>OW152819.1:1567566-2167566 GCA_933534255.1 Iphiclides podalirius
TTTCGCCAGAGTAAATTGTTTAGGCAATTTTTCATTAGACGAAATGTAAACTTCTATTTTATTAATTTTGTTCTTTTTTTCTTTTCTCTGAATCAACGTCCATTCTCCTTCGGCATCGTCTTCTCGGTATCTTTTGGTAGGTCTAGTGTCTTCTTCTTCGACTCCGTCTCTTTGTGATTGTTCTGATTGACTCTTCATATCTTCCACATATTCTCCTAAAAAGCAGACGTCTTGTTCTCTTGATAAATCATTGATTCTTACTTCGTAATTTTCAATAATATTTGTCGACTCGGTGTTGTTATTCTCGTTCATTGTTTCTCGGCGCGGCCGACCTGCGCCCGTCAATAAAAACTGACGGTATTCGCTAGCGGCCGCTGCTAAGCGCAACTACGTAAACAAAGACACTCAATACAATGTAATATGCGTTTACCTCGCACGGATGCCGCGCTGAGACTGAGTCGCGAATATAATTTCTTTAAATTGATCGCGAAATACTTTTTAATAATGGTAATAATTTGAGACGTAATTTGAACCTTGCTTGTTGTTTTAGTCCTGTTGCAGAACCTGTCACCTCGCATTGGGTTTCTTCCCGACAACTGTCAACCAATCAAGTGCCTTATTATATAATAAATTAATAAATAAATAGTAATATTTATACAAAGAAACAAATATTCGTCCAATCATTTGAACGATGCGAATTATAACCAACACAAAACCACGACCAATCGATAGGCCGGTCGTTAATTTCATTACGGTTAGCCATATTTATCCCATTCCTTTCGACTCGGAAATATCCAATATGACCCTAAGGTTTAGGCAACGCATTAACGGAATACCACGACCAACTGTTTCTTCCATATCTAGTTATTAGCGTCAACTAAAGAGACCATTGCGGTAGTCGTTAAAATTGTATAAGCGTCCTCGGCCAGCAAACCGAGAATCTAACGTTTAAAAATTTGTGAATCTAGAGTTTCAAATAAAAACTTACAGCTACCACCCTCCCCCCTACTTTTTAGCCAGCACCCCCATGGCTGTACCCATCGATTATTTCGGTGCCTTAGTATCGTGTTTGGCTTAAAACAGCCTGGAAAGTACTAAAATTCAGGGTCCATAACTAAGCGGTGAGTCAGCCGTTGCACTTGCGGATTCTGGCCACGGAACAACGTGGCGGGGTCGCGCGTACAAGTTGCCTCCTATTTAGTTCGAATGGCATTCCCCATTGCTTGGAATCGGCGACTCTATTATTGAGTTACACAATTTAGGCAAAGTACCGGTATGATGTAGAGGTCTCCAGAGTAGTTTGACCCGCATGTATCGTCTTGTCTCTAAATATATGTAGAATTAATCACAAAGTCACAATAATTTAATGTCTGTAATCCTGCTTTCAGTTACAAAGATTAGAGACTATTTTATGATTATTTAAGTCATCATAAAAGATAACCCAAGCCGCATAAGCTGTGTTATAGAACGCTTAGGACTGCACATAGGCGCGGATACATCCGGATCAATTACAGGAAGTAGAAGAGCAAGTTCCATATGGAATCGTGCGAGCTCTACTGCTGTTTACTTATCGTTCCAACGGAGACATGAACTAATTAGATAATAAACACTTTTATCAACGATAAATATGCAGTTTTTTCATAACGCAGGTAATAATTAACGCAAATAGAGTCATTTGCGAAATTCCTCCGAATTTAATGCATTATCTTACTCTCCAATAGCTATCTCTGAGTGCATCAGATAGTGTATTTAGTTCATTTACTTCAATATCTTCATGTAAACAGTTTACACGCACTATTCTGGAATAAAGCAAATTCAAATTAATACTGAAGAAAGTAACAGCCTTTATATGTGCCACTGCTAATCAAAGGCCTCCTCTGTACATTGGGTACTGAACTATCAATATTAAAATTTAACTTGCCTCCATTTACAAATGCATCCATACTGAACCGTGAGAACTTATCTATGTTTGATTATACAACAGTAATACATCAAATCCAACGTTGATCGGACAAGAATGTGTGTCGATCAGATAAACGTTGTCATTTCCGAATCGATCCTAACCAAACAAGGCTTAATAACGTTTGTATGTCTATCCAGTTCGTTGATATGAGGCGGTAGATCGCACGTTTCAGAGTATTTTCAAAGTATACAAATAACCGCGTGAGCCTGGACTATTGAGAGTGGTTAGGGAGCGTCGAAGGGAGACTGGTTTATCTCAGCCCACTTAACTTAGCAGCTCTTAACGCGCGGTCTAATAACAAACTTACTTGCTCGCGTTATGTAGTTCAGGGGCAAGTAGTTAATGAGATGTTGTATGCAAGTATGATTATAATTAGAAGTTTTCTGGGTATTCGTATCGAATTTCTGACAGTTCAGCTAATAACGATATTGATTATGTATTTTATACATCCACAAATACGTATAAAGCGATAGTATTCACACGTAAATTGGAGCGAAACGGCAGCGATTGTAAAAGATACAAAGTGAACACAATTAATGAAACATACATATTTTGTAAAAGAAAATTTTTTGTTCTTTATTTACACAGCTAATTGCGAATTTAACAAATAAAGTGCAGATATCAAATAAACGGAGAACGAAAAGCCAACACAAAACGTTAATAAACAAATACTAATATATAACGTGGTATGCATTGTCCAATAAATATTCACATGAACCCCTCATCAAATAAACTCGAGTGGTGTTTATTCTGATATCTTTTCGAGATCTCCGGTCACAACTCCGTTCTATTAATATGGAGGCTCATGTTTGCCGCGCGGCGCTCCCTTAGATGATGGTCAGATAAGCAATTAAAAATATTAGAGGGCTTCCGTGCTACAAGGCCATTACGCGTTCTCATGATTACAATTGCGCATGCTTCTATGGGGAAAATGTACGGAATTCGGTTCTCATTCGCATTATGTTCACGGAGGGCTTAAATATTTCGAACTCGTCGTGTAGAAGATCTGGACTCCTGGACCTGTTGGATTCATCCATGTAATCCCTGAATCTCTTAAAGACTATAACTGTTTTATTGACTTCAGATGCAGCTTCGATTTGATATCTTTTAAACCTAGTTAATGATTGTACTCAGAGAGACGACATTTAGGGCTTAATTGGAAATAAATTCCTTTTGTTGCCTAGTGTAGTCTAATTAACACTACTCTAAAACGGAATTGAACTACGCAAATTAATGTAATTAACGTTTGTTAAACTAATCCACGTCTCTAGTACTCGTACGTCAGTAAAATAAATAAGGAAATTTATATAAAAAAAAACAAAAACATGATTTTATTCACACGTAAGCATCCGTTCTACAATTATCTGTCCAATTTAAAGGTTAATTTTCTTCAAACGTATGTTAAATTAGCAATTAAACTTTGAATATATTTAAAGCGGGAGTCAGATATATGCGCTGAAACATATTCGCCAGTACGATAACAAACTCTTTGGCATATATTTTGAATTAAGTGTAAAATATTCAATTCAGCTTACCTCCTCATAAAACGCTCAATTACCTCGAATCAAATAAACGATAGAAGGTCGATTAGAAGACAATTATCTTCCATTATTGCCCTCATGAGGAACAATATCGTTAATTCCTCCTCACGGCTCTTCCCGATACATGAATGCCAATCAATCTGTACTCCGTACCAGATGACGTTCCCCCTTGAATGATTTGACGTCAAATGCGTTTGTGGAATTAGGTGTAACGATCCTGAGTGATAAGCTGACTCAAGAGATTTATTTATCGACGTTATCGTATACGTCAAATCTTTAGCAATCGCCCCATTTTAACGACGATATTTTTACTTAGTTTTGCGACGAAAAATCTGAAGTTCCCTCTGACAATATGCGATTAACAGGGCCAGCTGTATTGCATACATAATGTTATATAATATTGATACATATATAATTAATATTAATGCTTTATCTTTAAACAAAAACTGCGAAAGTTATAAAAAAAACCTTCGTCCGTTTATTCTGTACGTAAAAACTTAATAAGCACTGCAAACGATTTTTTAAAGAGAGATTGCAAAGCTAATGCCGAGTGCGAGAAGTGATGAAGCTTTGTTCATGTTAACTATTTCTTTTGGTGTCGGTATATTACATTTCATTAGCATTTATATAATGAAATAAAACTTAATATAATATGATTTAATATTTTAAATTTTCGTTACTGAACCCCACAATCACTTTTTGTTGTTTTGTTTTTACATACCCGAACATTTTCGTAGTTTTAGATAATTTAATCAAATATATTATTAACGTTCGTATCATTCCAGAGGACTGTTACTAAATTATACGCTGTCAGAATGGTTTATAGGTCCGTAATTACGCAGGATAAAGGGTTGAGAATTCACGTCGAAATTGACCGGTTTTAAAACTGATCGAGGTTTTAGATTCATTACATAAAGCAGATAACATTAACAGCGGGTTGCCAATTTCATCTCGTAAGTTAATGGAACGTTAACTTTTAAAAGTTTTTAGAAATAAAAACATATATGATAATAATAGTAATACCTACATTACTTTATATTTTTTTTTTTAAATAATATTCTATTGTAAAATACACTCAATGTTTCGAGTCGGATGAAGGACAATATAACGTTATACGTTATTTAATGTTAATAATGATAAAGTCAACTAATTCTAATTACTAGATAGACAATTTACTCGGTAAAGGCCTACCTTAACCGTAAGACTTACCTTAGCTAGGTAAGACTTACCTTACCATTAATCTTTTAATTGTCCATCTTAGATGTGATCTGCCCTAATCTATATGAAATAATACTTTAGCTTTCAGCTTTCATGAAAATTATTCATCATCATTCTTGGCAATAAATACAATGTAAAATATGAGACTGAATTTAATAGTATGACTATATTTTTTTACTATTTTGAAATAATAACAACAATGGCACTATATTTGTAAAAAAAAATTACGAGACGTCATCCAAGATGGCGTTTCCCGCCATCGAAAAACTGTCCTCTACCATGGCGAACGGAAGAAAGTTTTCCCCGAAAGAACGGGCTGTTTTTGTTTACGCGTCAGTTTAATGAGTGCATAAGGGGGGAAGTGGGGAAACGCGTACAAATACGGAAATAGTCCATCGTGTACACAATATCAAAGGTTAGGTGCCCTCGAAGAGTCTGCAAGAGAACAAGGGCCACCGATGGGAGCGTACCAATAAACAGAGCGCTGGATACAAAACAGACGCCCGGCCGAAATAGGGGACGGCCCTTTGTTTGGAGGATTCATAAATAAAGGATCAAGAACTGCCTTTTGAGTTACTTAAAATATTGTTCGTTAGAAAAAAAACGTTACATCGCTATCGATTATCGCTCTTTAGATTAAAATGCGGCCAAGCGTGAGACGGACTCGCGCACGAAGGGTTCCGTACCGTTATCTATAAAAACTGCAAAAAAAAAAAATCATGTCATATTTATAACCCACCACAAAAATATTTTTTTATTGTTTTTGGTTATTTGTTCTCATAGCGGCAATAGAAAAACATCATTTGTTATAAAATAGAAATACATCATCTGAAAATGTTATACAAAATCAAAATTCCAACTGTTTAATTATCATTGTTTCATCTTTCGCCTGTTTCTTCTCCGTTAGAGGAACCTCATTACGAAACGGTGGTAGATTTAAAAAATGACTATCGATAAATGAAATGTATATTTCTTATTTCGATGAATAAATGATTTGGATTTGGATTTGCATACAGCCTGGTGACAGACGGATAGACAGACAGTCATCGGAGTCTTAGTAATAGGGTCCCCCCTTCATGTACGGAACCCTAAAAACTTAACATTGAACTCACAGGAACTTAAGTAATTAATTAATTGAATAAGTAAGCGGTAAAATAAATACTTAACAAAATGCACCTTTTTTCAAGATCTATTGTATATTCTGTGAAGTAGATTTTCAATAGTTTACTTCAATAATTAGCGATGTAAGCAGTAGTTAAGTAAAAAGTACCTACATCATTAGCAAGAAAATATCTTAAGAATGTCTAATGATCTGGCTTATACTATTAATGACAAAACTGTCTGAATATTATGGACTGACACCTTAATCTTAGCTGTTAATCAGCTAGCTATCAAGTTGCTAATCAAGAGTTACGGATTTCATATGATTTCACAAGCACGCCTGTAATGTACATATTTAATAATCAATCTCCCTTGTTTAATTTTTTGTTGAGAAAGCTGTTAAAATTTACAGGGCATTAAATAAACTTGTATGCAAAAAATTACATTTACCAACTCAAACAGGCCAAAATTTATAAACGGAACACATCTGCCGACGGCATCAGCTGACTGGCTTCGAATCGGGAGATTTTCGAGTACGTTTCGACACATTCTCCTACTCAGGTAGTGTTTTTTTTGTCCAATCTCTAAAAGCGTCAGCTGTCCGACTCGCGCCTGTACAAAATCTCTCGATGGTTGCGTTTAATGACAACGAGCATCTGTTCACGCAGGTGCCATTTTGGAATTTGTTTTTTTTTTTTTGGAACACCGATCACCTGCGTTCAATTTAAGAGTGATAAGGAACTTTTTGAAAACTCCAGCCAGTCTCTCAACGTGTTAATATGCCGTTCACTTTCGCGTGGTCATAGATTATTAGAGCATGCGCGCGTGATTATTTTAATTGAATCAAAATCGAGATGCAGCCTACATCCGTCGTGAAGCGTATCAGGCACTCATGAATAAGTTCTAGTTTATAATTATGGCTTTAAAAATATTTTCCTTCCGAGAAACAATGTACGGTACGGTTTACGGTATTTTGTATGTATTAAATTAAACTTCATTACTTTGAAGATAAACATCTTGAGAAAATCAGTATCTAAGAAATAATTTTCAGAAAATATTTCAGATAAATATATAGTCTGCAGTGTGATTTCAGAAAGATTTTCAATATTGTATTAAAATAATAATAGACATTAATGTTTGTAATACTTTGTGAAACGGTGGCAATGCATCTGCAACCCCACGGGTGTTGCAAATGTCCCTGAGCGGCGGTCATCACTTAACATCAGGTGAACCGCCAGCACCTTTTCACAAAAAGAAATATATTAGAAGGTTGACTTTCATAGAAAATAACTTACTTAACAGAAACTAGCGACCCGCCCCAGCTTCGCACGGGTGCAATGTATTACACATGTAAACCTTCCTCTTGAATCACTATCTAGTAAAAAAAACCGCATCAAGGTCCGTTGCGTAGTTTTAAAGATCTAAGCATACGTAGGGACAGACAGACAGCGGGACGATTTTGTTTTATACTATGTAGTGAAGTGATCAGGGACACTTGTCATTCAGACAGGAAATTTACGGTGGTAGGGCCACGCAGCAGCCTCGGCCGTTGCACGAATGGGCAGGCTTGTCGGCAGGCTTGTCCGGGTACCACGACCTCACAGAAGACTAGCGTAAAGTAGAAGTATGACAAATACTTTCGCGTTTCGTCTGGTGAGTGAGGTAGCCGGTGCCCAATCTTCAAAAGGTTGTCAACGCATCTGTAACCCTCGGGTGTGGCAGATGTCCATGGGCGGCGGTATTCACTTAACATCAGGTGAACCGTCTGCTCGGTTGACAAATTTTCGCATAAAAAAAAGAAAAAAAAACAATCGCATAAGAATTCAATTGTCTGCTGTATTTATTTAAAGATTACACAGCATTTTTTAGGAAAATCAATTTATTCCTCAGATGTTTACTTTCCGGGAGCGGCTTTTATCAGCCGGGAGTCCTTTTTTTCGCACATCCGTCCGCTTCGAGAGGCGTACTGATATCATTCATTGACAAGGATATTAGAGTATCGCGTGTCATATCCGCTTCGATGCCGTTCTTGGTAACCCGATACGTTATAGCCCGCAACACTAACTAATCGAAGTACGAAGCAGGGAGATCCTTGCTTTAACAGTTTGATTAAAATAAGATTAGAATTTAAATTTCATTATCATATTGTTGTGTGGGTATTTCAAGTAAGAGAATACACTAAAGCCCCCTGATAGAGGTCTGTAGTTTGTCGCATGGGTCTCAGCGTACCCGCAAAATTGACTCTTGATTGAAAGCTAATCTTTTAATGATTTTGAATACAATGTTGAAGAGATTAGTTTCAAGAACACTAAAATAGGACACTCGCGAACACAAGTTAAACCTGTTAGTTACGGTCATTGCAGTTTTTTAATGTGTGTGCAAAATACAAACATGTTAGGAAGTGGTTGAAGGTCGAATTTTGAAAAAAAAAAAACGACAGCACTGTTTAATTAACGTAAAAATTAGGAGCGCACTAAACTAATTTGCCGCCGAAATTTAAACCACAATCGGTTACGATCAGACACCGTGGGTATTAAATACAATTTGCATATGATGCTCAATTAATCACTGTTTCAAGTAATTACTTACGCAAATACACGTGAGTTATTCAAGCCTTATGTCTGGAAGATTCCTCAATAATATATAAGAGTGAGTGAGCGAATATTTTAATTCAAAGTGCATATGTGTGTGTGATATCGGACTAGGCGGTTGTTTTGTAGACACATTTCTATTTGCTTATTTCGCACTATTGCAAAACTATTGCCTAGCTAAGGCCTCGGAATGTCTAGGACTAGGAACACGCGTATTGCCTGCAAATACCAATAATGTAAATTTCCAACGAATTTAACGATTAAATCGAATTTAACGAAATAACGAAAACCACATTATTTAAACGAAATATATATTTTTTTATTAATTGATGTGACCCAAAAATTGTGTTAAATCTGCTATAAATATATGTTATATATGCATTTAATAACAAAAACAATTGCTAAGATTTTGTTTATTTTGTCTTTACTCTGTCCGTAACACCTGACCATCATCGCCGCAGATTATCCTCCTAGTTTTGTGTGAGACGTTAGGAAAGCGCAAAAACTGAAAATGCCTAAACAATTTTCTAATATTTTTTTTATTTTGTCTTTTTGACAAACCACAGTCCTAATATTCCCATTAATTGAATAAAAAACACCCTAATTTTACAGAATAAACTACCATCAGCTTGATGTCCGTAACACCCAAACGAACCACTATGCATCGCCGCAGATAATCGGATCTATCCTCCTAGTATTACTTGCGGACAAACAAGGTGATTACAGTATCTAACGATTTAAAAAGAAAACGTAACAGGAACATAAAAAAGTAATAGCTCTTTGCATGATTCAAATCGTTGCCGGTTAAAAAGAAACCATGGTAGTAACAAACGTCTTAATTTGGTCTTATAACACTCACTCAATATCTAAACAAAATGTCGCAAAGTATGAATTTTGAGATGAATTCCGCAACATTACATGCAACAGATGACGATTAAAAAAATCCGCTCTACCTTCATAAATTTCATTAAATTGAACTCACATATTGACATAAACGTACCGTAGAAAATGTACATCGAACTTGCGTTGAAACAACCCACTGGGTCACTTTAGTCACAAAACAAATATTCGAAAAATGGAGCAAATTAAGAAAATTCGATGTATAAACAAAAGTATTTAATAACCAAATCTATATGTATATCCACTTAGTGCGTCAAAGTGGGCCATTTCTGTTCAAACGTCAAAAGTGCGCCTAAAATCAACATGGCGCAAACTATTCCATATTCAAAAATGTATGTACACAACTTTTTTAGCGCTCGTGTGTGCACGGTTCGCTTCCCACCAGTAGCTTGCACATGGCATCGAGGAATTTGACACGCAGATGTTCGTTCCGCCACAGACACAATTTAATACCTAATGAAAATTTCTACCATTAATTCAATAATAACAGGAATATCTAATTTTTCTACATATTTTAAGGAATATCACAACCATTTCGGTAATACAAAAGTAAGATTAATAGTGTTAACTAATGTTTGATCTTTACCATTTAGATACAATCCTGATTGTTATAACGAAGAGAAATGGGTAACCATTTAAGGAGTTGAATTTTCAAATGTAGAAGCAAAACAAGAAAGTGACAACGCCGCGACATCCATTAAGTGCACTCGTGCGTGAGTTACGATGCATATGGTAACATCGTCAGACGTTTCGAAATATCATTTTAAAGTTCGGCCCGTTTATTTAATGCCAGCCATCTACGGAATGCGGCTTTGGAAGAGTGCGCGATAATAATGTATTCGACGTATTAACAAAGTATTGAAAATTCAGCGGACCCCGAGTGTGTCGAGGTAATCAAATGCATTCTGCATTCCGATCCCGCAAACGTTAAAAGCACAAGGCGTTCGAGCTCAATATAATTTACCGCCAATAAATGACGTGCGCGGAGTTGAATAAGTTTTTAAAATACGTCAAAAAAACACCGACGCGCGCTATAAATCCAAAAAGCCCGCGATATTGATGGCTTTCTTTTTACGATTACCAACGAAACTTTATTTTATTACAACTCGGTTAATTTACAACCCGCCGAGGGCATGTGGCACTTTGACATGTACGGATATAAAATCGAGACGGCCAAACGAAATGTGGTTTATTAGTTGTTGCAAAACATTTCTTTGTAAAACCATTACTACAATGGATGTATTTTAATGGTAGGTAATAATTGTTTCAAAACTGAAATTCGATGAGAAAAATGAAAAAATTACAAATTTCGTAATGCAGATGTTCTTGTGATAATGAATTCGGTCTGCATTTCTTAGTACGCTCCGGAAATACCTTGAGACCTGTTTCATATTGCACCATTGCAGAGAAATAACTAAGTTTTGGCTTGCGCAGTTGCAACATTACATTGTTATTCATTTATAAATAAACAATAAAATATTAGTATTTTTTTATTTAATTGTAAATTAATTCTTAATTAGCTTAACCCTTTAAGTATAGATTAATAACATAGATCATATAATTTTGGCAGAAAAATTAGTATGGGATAATTACTAATTAATGGTGCTCTTTATCGTACTTAAAAGATTTGTTTACGAGTCAGTTTAGCAGGTGATTTTTTGCCAAACCAATCAAGTTCTCTTGAGTTTAATAATCCGACGAACAAACCTACAACTATTCGGTAGGTGAAAAAGTGGTTTTGCCGGTGCTATTATGACTTAATTTTGTGCCAAAAATCAGACTTAGTTCCCACGACCATTAACAACAATGCTTTGAGCACTTAACAAAGTTATGTTCCTTGAAACACCGACTAACAGTTTTAGGTCTTAACACTAAACGATCGAGGTCTGAATAGGTTCTTCCGCAAACCTGGGCGTTTAGAAAGGCATCCTAAAAGGTGAAAGTCATGTGCTACCTATCGCGCCTTCGCAAAAACTCGCATCTCGTCGCGGCCTTGCCAAGGTGAGTGCAAGAGGGACATAACGGTACGGCGTTGCGGGCGCACCAGCTTCTCACACCACTGTCAATGACCACTTAGCGCACTATCGCATTGGTGCTGCTCCAACGAGCCGCGGTACCGTTGCCTTTCGACGCGACCCGGTGTCAGAGCGTCGATGAACGACGCATGCGCTACGGCATCGATAGGGACTTTCATCGGTGGTAAAGACACGTTCGCTCCGTTTCCTTTCAGTGCCGATGTTTCGCTAATATGGTGTGCGGTGCCCGGTTCGCATTTTAGACACGTATTTGGGTGTTGTGGGAAGCGGTTTCATATAACTGTGCCGCCATTCTGATACTGAGGTGTAAAGAGTTTTATTTATAAACATGGATCACGCAATAAAACGAGCTCCGAAATATGTTCGGAATGTGGGTAATTGCATAACGTGAAGAGCCTACATCAATTCCGTTGCCGACCAAGACAGTCGTTATTATGGTGCAATAACATCAAATATTAGCAACAGATTTGATGTCTTATACAATCCGTGTCTAAATCGGGCCTTGAACTCAAAAGCTAGCGAGATCTGTTGAACAAATAACTGCTAACAACCACACAGCGACAACGTGAATCGAACGGGAATAATAGTAAAACTATACTCAAATAGTCATTCACAATCATTCAGAATGCACGAGCGTGGACCCTTTGCAAATTCGGAAAGGGAAAAGCTATTAGTGGGGTGCGTCGCACCCCTATTGCGGAACGGTACTCACGATTTGGCTGATCTCAGTGATGGGGATCGGCGAGATGGTTTTATCGGAGCCCTGCGGGAGGGACGAGGCGCTGGGCGTAGGGGACACTCCGGGGGATGTCGGCTGCACGTTAACAACGCTCTCCTTCGAGGTGCGGTTGGGCGAAAGCCTCGCGGGGAAGCTCAGCGTCTTCGTCCACTGCGACAGGCTACGCACCATTTTGAGGGTTCATAAGCACAACACGTACACTGACACGGCAACACGAGGGCGCGGTACGTTCGCACAGAACGGTGGTCGGCGGACGAATGCGATTGCGCGCCGGATCCAAACAAAACTTGACGCGGCCTGTGCAAGTCGCGACTTGGTTGCGTTGCGCGTGTGTGCGTGCGCTGCGTCGGTGTGCCGTGGACGGGTGCTGGGAAGTGGGAACCCGCGGGGTCCGACCTTTTGTTTGTCGATGGGGCGACCGCCTCAATTGGTGCGATAATTCAAGCGATTTTCAAAAGGATTCATTCGTGCACCCGAAGCCTTTATCGTTTATTTTGGAATGCACCGACATCGAGAACTCCTCACGAAGACCTTTTGTTGCAAGATCTGGGTAATTTTGAACAAGACAAAGAGTGAAATATTAGCTATTTACTTTTTTTTCTTTTGAATTAATTTCCAATTTTACGAACAAGCCATGCAGTTTTTCATATGGCGTGCTATTGTGTTGTTGACGATTTACCTTCGGCATTCGAATTTCCTTAAAGGTAAAAGTAAAGTAACTGCTGGGCAAAAGCCTCCACTGTACATATGGTATTAGGGCATAGTCCACCACACGACCCTACTGCGGATTGGCGGACTTCAGATATCTAAGAAATATTTTTTCGAAAAAATGTAAGTTTTATCACGATGTTTTCCTTCACCGCTGAGCACGTGATAACTCTGCACTTAAAATTGACAATTTCATTGGTGACGGCGAAACGAAAATTGCCGACTAATTAGACACTACTTCTTTTATTTTATGTATCCCAAGTGTTTATGATTTTGATTAAAAACAAATATTTGATTAAATATTCCTTATTAAAAAACTTAAGACCAAAAAACAACCATCTGTATTAGGCTAACTCTATTTTAATATATCTACTCTATACTAGTCTTTATTATTTATATCTTTGAGATGAGAATTGATAACGAATTAATCGTTATATTCCAATAATTAACAATTCAACAACATATTGAGTAGGTTTATTTATTATACTTATTTATTGCATTGCGGAATTAAGTCAGTCTATTAATTCGAATTTGTGGTGCTTTCATTAATTGGAGTCCATTATACAATACGAGATTCGCCTAAGGTTGATTTTACAAAGGTGCAGCCTTTCAAAAATGGGAATCGTGTCTTAAAGTATGTCACGTGTGTCATAGTCTTTTTTTCCGTGAAAATATAACAATTAAATTAACGAAACGGCTCGACAACAATTCCACACAAAGATACATTTCTGTGAAATGTTTTAAAAGGTCACTGAAAATCTTAATCTGAATACTATAGCGAATGTGACTTTGTTTATTCTACTGTAAACTATGCAGTACAATTTTTGCAATGAAACTGTTGCAAGTTGGTATGTGCCTAAGTTAATAGCCTTAAGTTAATAAATAAAATACCAAAAACGTTGAACTCTTACATTAGGCAGTGGTACTTAGTATGGCTTAATTTTTGACATATGCGATCGACAAAGTCCAAATTCGAAAAGCACGGTTATAATTTGTGTTAGTCATCAACAAGTCATCACTAAATTAATCATCGTTCATACACATACGCCCGGTTTCCGAAACACTGATCATCGTAGGAATTAACTAATCAGCTGTCAAATGGCTTGTCAAATGTTATTTGAGTTGCCATAAGGATGGTTAAACTGTTTGAATTGATCATTCTGATCATTAAGAAGATCATCTGAACAATTTAGAGTCATTTCAATTAGTCCATGGCTCATTTGATGTCCTGTCCTGCTTGCCCTTTCACTTGTTCGCAGTAGGATCTCATGGTTGCCGCAAATTGTGCTGTCGAAATGGCTAATTCCAGGGCCGGTAAGATATGATTTGTCATCGAAACGTAAAAAAGAAGGAAAATGAGCTCTAGGTGTATTTGCAAGTCTACGAATGACGTTTGAGAAGTTAACTCCGGTTTGCGTTTGTCTAAACCTATCGCTTTAAAACAATAATCAATATATAGAAAAAAAAAGATCGTCTATCTCCCGTGACAATTGAACACTACAAAATTGGGAAGTGGGGCTGTGTGGCGGGAAGCCAGAGCGCGCTCGAAAAGAAAACAAAGGCCGTTGCGTGCGATTTCCGACCGCCACGTGCGCTCGCAGCTGCCGCCGTCTCGCCGCCCGCAGCGCATGCGCTCTTCTAGAATATTGCCATTTAAAAATCCGCCACGATATAATATCATTTATAAAAAAATTCGTTACTTTATATTTCAAGCGTCGTATTCTATATGTGGAAGGGGTTGTGTAGCAAGCAACTTAGAGAATCTATTGTTCCCTCACTGTATTGTAAGTACGTTTTTATACATTAATTTTAACATGGACAAACACCAAGATCCGAATTACCTGTGTGGGTCACACACATAGTTGTTTCGTGTACTTAGGATTCGAACAAACGACCGCAAGCGCCGAAGTCAATACCTTGGCAACTGCGCCACGGAGTCATGAGTTAATAAAAGCTTTGAAGATGTATAATCCGTAATTCTTTTTTGTTTATCAATTAAAATTTCTAATTTCTTCTGTCGCCGCGTCGCTGTAGTAGTTTGATTTATATTCTAGAAACGATACTGAGTTTCGATTTGTAAAGTTATCGCACTGAAACAATCAGTGTTCAAGATAACGTTGGTTAGCATATTTAAACCATAAAAAAACTGAACTTAGCACTAGCCAATAAAAATAAACGCGATAAGAAATTGACAGTAATGATAATTTAATGTGGGAGAGGGTTGGATAACATGTGCCGTATGAAATTTAGAATAATTAGACAATTACGAAGTTCTCTTACGTAGAATGATACTCAGAGATATTTTGTACATACTATACTCAATATACCGAACTTATACTTAAGACGTAACTCGTATTGAGTGTGCTGCTAAGAATTTTACCAATCAGGTATCACTACATAGTATAAAACAAAGTCGTCCCGCTGTCTCTCTGTCCCTATGTATGCTTAGATCTTTAAAACCACGCAACGGATCTTGATGCGGGTTTTTTACAAGATAGAGTGATTCAAGAGGAAGGTTTATATGTTTAAAATATTGCACCCGTGAGCCGGGGCAGGTCGCTAGTGTAAGGATAAGTAAAGTATGACTCGCCGGCATACTCCACGACTCTTCTAAACAACTCTTCCTGTCTATTGAACACGTCAAATAGAATCTTAAACCCTCTTACAAAAACGGGGTGCGGCCCTAATGGCTCTACTGACAGTTCTTGAAATGACCGGGATGCTTTGTTTTCGAAGAGGGAGAAGGAGTTCACTAGTTCAATAGACTGACTACATTGAGAGGGTGCGATATTGCGGCGATGAATATCAAGAAAAAAATGCGTACACATATAACTTTTTTGCATTATACGAGTAATGTAAAGAAATATATTCATGTTAACTACATGAATGTATTTCTCTTTTAAGATTATAGATAGGTACCAGTTCAGAGGGCACAGTTTTTGAAGTTGAAATTGTTCAATACATAAATACAACATAAAATTTGTTGTCTACTTTTTAAATGCTTTAAACCGATTCCGTTGCGTATAAGTTGACTCGATTGACACTTGCGTTTATTTTTTTCATATTAGGTTAAAGTAAAATTGATGAATTCGCACTATTTTCACGGTGCGTATTATTAACCTAAAATTTTCAGTATATCTGAAGAAACATATAATTCATCTTCAGTAAAGCGAAGTATCGAATTACATTTCTTAAATAAAATATACCAAAATAGATATGGTGGTATATTTTATGTAACAAATATACCACACGTCCTGACACACATTTTATGGAAATAAAAAATACAACAATAGGTACTCGTAGCCTTTATTTCGCAATCCGGTACACAAGCGGTAACGAGTAGGAAAAAGCAACAGTGCTTGTTATTGTTTATGACCTACCCAAAGTGGATGTCAATCCCATTAAAGGTGACACTCCACCAGTGTTTCCATTCATCGATTGGGTACATGGCATACGTTATCTGTGGCCAAGTGGCACCCGTTGCGCTAACACGCCCTTTGTCGTACAAAAAATAATCCGCACTCCGCTGTGTCACCACCCTACTGTTCATGTTTCGTATTCTCATTCAAATCTATAGGTACCGTGTGTACACTGCACGAAATTAGTGTAACGTCAATCCCGACACGTCTCGCGGGTGACTATTTTCGGCGGGTCGTAAATTCACATCTGTAAATGTGAAACGCACCCGTCCCTTTAACGCTTATTAACGAAAATATTACAGCTTTTACTCGCTCCTTTACCATCACTAGGGCGAGTGATGAATGTAAAAAAGACAGTCTTGTGCTATCAATTTATCTGAACTCATTGAACTGAATTGATATAACGATAACGCTTTAGTTTAATATAATGACTAAGTTTAAAAATAGTAAAATTTTATGAAAGTATTTTGCGGATTACGGATAAGAAAATAGTGTAATTAAACCATTTACAGTATTCGCGTTATTACAAAAAATCAATATAAAAAAATTAGTATCAAAAAAAGATATTTCTATAAGTCGAAAACCGCAGTAAATTTTTGTGGAGGGTCATTAATATTTTAGGATATATATATTTAGGACACATTTGTACACAACATTTTCTATTCCCAAACTAAACAAAGCCTGTACTATGGGTACTAGAAAACTGATAAACATACTGAAACATACTTTTCTTTTGTAAATAAATACATATTATACATATAGAAACACCCAGACACTAGAAAAACACCATGTTCATCACACAATATTTTTCCAATAGTGGGGATCGACCTCACACCCTCTAGCGCAGGAGGCAGGTACACATTTGCACACGCCATTCGGGTCGTCATTCGCAAGATGAATATAAATATAGATGTTCATTTTTTATATATGACTTTTTTAAACAATAGGGGTAAGTATATTGTGTTATCTAATTTTTGCGATCACCTTAGATCATTTATTAGTATCTTGTGTTGTTCACTGATACTTTCAGACGTTACACTACAAAAAGATATCTCGATATGGTTGCACTTTTAAATCGTCAACTTCGAAATCATTTATTCATGACTTCACACAACACCAAATTACAAAACTATAGTGAACCTGTTTCTTAAGCCAGAGGATTTGGGCTGGATACCCACTTCTGGACGAATATTGTACGATAGTATTTTCCTTGTGTCTGGGTGTTTATCTATTATACATACACGTAGGTATTTATTTTCAAAAGAATAGTATATATCAAGTATGTCTAATTACCTATTACCCATATTAGCGAGCTGTAATTAGTTTGGTATAGATTCTAGAAAACGTGTTATACGTCCTCATTCTTCAATTATAATTTCGGGCTCGGGAAAACTCATTTGTTTTGACGCACCCTCAAACGAATTCACAAAGAACAATAGATAGTTGTTCAATAAATACAATTAGCTGTTAACTAAATAGGGAAGACAAAAAACGACAATTAAGGGGTGTTGCAACGTCGGGGCGCGCACGTGTGTTTTATCCCTTAACGAGGCTGCTTCAACAATTCGCTTTAGTTATGTGACAGGCGATAAATATCCGACGAATGTATCGTGTTGTGGGAATATAAACATGACTGTTAAATGCATCACCAAGTTTTTATACACACACTCTTAAAGCATTGCAGATAGCATAGTATGCGCAAGTTACGGGAATGTCCGGAAATAACAGTTAGTTATTAAAGTACTAGAAAAAATATTTCCTAGCAGTGCAATTACAAGCATCGTCATCATCCTGTCCTTATCCCACTTAGGTTGGATCGGCACATGATGTGAATTATGATGTTTGTTTGTTTTGACAATGTTTTTTTTTACGTCAACTCTCGTTGGGAAACATAATAAGTAATTACAATCTAATGTTCAGGATATAAATATCTATCGTTGTCCACCAGATTTTATTAGGTTAATGTGGAGGCCTAAAAGAGGCTACAAATATAGGCCACAGTCGACATGTGGCTTGGTTTTGTGAAATGAGACCGATATTATTAATAACTAGCTGTAATCCGCGGCTTCACCCGCGCGGCCAAAGGGAATTAACAATGAGCTTTTTATTATACACTACTTACTTGACACTTATATATACATTTTGTCCAATTCACACAATATCTTTATATATTATAGCCTATGTGTTATTCTGATGTATAAGCTATATTATTGTAAAGTTTCATTAAAATCTATTCAGTAGTTTTTGTGTGAAAGAGTAACAAACATCTATCCATATCCAAACTTTCGCCTTATAATATTATATATAAAAATATATAAATATATACTATACATAAGTAAAGATCTTTCTTCGAATGACTCGTGACGTTGCTAAGCTATTTATTGGCTTTGTTCGGGGTTGTCGGCTTGATACCAATACGGGACTATCTATGTGACCCACAGACAATTGTTCCGCAGCTAAGTGCATGTTACCAAGGATGGTTGGTCGGTTCTAAGTAAAATTATTGTAAAAGTAAATTATTGCGTGTTCTCGAAGTCAATTTGTGTCGGCAGACAACAGTTGACGGGGCAGTATTATATCATAAAACGATTTCATAAATTTATGTGATTACTACAAATTTTTAAAGTAGAACATAAACAATCACGTTTAAAAATTTATTGACTTTACGGCATCGATGCATGATTTCTTTTTAATACCTATTTAAAAAGTGCGTAACACTAATCTTATTCCACTCCTTCGGTTGAATAATAGAACGTTATTATTCCATAGTCTTATTTGATGTCTTGCAGAACATGGTTCTAAGTCTCACATGGCAACATCTGCTGCGTAGTTAATACAATCGAAGGAACAAAGGCAGGACGCTCTTGCACCATATGTGTCACGTTGGCAGTGCGAACGGCGAGGAAAAAAAATCAAAAATAGATTCGGCAAAGTGACCTATGCCACATGGTAGCCTCGTGCCCGCCAAAGGTCCAAAGACATGTGAAAAAACAACTAAGGGTTCGCTTTGCGTTCTTCCATTTGGTCGTGACACGTCGACGATCTTTTGTAATCTGTAATAATTTTAATTACGTTAGATAAAAACATCACGACTGAGCCCCGCACTCAAGTTTGTTTTTTAAACTTCCAAACGTTTTACAACGAAATTCCAACGCAAATACAAGGCGGCAACAACCAACCACCAAACCAATTTTTTATGTGAGAAGGTGGCAAACGAGCAGGCGGTTAACCTTAAGTGATAACTGCCGCACATGTCACACCCGTCGGAATCGCCATCTTTTATTAAGACGGCACCAGTTACCTCACTCACTAGACGAAACGAAGAGTTATAACACTTCCACTTGACGCCGGTCTTCTGTGAGGTAGTGGTACTCACTCGGAGGAACCTGGCCCATTCATGCAATAGTGAAGACTGTTGCGTTGTCCTACCGCAGGTGTAGCATTGCATAGGTCTGTGCTAACTCCTTAGAAGGGTTCACCGCATTACGCAGATGTCTCATTGACTCTATACGCTAAGGTATCTGATATTATAAACAGAATCGCGTGTGACATACACTGGACTTTTTTTATCTTCTATGTGAGAGACAAAAGTTTGCACTTAGGCTGAATCTGAGCTTTTAAATATTTAAGATGACTAATCCATGGAATAGTCAAGGAGGGGCCGAGTAAATTTCGTTATAAAACTGGTTTAGCTTGATTTCAATTTTAACGGTGTACCTACGCACAATTTGAAAGAAATTCGGTTGTTTTTAATTATCGTATATGAATTAACAATACAACAAATGAAAGAGTAACAATACTACTAATTAAATAGTAACAATAAATGAAACAAAGTAGTAGATTTTTTTTAATACAGTATGTATGGGTATTAAAAATACAAGCAGTATTTTGTCGTGGCCACAGAATTAAAATAAAGTACCCTATGTTACTTTCACAATTGAGACAAAGTTAGTGACCCTTTATAATATGTTATACATATTTTTTATGTGACGAAATGGCAAACGAGCTGACGGTTCACTTGATGTTAAGTGATAACTGCCACCCATGGACATTTGCAACACCCATAGGGTTGCAGATGCGTTGCCACCTTTAAAAAAAGTGGGCTGCCTCTCTCACCAAACGAAACGCGTCACCATTGCGCGGCCCTACAACAGTTAGACATACATCGAAAGTTTTAAGCTGTAGAGTGAGATAAATAATTACATTTATGTACAAACATACTTATAAACATGTCTGTACACACAAACATACGGTCCAAAAACATAACCTGCCTTTGGCAGTTGGGTTAAAACGGCGTGCGACATGCGTAGCAATTACGCGCATCGCGTGCAACCTTATTCATTAATAACAATTCAAAATTATTTATCAATGGCAATGCTAATTGAAATTATCTCGTATAATTTCAACGCGCGATTACACAATGGGAAAAATCGTGTGCACCGAACACGAGTGTACGGGGAATTGTTTATTAAACGTCGCCTGACCTCATTGGCGCCATTTTATTTTTTGATTGTCTCTTCGACCGGTAGGCTCAGGCTCGGGCGTACGTGGTCACGCGTCATCTGCCAACGCGTGACTGATTTAATTATAAAACCGTTTGGCAACGGCCGTTTTAAAGTATAATCTATATTCCGTTCTAACCTTTACTATATTTTTATGCTAGTTTTATGGTTTCGCAACTGACATTACAATTTTGGAGGAATAAAAACTGTTTTTGTGCAAAATGGAAGATTTGTTCATTTAATCCAGTAATGGCAGATACTTAGCGATTATAGTGTGTGAATTTGTAAACATTACGTCCATATCTTCATGTTTTTGGTATTTCAAGAGAGAATATTTTTAAACCAATTTGGGCTAGGGCTCTACGGACAGATATTTTGGATCTTGTAACCTTTTCAAACTATTTTAAATTTCTGGACGGTTCGAACGCTCACTTTTACTCTTACTCTAAGGCACACAGAGTTTCCCTGTGCCAACGTGGTGGACTTTGCTCTAAATGCCCTCTGTATACATTTTTGTGTGTATTGCCCAGCAGTGGGACATTATACAACGTTACTTTCATCATCATCAAGATCATTTATAAAGAAACATTGCCCTTACTATAGGATAACATTATCCTGTGTTGTAAGGACGTTTTAAAACATAAATTTCACGCGGACAAACACCCAGATTCGAAACAATTATCTGTGGGTCACACAAATAGTTGTCCCGTGTGGGAATCGAACCCACGACCCTCGACGCCGAAGCCAATACCTTGGCAACTACGCCACGGAGTCATCAAATCTGCATCCATCGGCTTCCTGCACACTGTCGTATCCATCTAGTACTTCATGTACTCGTCACGTCCTACACTGGCCACACGTGGGTTCTACAAGCAATATTGCCATCAGCCACTTCAGGTTACTAATCATATGATCTATGTCGGTTATCTTTATTTTGTTTTAGACTAGCTTTTCGCCCACGGCTTCGCTCGCGTTGAAGCCCTTAAATAAATATTAAGAATTTTCACCCCTTTACAACACTTTTTTCCCATTTAAAAATAGCCTATGTCCTTTCTCAGGCTCTAGACTATATGTGTACCAAATTTCATTTAACTCGGTTCTGTAGTTTTGGAGTGTAAGCGAGACAAACAGACAGAATTACTTTCGTATTTATAATGTTAGTACAGATTTATTTCATATTTTAGTTTTATTTTAAAACTAGCAACTAAAAATAAAAAAACTCTAGTAACTACTTAGTACAAATTTCCCGATCAACCATTGAAAAGCGAGTGTTAACTCCTTAGATAATTTTAACAACAGTATATTTGAGTTTAACGAAGTAAGGACAGATTTATTATTACCGCGTAACTAATAACTGAAAATTCTTCAGGGGCAGGCGCTCCAAACAACCGAACGGGGCAATTTATAAATTAGCTGTCACTCGGGACGCACATTATCAGGCGTTATGACGATTTGTAATGCCACCCTTGCATTCTGCGCCGCGATCCGTAAACACAGTCTATTTTGAAGCGGCGAAGTCATTGTTGTGTTCATTGTGGCTTTAAACAAAGCGCATCAGTATGGGCTTAATGCATCTGTGATAACATTACTGTAATAAGACAAATCATATGCGAAATCAGTAAACTAGTTTCGGTAGTTAATTAATAACACTTCGAATTAAAACTGGGCTTGGGCGTTGGCGGTAGTTTCTGCCGTCGCTGCACATCATTGTTTCCCAGACAACATCCGATGTCAATATCGTTGTTTTCGACAAAGATGTTAACACGACCAAGGCGACAATCGTGAATAGCTCGATGTCGGTGATCAACGATCAACGGTGAACAACGATCGGCAGTATTCGGTAATCAGTTACCAATTCGGATGTCGATGTTGGTGACATTCGATGTTAAGCATTTCGCAAACTGACATCCGATATCAACATCGTTGTTAGAAAACGACCATCTCTACTTAATACCGTTAGTAGTAGTAAGTAAAGCCTATATAAGTCGCAGTACTGCCCTCCTCTGCATATAGGGTAATAGACTAGGTCTTGGCACCTGGGTTCGAACTTAGATTGCTCGAATATATTCAATTAAAAGTGAACGCCCGGATATAAGTTATCTACTACTAAGCTATCATGGCTAGTTAGAGTATATTTTATAAAAGTTTGGTATTGTTAATTTGTAACTCGGCTCTTCACAACCCTATGTTCAATATCAAAAAGAATTTATTTGTTAAGAATGTTCATAAATCTGTTATTTAGGACGATAGAGCCGATTATTTTTGTAATAAATGTATTGAAAAATGTGTTTTAATCATATATCTGTATATCACGTCCTTGACAATTGAATTTCTTTCAATATACAGTATTATTGATAAAAAATCTTATGATTTTTAAGTTTCACCAATGCATGAAATCAACCTAGCCTAAAATTTCCTCTTTCAGCATTTCCAACACGGCACAGTTTCAAAAATAAAGCGAAACTCTGTTTGTATTCCCACGAGCGATTAATTTTAAAATTCGAAGACAAAGAAAGGGCAGGGAACTTTTAGATCGTGGAACAGTGACGCGACATTGATGGCATCGGTCGTAGAGAAAAAAAAATAGTCCAATGACACATTTATTGGGCCTGTCACTTACCTTTGACAGCCCATAAGTTCTCGGGCTTAATTTGTGATAAGCTAAATGTGTGTTATGTCGTTAGCGCGGCTGGACGATGCTACCGGCTTTCACAATACGATGTGAATTTCGTAACGTTGTGAAACCATAAGGGCTTTCACTCATATTTCACTCGACAATATAAATGACTGGCCTCACTTGTGTATTGTTACCAATGGGTTCAAGACCGACGCATGTAAACGGCTTCTCTTGTTATCTCCTGACTTTATAACCTTTTTAGAACTTTCTGGATAAAATTGGTTGTTAAATGCATAAACACCTAGTCAAATAAAACTCGAGTTGCTAGAAATGTTTCTCGGTAATTTCTTGTATTCACCCAATTCCTAGCACAAAACAAGAACAGGTTGAATTTAAAAGACTGTCTATTAAATAGGCAATTGTCAAACCTTATAAATTGGATTTTCGGTTCATTTAATTTTGCATTAACTTGGTTTGCACTCATTTTTCTCGTATAATTTATCATATTTGTAATTTTCTATAATCTTATAAAAATAGTATTGTTTGATTTAAATTTGTAAAAATTCATATTTTTGAATCTTCAACGAGTATGTGGAATCTTTTCATATGAGTCTTCGCTCTTTGCGTTTCACTAAGTGACAGCTCACCCAGTACAAATATAGTAGGAAGTTGTACTTTTTCAATGCTGCCCAACCAACTTCACGCGGGAGGACCTGACGAATGCCGCTGCACGAATGGGCAGGTCTGTCCGGGAAAGTACCACGACCTAACAGAAGATCGGCTTGAAGTGCAAGTGTAACACTTTCGCGCGGGTGATCACGGGCGGCGGTATTCATTTAACATCAGGTGAACTCACCAGCTCGCTTGGCAACTTTTCACATAAAAAAAATCTTGCGGCTGAACTTTGGACCGGCACCGTGTGAACAGGTAATGGCATCGACACGAAAAGAAAAAGAATGCTGATGAAATGAACCCCTTCTTTTGTATGAGGACAACTCTCCGTCGTGATTAAATTACCTAACAAAGAGCACAACAAAGGGATAACACGAAATATAATAACACAATGCGAGTTATTACCCACTGATTGATTTGTACGTTGCAACTGCTAATGAGAATCCAATACGTAATTATTGACGATGATCACTTAATACGATCTTCCCATCGAAGCTTATCGTCTTTATATTTTACGTACTCCTAAGTCCCACATCATTTTCCCGCGTCATTTTCTCCCGTCTACACAATTGACCAATTCAAATTACTTATTGTGTTGGTTTTTTTTCCCGATCGATTGGATACCAAGTAGGTGAGGATTAAGAAATGAGTTACAATAGTTTATTACGTTATTCGTTAAATAGATACTTATATATAAATGAACACGCCTTTTGAAGTTATTATTCTACCAGTTAATGTTTATAAAAACTATTTTCTACTATTGTTCCCGTAAATCCTGTAAGTTCTTTACAATATACGCTAGCTATGTTCCTTTGCAGATAATAAATCAGTTATTCTAAAATGTCCGAAATAATTTTTTTAAACTTTGAGACAACTTCAAATCTTCTTCTTCTTTTTTCTGCCCTTATTTTAATGGTACTGGCTAGGTTTTTTATGATCGGCCGTCAGCTTCACGTCAACCTTTATTAGGGGTAAACCAGATCCGCAAAAATTATTTGTGGATCACACAAATAGTTGCCCAATGTGGGAGTCGAACTCACGGTCCCCGACAAAGGCAATAGCTTAGCATCTGCACCGCAGCGTTAAGAAATATATTCTTATTTACTGCTGGTTAACGCTCCTCAACATACTCGAGTAAAAAAGAAAGTGGGATAACCATAAAATTTAAGCCACTAAAAAGGTACTGGACTCGATGCTACGACATGGCAACATTAAACACGCGTTAACCGGACTAATTACCTGCGCTGACAACGCTTTAGGGCATTGCAGGACTAATTCCTTCGACGCGGTAGTAAATGTTGTGGGCGCCCATCTCCATACGACCGTAAGCAGTGTTTTCTTTTTTTATCAAGCGTTGACATTGGTTGACAGTCCCATTTGATGTTTACTTATCTGTTTTTAAATCGTGCCAGTAAGTATTATCCCATTATGGTTACGGTGATTGGCTTATTTTATTAATGTTGATCGGAGTTTTGTTTTTATTTTTACATAATAATAATTATCTTATTTATTACAGTGCTCACTTATTGAGTCAGTGGGACATTTAGCGTGACGGAACGGTCTACAGATGTTTTTGGTTAACTTTGCTCGTATGTTCGCACGTAATATTTTACAACATCTTTGTCGGCGAAGCGAAGACATCTTTGTATCACAAAAAGTGAATATTCACTCCTAAATTTCATCTTTAAAACCCATAGTAGAAGCCAAATTAAATTAGGATAAGATTTCACGATTTCATTTTGATCTCTTTTAGAAGACAAAACATTTAATGCTTAATCGAATTGTAACTATAAAACTCACGTGAGTGGTAATTCAAAATAATCGATCCCTCTCAGATTTCTCTAATCGCCTGCGGAATGTTCACCTTTCGGTGTGTTGACGTGGATGTTTGATTGTTGTAGTGCAACACAATGCGTGCCGTGCATCAGCTGTTCCGCCTGCAATGCGCCGAAAGCCCGACAGGTGTGCGCTCACAATGCCCGTGTCAAGCTAACCTCGCCTTGATATCGGCTGCCGTGTCGGCGTTTGTCCATTCCTACCGAAAATTCAGAAAAAGGGGCCGAAACGAAACTGCACATCCATCTATTGTGCCTTCCGTCAGAGCTTTCTTTGCTACGAACCGACGTTAGTGGAGTTTCAGGAGTGTTTTAAATGCGATATGAACACAAATACCTTATTCAGCAATCAGCGACTATCATAGTTAATTACAATATACCTTCGATAAAATTTAATTTTTTATAGTGCTAATTTCTGCACTTAAACATTAAAATTTATATATATAAAAAAAGGATATAACAATGGATGCGTGATGCAAACTTGAAATGTGATAAAGCAATGTAGATAGATAAAAGACTGAGAATATCGTCAGTATGGCAATCATTCGGTGAGCTTAGTGGTTAAGGCGTTCGTGTGCTAGACTGGAAGACGTGGGTTCCATTCCCGCAGCGGTGATAAGCTATCCTTTTGTCCTTTTCCTACAGTACTTTTACATACATAAACACCCACGCTTACCAACTAGAGCAGCAGGTAGAGACGTCACCAACACACGCATTAAGTCTAATATGTACAGATTTCTTTTGTTGGAATGATATCTGCGACGGACGAACCTTTACACAGTCCCATAGGCTTGAAGTGAAAACATCATTCATCAATAAACAAAACTAAAGGAGAAAGGCCAAAGGCTCCTAGAATATCCTAATAGCTAATAGCTAATAGCAAATGTAGACGATATACCGAACCCTACTTCGACGCCTTCAGCTAGAAGTCAAAGATCGTGTATCGGAACACCGACATATAACGTGGGACAATCTCCTAGAGGACATCGAGCCATCGCACACCGCCTACTGGCGGTTGGCCCGCAGTCTGAAAGCAGAGCCCCGCGAATCCCTACCGCCGTTAGCAATGCCTAATAGCACTTCATTAGCCCTAGATGACTCCGAAAAAGCCGAATGCCTTGCGGACAACCTAGAGCAGCAATGTACGCCATCGCGCGAACACATCGACACAGCCCACCTAACGGAGGTGGACCGCGTTATCGAAACTAGGGCTGCGCTTCCAACGGAAGGCGATCCATTAAACTCAGTGACCCCCGAAGAGGTCCAAGATATTATCAAAAATTTAAAACCCAAATCCGCCCCGGGCCCAGACAATATTAGTAATAAAATCCTTAAAGCTCTCCCTGGCCCACTTATCTGTTTACTGGCGACCATTTACAACACTTTACTCTCCAGTTGTTCCTTTCCGGACGACTGGAAAGAAGCCACGGTTATCGGCATTCGCAAGCCGAATAAACCAGCCAATCAGCCCTCTAGTTATCGTCCCATCAGCCTCCTTAGTTGCCTGGGGAAGCTTTACGAGCGGCTTCTATTAAACAGGCTCAAAGACCACGTGTTTTCCAACGGCCTTCTGGGCTTTCGAGCAAGACATTCCTGTCCCGATCAATTATACCGCCTAACGGAACATATCCTAAAAGGCCTAAATCACCCTAAACATATTAGCACGGGGGCTCTTTTCTTCGATGTCGCAAAGGCATTCGACAAAGTCTGGCACAACGGCTTGCTTTACAAGCTGTTCTCACTCAAAGTGCCAGACAGGCTTGTACACACCATTCAGGCCTTCTTGTCGAACCGTTCCTTTCGATATCGAGTTGAAGGCGCCCTATCCACTAGCCGCCGCCTCACGGCTGGCGTTCCACAAGGCTCCTGCCTCTCACCCTTACTTTTTACGCTCTACACGAGTGATATACCAAAAGACCCCCACGTCAATCTCGCGCTTTTCGCGGATGACACGGCGCTCTTTTATTCAGACCGCAACCTTAGTCAACTAACCACTCGACTCCAAAGCGCCGCCAACCGCCTCGGCGATTGGTTCCGCAAATGGAGAATTGAAGTAAATCCCGAAAAGAGTGTGGCGATTCACTTCACACGAAGTACTTACCCGTCACATCTTTATAAAGGTCGTCGCCAATGCAGAAAGCTAGGGCAAATATCTCTTTATGGCCAACCGCTCCCCTGGGAGAAAAAGGTAAAATATTTAGGAGTCACTTTCGACTCGCGTATGTCATTCACAGCGCATATTAATAACGTCCGTAACAGAGCCGCGTTCGTCTCCGGCCGGCTAAGCACTTTAACTAACCAGTCAAGTAAAATGTCCTTAAGACACAAATTACTTTTATACAAAGCTTGCGTACGGCCAATCATGTCCTACGCATGCATGATTTTCGCCCACACGCACCCTACTCGCTTGCACAAGTTGCAAGTAGTGCAAAATAAGTTCATCCGCCGCGCAACCGGTGCGCAGTGGTATCAACGCAACGTCGACCTGCACAGTGATTGCAGACTCCCGATGATTCGCGAATTTTTCAAAGACCTGACCAAACGGTTCTTCGATAGAGCCGAACATCATCCCAACCCTCTGGTGGTAAGCGCAGCAAATTACCAACCCGATCTAAACGCGAGCGTCAACAAGCGTCGCCCGCGAAACGTCCTCATCGACCTGGTCGAGGAAGGGGACTTAGGTACGTCGGACCCACCGTCGGGGGTCCCGCCGGATAACACTACACACACAGTTAGTGTAGCAACAAACACATTAGTTCGCCCTCGCCTCCGAGCACGGCGAGACCAACACAACGCGTACACAAGGTACACCCGCGTTCCAGGGCGGTTCTCACCGCCCCCAGCCACCGATTAGCTAAAAACACAGTCGACGGCCATCGGGGTCTCGGTCCGCACCGCTACTTCGATGGCCCTTAGATGACATGCCGTAGTTAAACGCACGCATGAGCACATGCGCGGCCCTACCCACAGCGGAGGGCCCAAACCCGTGGGTTCTGGCTAGCCCACCGGTTCTGCGTCAGATGAAGCTTTAATAGTCTCTGGACTGAAAGCACAAACATCAGTTAATACAAGATACAAGATACAAGACGATATAGATATTCATGTCTCGTTTATTCTTTCATAAATCTTTTGAAAAATTTTCAAAACAATCACAAGCTATACTCGCGTTCTCGCGTCATGCAGTTACTCCCGTATCGAGTATAACGGAACCCTGGGCAAAAATCCAAACGTACCGGAAATCCGTAAAATATAACTAGAAAAAACAACACAAGTAATAAAATATGCTATGCTGTGCGGGGCTGTAAGTGGTTTCGGCCTTTTGTGACAATCAAAAATCTTTTGTGGAAATCAAAGCATTAACATGTCGTATAATGAAAACATAATCGTTATATACAATGATGGTATTTCTTATACATGTAAATAAATCCTTTTATAAATGTACAATTATATGAAAGAGCCATGATAATACATTTTTAATTCAATGTTTTACTTCAACATAACTCCGAAGCCACTGTGGGCGTCATTAAAAAAAACTTATAAAGCCCTACTCTATTTATAGTGAGAATCTCGGTTAATTTTTAAAACAAAACGAACCACATGTGAAATTCTTAAAATTGAACTTCAATTGAGAAACTTCAAAAGAGCAGATTTGTCTATGGGATGTTGCTTTATAAAAGCATTTTATCTATAGATGAATGTTGTTGCCAACGCTTTCCGTTTAACAGCATTTGCGAGCTTCGACGTAGTTAAGCAACAATGGCGTTCTCATGGGATCGTTGTAATTATAACATTCCTGAACTTACAGTTAGACCGTGTTGCCATTGGCTGTGTTGAGTAATGTTTTCGCTTTCAGTCTTAAAGTCAATGTGCAAATAGACTTATACGTACATACACTTAATTAATTATAATTATTTTATGTGTTTATTTTATCCACCTAATCCTCTATTAGATGATGTCAGAGAAGTGTATAAAATTTTGTATGATCTTCATATCTTAACACGATAAGCCTAAAAAGTGAATTTTGCCTTCCTTCGCAGATTAGATTAGTCATGTCACGAGTATCATTCGACTGTGATGTAATCGTTTAGAGAGAGAAAGGATAATTAAACGAAAAGAAAAAGCAATGCAACGGAGTAGGGGCTTAACCATTTGCAGTCCTAACTTCGATTTGGAGAATAAATGGAAATTCTCGCGAAATGTCTCACATAAATAGAGCCACAATAATACACCTTTAGAAAAAAGAAAAAATAGTGCAAAAATGTTACTTCGCTAGGTTTTTAAACTTCGAGGTCGAAACGCGATCCATTTCCTAGGTTACAAAAATACCTGCTATTTAACGCTCTAACCAATTCAAGTCATTTTAATATTCATTAAGGTAACATTCCTTTTAAGTATGTTTAAAAATCAATGCATTTCCTAGATCTGCAAATATTCTAATTATAGCTTAGACATACCTTGCCGGTAGGTAAATGTTAAGTATATTACTATTAATTAAGGAAAACTACACTCTTACCTTCTCTAGTAGTAAACCAACTGCGCTGTTGTTTGTTTACTTATTCTAATTGTATTGTGAATTTAATTTGTAATACGACATTTACTGATCTAAAATTGTATTTATGATTGCTTTGAAATCTTCTACTAAACTATCGCATTGGGGTATATATTTATTTGTTAGTGATATTATTTTAATTTTATTAATTAATAAAATTCGCAAGCCTTCGTATTCATAACGAGTGAAATTTTGTTTCCGCCTACAACCGTAATTTCCCTGGTGCTGAACGCGCATTGTTTATACCCGTCGAGTGTTTACGGGTCATTATTCTCTCCGCGCAACGCCCCGCCACAATTAAGTAGGAATTAGCGAGGGCATGGAGAAATTACCAACGGCTTCGTATCGGTAATGTGCATTTAGCGCCGCCGCCAGCAAATTACGCCGCGACGTGGAGTCAGGTAGACTAAATGGCGGCTAATTGTAATTATTTGAATGTTAGGGAGTCATTTCTGTAAGCGTAACGGAACATAAGAATCATTTTTTAAATGAAAGACGTGACATATATATACATTTATATTGTTAATATGATAAGTTGGCTAGGAGGCAGGCTTTTTATCAGATATTAAGTGAAAACTACCGCTCATGGATATCTACAAGACCTGATGGAGTGCCGAGGAGTTGCTAACCATTCAAAAAGTGGACATAAGTTACTCATTCATCGGAAGAACCGTGAACCAAAATTTGCTGCGTGGCCCAACAACAGTAGTAACTCAGTTATAAATTCGTGGCTTAAGCATCAGGAAAGAATCTCAACGTTGTAACTACCATCGGCCAAAAATCAGTTCGCAAATAAAATAAAATCAAATAAAAATATATTTATTCACATAGACGCTTGCGCGTTCTTATGAAACGTCTAAATTTTACATAAAAATTAATACGTTCGTAAGTTACCACCGGTTCGGAAAGCAGTTTCTGTTGAGCTGAGAAGAAACCGGCAAGAAACTCAACAGTTGCAACAGCTGTTCCCACAATCCTGGTGTAAATATTCCAAGAATGTGTTAAGTTATTCATTATTTATCGTCGTCATTACGTTATTTACTTAAGTGACACTCTGTCGATGGTCGATCCAAATTCAAAACTAAGTTCGTCGATAGTCGTATATCTTCTAGGACATCCCCATAATTGAATAATAACATACCAATGTAACAAATGGACGGCGGGAAAAAGTCATATGTCAACGGACGTCTCATTCGACGCATTAATACGAGGCACTATCTGGTCCTAATCTCCGGCCCAATTAGGTGCTATTTATACAACCCGGGGTGGTCCAACAAAGGAGGTTCGAGTGCTCCAGGTTTCCGTACGACCTCCGTCAATTACAGATGTCAGTCGCCGTGCCGATGTCGCGCCCCAGCCGGCTGATGGACTAAGAGACTCGCGTCAATGAAGACACATTTGACGCTAAACAAAGCGAGACTATATGTTTAACTAGCCGATACCCGCTACTTACGCCTACGACACACTACACCGCTTGCCCCGCTTCTCTACGGCAAGAAAACACACATCACTGAATATGTAGTCCTGTATATTCTATATTCCATTGTAACTTAAAGATAATGTCTAAGAAATGAATCTAAGAAGAACTTATCGAACAGTTTCTCTACGATTCTATGTATATAGATAAGTTATAATCTTAATTTAAGACTTAAGAACACTGAGATTTTAGAGCACAGTTATTAAGTCTCAGGGTTCCAACGCGTTCTCTTTAGAGACAGTAATTAAGTTATTTCCACTAACCAAAGGGTCCAATGCGTCTTGATCAACGTTATGCGCATTTTTTCCCTGAGCATAGTTCATCGCGCCGCATTCCTCTGCACAAAGCAGGCTATCTCTTATTGTTGAACGAACTTCGTTTGTTTTTTATTAATAGAGTTCCCGGTGCTGCCATGAAAAGGATTAGGTCACTGCGCCATTCGGCGTTGGAAGAGCGGTGGTACATTGACGCGAAAGCTCATGACAAAAACTTCTTCGCCTCAAGCCATCAGAGCCTTTCATTCTGGCTGTATTGCATGCCTCTATACCCAATGTGTGGTGGAGCTGAAAGCTCTCTTAGTGGCTTTGTAGCTTCAGTCAATCCAACTCATGATAATGAATCCTGTAAATTATTCTAAACATTGAGGATTAACGTCTAAAATATACCGGATATAATTCGTAATTTTTCTTCCTTGTAAACCCTCATTTATTGTTTTCTCAATTAGTTTTCTTGTTTTTTTAATCAACTGGTCATCAAATGGTACTTGATTACTGTGCCATGGACGACCATAATGCAACTGAATTTGCGGTTTGCTGACATCCTTTAACAGTGTAACCTCCGCTTACCTCATTAACCGGTATAATACCGGGTAACGCAATAATCTTATTTTGCACTTCGCACCTAATTTTTTCCAGGAAAGACAATTGCAATGGGTTGACAATGAGCTCACTCTGCACATAATAACAGTACATCATTGATTTTTATTATAAATACTAGACTTATAATACAATTGATAAATACAGTATAAGAATAACTTCGAAAGGAATTCTATCGGTTAAATACTTCAGTAAGATGTACGTATTTGCAGTTTTAGTCAATAAGTTAATTTGTACAAACTTACAAACTCAATTAATATAGATACTCTTTTATTTCGAGAACTAAGCTTGTTCCGTTTCCTTGTGTTTTAAATCGGTTCATTAAGACCGAGTTCTAAGAGACAAATGCACAAATATTTATTTAATGACTAATTGGTTAACGATCCTACATTTTAAACGTAATAGTAACTTATCTTCTGCAAACATCATTAATATTCTCTTTATTGCGATTACGCATAAATTATTATTTTAAGTAATGGAATTTTTTGGTTTTGAATAGACAAGGTTAAAATTTTTATGGAATAGGTATTAATAATATTAATTATATTATCCAACTAAAATCTTCTTGTCAATGCCTTTTTGTTGACCTTGACAAAATTATAAACTTCATTTGTCATTCATATAGAAACTATATATATTATATGCATATAGTTAATAATATAGTTCTTACAAAAGATCGTATCACAAGAGATCATCAATGTGAAATATGCCATATGATTATGTCAATTCAAAAGGACTGAAGGACTGGTGAAGAAATATTAGTAACTAGCGACCCGCCCCAGCTTCGCACGGGTACTGTTTATTATACATATAAACCTTTCTCTTGAGTCACTCTATCTAGTAAAAAAACCGCATAGCGTACAACATACACAGGGACAGACAGTCAGCGGGACGACTTTGTTTTATACTATGTAGTGATGATATTATATCATGTGACGAATTATGCTCGACTCAAAAACTGGACTTATCTAGACGTAGTGTTTCAAGAATGCTACGGCTTAGGTTTTGTAATAATTGACATACAAAAGACATCAACGAACTCCTGAAACTAAACGTATTTCAAACCGCGTGGACACTACGCAACGCTACATAGTCCATGGATAAAGATTACGTACGTAATAATTAATTTATAATTATGAGTAGCGATAAATGTTTAAGTAATCTTACGTTTGTTTTAAAGTTGAGTTATTAATAATTAATCATAAGTAATAACACATCATTATTATGACAAACGAATTAAACAGATGTTTCTATAGTAAGTTATCAGAGGGTGAATTACTTTTCCGTCCAATCCACCTTTGACAGGTCAATCTCTACCATAGCAAGTAAAGTAGATTGGACTTGCCCAATTTGTCAAGTCATCTAATACTGGGCTGGTTAGATTTTTAAATATGGTTTTGAAAATGGATTTTATACCTGAAAAGTCGCTTTTAAATGAAAGCGCTTTGTGCTGGAAACGATCTATCTAGTGGGAACATAAACTATCAATGGTAGTCATACCACATAAATTACTAAGTTTAGAGTATTAATAGCGTATTATATATGTGAAAAAGTAAAAGAATAAATAAGTAATAAACTTAAATTAATAATTTGCTTAAATTATAATATCAGTTTTAACTAGACTAGTATTTTTCTAAGTAACTGTTAGCTCGCCACCATATTTATCCTAAATCACAACTAGGACCAGTACTTATCACCAGGTGGGACAATAGGTCACTAGCTAGTTACTTACAGGGTTTACTTACTTGGGGGTAATTTCAAGACTAATTCTACTGTGGTAGGGCCACGCAACAGCTTCTACTGTTGCACGAATGGGCAGACTCGTCCTGGGCAGTACCACGACCTCACAGAAGACCGGCGTGCTGTGGAAGTGTTACACTTCTGCACTTCTTCTGGTGAGTGAGGTTGCCGGGGCCCACTTTATTTAAAGGTGGCAGAGCTGCAATCCTAAGGGGTGTTAAAACATTTCATTGGGCGGCGGTTATCCCTTCAGCTCGCCTGCTACTCTCTCATATAAAAAGAGATATCTATATGAGCTATTGTGAAGTATATATTGCCAACGCCCTGAGTTCTACGATCAGAACGTACCGACATAACGAACGCTTGCGCATTCCGAATCTCCATATCAATGGCGCAACCATATGTTTCTGTGGGGTCAATCGCGACCGGTAGGCGGCTGCGGCGGTAACTAGTCCGCATCAGCTGTTCGATGGCACCCGAATAGGACTGGTTTTCCATCCACGGGCGCCCATTAATCAAGAGACGGGTACCGGATGCGAGGTGCGACCGCGCCCACTCGACTTGTCTTGACGTGTTCGCGTCAACGGATTGTGTGTTCGAAAAAAAATTGAAAATTGGAGACTATGGAAATATCTAGTATATATTTCGACATCCCCTGTTGAACAACATCCCCTATTGAACAACTTCACGGACAATGACTACGTTTTAAAAGGATTTAAACTGAGTGAAGACTCAGTGATTGAATTTTACTAAGTAGATGATTGAGTATAATTATAATAAGTTTGAACTAGAAAAGGGTTGACATTTGAGAGTTGTAAGACTTTGGTAAGACTATGCTAAAATCAAAGAGTAGAAACAGATTATTTTTGATATAATAATATTTCATATCAAACTCGTTACTACACATTCCTAATAAACTAAAAATTAAATTGATACTGGTGTAATCTGACTTTATTTGAATTTATTCTCATTAGAATAGAAGACATCGATTCGCACTTTTTTTTTAAACTCTCACTAGTCATAACTCTTACCTAGTATCCTAGTATTAAAGACACCTGAGAGCTTGCGTAAAGTATTTCCCGTAAAATGAAAAAGTGTACTGGAACTTTTTTTTCGCAACAGTTTGGCCATTAACCAGGCAACGATTAACGAATTATCCAAGAATTTATTGCGCGAACGACACCCGAAAATAACGACAACGGCTATTGATCGTTTAAACGCAACGGACGGCCTTTGGCCTCTGCGTGACTCAGTGCCGCGGGGCCAGGAATGCATCCCAACTAGTGTGCAAACAAAATGTTCGATGGGGCGTCACTAAAATAGTTCATGAGTTTTATTAGTGGTTATAAACGTTCGTTAGTGGGCAAATAGATATTAGTCGCGCAGCTTTGAAGGGGCCACGAGTTATTGGACGGTAAACAGTGTGTACTAGGGATCGGTATTTACGATTTTGGGGATGCGTCGTTCCCGTGTTTGATTGTTTGTTCGCTTTTAACGTTCGTGTGGGCCAGTCACTTTGATTGGGTGTATAGGCGTTGAACCCGTGTCAGGCACATTCATTTTAAGCTTCTTAGAAAAATGGCATATCACCGTCTCAATTGCTAGATTACACTGGTTCTGAAAGTTAGGTCGGTCCAAAAAAGAACTGGAAATACTTCAGGTCTTGGCTATGTTTATTTATATGGGCCTGCGTGTACAACATCTCTTAACGTGAGTACATTAATTAGTTTTGTTATGACTTATTTATTTGACAATTATCGATATATACATATATACATCACTGTATGTTGTGACCCATTCTTTTTTTACACCAAAACCTGTATGACTATGAGTCACCAACAGACCGATATTGTTTCGTCTACAAACGAGCTCTAAGAGCCACCCGCAGTTTCTTTTAAAAACGAAGCGAAAATGTCAATACTTTCTGTTGTCAGCGATCAATTGATAACCGTAACCGTCTTAAGATGCCGCGAAGCATTCATGATAATACGAAATTACCAATGTCGACCTTAAGACATTGAAATAAGGCGCTTTGGCGTGCACTTTTAACTTGGCGCGGTTCTACGCCGGTGGTTTCACTTAATGTACGTAGCTGGTTGACACCTTATTACTTAAAGATCGGTTAACGAACTTTTCACGTAACCACCATCGTTATAAGGTTGGTTTTCGGAGGGATAATTTGGAAGTTAAACGCCTGTTACTTAAATAAGGGCTTTAAACTAATTGGGTGGGAATTCAATTTTCTTCGTTTTGTTTAGTTTCTTTTTTTACTATTTGGCTTTGTGACCAAATGGTTAGAGGTTTTGGGATATGTATTATTTTAATGTTATTGGTATATTAATACAGCTAATTAATTTTTAATAAATAACTGCCACTTAGAACAAATTTTCTTTTAAATTTAGGAAAGATAAGTAAGAAAAGAAAGAATTAAATGAAGTTTATGCTAGAAAATTCTCGAGAATTATCTTTAGGACCGTATATATATATATATTTTTGTACAATATGTTTCTGCTGTCGAATAAAACTCTACCATATCTGTTTATGTCCTAAGAAAAATTTACTTTGGTTGTAGTAATACCTAATAACTATTTAAAGTCAACCAGGTCGAACTCAAATTAATTTTCTCCGAAAGCTATTGTTTTTAATATTGAAATAGTAGCGGTAACTACTTGTAGGCCACCGTTTATCGGCTAATGATAATTTCAGAAACGTACTTGTCTACTTGTAAATTTTTGTTCAGAGTTTGTTATTAGATTTCGAAGTTGAAATAACATTATTATTAAATGGCTTTTCCCTTCAAGTTTTTACTACTTCGGCCAAATAAGCTGATTGTGTGTGATTCACATGGAATAACTAAAATGAGTCAGCCCTAAGCATATAGAAGAGCGCTTGGATATCGTGTGCTCGTCGTACACGGCGACTAGAAGAGGATTTCAAGTTCACAGGTGATGAGGGTGGGAGCCCTAATTATGACCTGGAGTAAGCCTTGTCTTTGCTCCCTTTTGAAGATTTCCCCGCGACACCAAAAACACGGAAGTCAATATTATTAATGTTTCATTTAAATCCAACGTAAGCACTCAATTTAAAACCTGATGGAATAGTTTGGTTCGTGTATCATCACATCCGGAGTACTATAGTCTCATAGAATATCGCCACGAAGTATTTGTGGATAATTATGATAATTCCTTCACATACAGTAGACGACTTGCTCGTTTGCTACGTCCCTAAATAAAGAAGCAGTGATGACGATTATTGCTAACCACTTTTCCTGTATTTCTTAGTTCCTAAATGTTCCAAATGGTGTCTCATAGACCGGGTGCAAATTTAAGACATTTTTCCTGAATGAAATCCCATAAAGTTAGACTATTCCAGATAGGTTTTCGACTTCCATACAACAAAAACACCAAGGCACGTGGGGACAGTCTCTAGTAATTTCGTTACAATGGTTACCGAACGTCGTATCGACGGGCGGTCGCGGCGGCGGCGCGGCGGTCAATCGAGTCGGTTCCGGCGAATCCTGTACAGTAGAATTTACGGTCGTCGTTTCGAGTGTTCATCGCCCGTTGTCGGGCGTCCCGGGAGTTCCTAGTAATGAAATTGTAACGTGTCGACATTGTTCGAAAGCTTTCGTAAGGGTGGTGCCGACGTTTTTGTCCGCGTGAAATGTTTAATAACAATCCTAGACCAAACTTTTATCATGTCAAGCCGTTGTTTCGATCCTTTTAGTTTCGAATTAGGCGATCTTTTCTGGATCAGGTTAAAACTTCACCTTAATTATAATGACGTTATTACTCTTATCACCACCATCGTCATTTCACTTCTGCTTGAATCCACTGTTGAACATAGGCTTCCCTCACAGACTGCCACGAAACACGATCCTGAGCCACCTGTATCCATCGACTTCCCGCATATGAGCATAGGTCGACTGCGATGGCCAGTATGAGGCTGACACTCGAGAAACTTTCTTCCTTATCGGCTATCGTTAATAACTCATATACATGCTTCAAATAGCAGACTAAACAAAATCACGTAGACATTTACAACATGGTTCATGTTGTGTCGACCCCATCTAGGTAGGATAAGATCAGAAGGATAATAATGATGAGTGCTATATATAATATTTTGCAACCCTTTTCAGTTACATGATCTTGGTGGGGCTATAAGCCTGTTGATTTGTCACCTGGAAATGCCGAAGTTGTCGCGCCTTTTAATGGGCTGGTACACATTATACAGTCCACGGAGGTGGTAACAGGCAAACACTCCTTTATTTCGACTGCACGGGAGTCGCGCATTGTTTGCAGACAACACCTTTAACGGTTTAATCGCTTACCTGACGATCGCTTTACGTCCCTGTTGAACGCAATAGTTCCAAAATGGTGGCATAATTGACAGGGAACGCATTTGTTGTCTTCCTATTGTTTCCATTTCGGTGACGTTCCGAAATGTAATATGCAATAACCGATTCGATGGTTACGTAACTAAACGATTATTAACGCTTGCGGAAGTAGCGGGGGGTGAAGGGACCCATAGGATTTTTAATGTGTTTGTTTCTTCTGACATTCGGTATGCTCAAGCAGTAATAAAACCGATGTATTTAACAAGAGGCACAATGGGTGAAAGCAGCAGCGATGATGATGTTAATGATAAGGAAGATGATGACTACTCAATCAATACAGAAATTAGCAGAATAGTACTCCAAAAATATCTGATTGGTTTGTATGACGAAACATTGTGACAACTTTGACATCAAAGATCGCGCGAGGTAAGTCCTATTAATGGAGTTTCTGTATGTTATGTATCATTCTACTGAGTTACATACATATACATTAAGATTATTCAAGAATGGCCTTAATTATTCGAACATTGAATACTTTAATTCGTGTCAGGGTAGCCAATAGTGTCACTGTTCACGGATACTATAAAACGCTGTAACCCGCCTAAATTCCAAGTGCGACTTGTTTAACAAAATTAATACAGCTCGAGTTAACGTGGCGTTTACACGTTTACCGGATCTGCGACGTTCTCCAATTGGTATCGAGGGGCACCGGTCTTTATCGGTTCATTTACATCAAACCGCCACTATCTTCGATACGGCAAGGCCGTGCATTCGCCTCGGCCCCGCCCACCAATTACTTGGAACCGCGTGTTACACGAGAAGCTACCTTATAACTGCAGCATTCAGAAGTAAGCGAAAGGTGTCGAGGATCCGACTTAGCTGGCCGATTCACTAAACCAAAATCAGATTTGCAATAATCCTCGACAACAATGGTTCGAAGTATTGTAAAGTTTAGGGTGCATGCGACAATCAACCTTATGTCATGTTAAACGCGTGACGAAAAATTTAAAAGCTCTTTTAGTCAATGCTTCCATTGTATGGCAAATAGACAATAGAGATGTTAAATCTTGTCCATAATTTACCAATTATCAATTTAAAATGATATCCTTTCCATGTTATTTATGTCATATTGTTAGCGTTAAGTAGTGCTCCGCATTATTGAAGTGTTACGAAAAGTTCTAGTGAATATGTCATCAACGAAATACAAATTAGTATTTATATAGCTTTGAATTTTTTTGAATTTCGAACCAGCGTCATCTGCTTGTACTTCTAGGCGCGTTTCTGCACGCCCCTTGTCCGATAAAGGTTAACGTGGTTCTCAAGAATGAAAACTAAAGCATCTTCTCACTTCAAATAAACATCAAAACAAAAGAGGTTATCATCAAAATAAAATGTATCAAACAAACACACACAAAGATATAAGAAAACATACACTGCGCATTTCTCAGCGGGCGCGGAGCTAGGTCGTCGCAAGGTCGCCCCCGAGAGGTGTTACAAAAACATGTCTCAACTTGTCCGGGTCCTGTTATCGATGATAGCGCAACTGGTTGTTGCCCGTGTGTCTACGAGCCGGTTTAAGCCGTCGCATCATTGTGAAAGCATGAAAATAATCCAATTATGTTCTATGCTAAAATCATACAGGCTAATCTTCTTATTTATTCCTGCATACATAAAACAATTTTCATTGTTTGATTCAGTGAAATGTGATTGGCATTATATTTTAAGAAGTATAAGTTAAAAGGTAGGAATTTATTTTAACTTTAAATATTCGTCTTCTTTTAGTATTTGTCGCGTTTTATAAATTCATATTTCAAAAGCAATGCCAGCCAAACAACTATAAAAGACATCCCAATTCCCAAGTATCTATGATATAAACTTCAGAACTTGCAATGTATTAAACGATATTTTATTACTTACATTCAGACATTGTCTTTATTACTTTGTAAGAAATCAATAATAAATTATATTTATGAGTTTACAAGTTAGAAATAAGTCTACAAGTTACAGAAAGGAACAAAAGCTGCGCAATTATTATAATTCTGTTTCTCTCGAATGTCTGGGAGTTTTAATTATCTGTGGACAGAACCGTGACGGTTCCAGTTTTGAGTGTTACCGACTTAACCTAGATACATTGGACAAAGAAAATCGGTTGTTCGCAACGCCATCTTAATTATTATTTCTTGACGAAAAAACAAAATGTCGTAATTGAAAGTTGTTTTCTTTATTTTCCCTTAAAAAATTAAGTGAAGACTGTTAATTTTCTGTCCACGGCGATTATCGTAAACAAGTTAACGGTGTTCCGAATTTCGTTCAAGAGCTTTTGTATATTTGTTTTTTTCTAGAGTTACTTCTGAATCAATACTATTCTGTCTATTCTGTAGTGCAGTGGTAGGGCCAGGCAGCAGTGTTCACTGTTGCACGAATGGGCAGGTCCGTCCGGGTTAGTACCACGACCTCTCAGAAGACCGGCGATAAGTGGAAGTGTAGCACTACTGCGTTTCGTCTGGTGAGTCAGCTAGCTGGTGCCCACTTTATTAAGAGGTGGCAACGCATCTGCAACCCTACGGGTGTTGCAAATGTCCATGGGCAGACGATTATCACTTACATCAGGTGAACCGCCAGCTGGTTTTCCCCTTTCTCACATAAAAAAAATTCTTTCTTTGCGAGTCCATCACCTCTTATATTGATACTTTCATGGCATATTTACATGATTATGACATTTTCTCATAAAAATTCATGCTTTTCTTCGTCAAGATATAAAAGTACAAGATTTGTGATTGCGTATTTCAAAATAACGATGGTGAGCCGTCACATAAAGTTGCTGCGGATTAAGATGTCGAGACAGACGCGATTATCTTAATTACTTTTGAAGCTGAGGTAATATGCCATTGGGATTACTGTATCATGGATCCGAACTCGTTACCGTAAATCTGCTTTCTTTTCTTTCGTTTAGTTATTACAGTGTTGTTTCAGACGGATATACTTAGGAATTGTATTTCTGTGTTAAGTCAAATTTATCCTTTAAGCTTTATATTTGTCCTTTAGCTCTGGAACAGCGTGACTATGTTTAAAACGTAATTTGATATAAAAAAGATTTTTGTCATAAAATTATACCTCACAGCTCAGGCTTTCTAAATATCTCTTCTACGACTTATCCATCTCAGTGCAAAATTGATAGAGCTACCTCTTAACATAATAAATTAATCTTTTGGGCTCTATGACCTAATCATCTTGATTGATATGTAAACTACATTGATTATCACATTCTTGATAAATAAAATGCAGTAAAGACTTAATAACTTTCAGTGAATTCGTTGTTTTTTTAAACGATAATTTATGCTATTACGATAATTTATGCTATTTTAGCGCTAATGTTATAAAAGAGTGCAAGACCTTCAAAAATGCCATAACACCTTCGCAAAAATATATTTTAAGCTGAATAAATGATAACCTAAAATATAATACGCGTAATCTATGCTGAATGGTCTCTATACAATTTTCAAGTTTTTTGTTTATAGAGAAATGTTTATTGTAGTCCATCGTAAGAGGTAACTAGAAGACAAATGAACACACAATAATAATTATAGATTGCAACCGGCCTACAACCATTTAGCGATGCTAGTTGCAGCCATGGTCACTAACGATGCATATATGCAAGTGTATTGGTGTATATACATTCATACTGACTACTTGATTACATTTTTTACTGAAGCTGTACCAACTGTATATTGTATCTTCTTGTCATGTATTGTGAGGAGAAATGAAATACATTATTATTATTATATTTTCATCGTTCAACTTGAATGTATATTGACCGCTTAAGCATTTAAATTTATCCTCCTCCCGCAGCTGTGAGGTAACACTCGAAATCTCGACGCGCGCCAACTTGCCGCAGGAAGTAGCAGGTGCTACGAGCACATGGCACTGCGCCCTGGGCTAAGGAACGCGAGCTGAGTGGCGGGCGCCGAAACGAGGAATGCGCCGGCAGGTGTGTCGAGTTATTAATATAAGTAGATAGTAGGAGCCCTATCTTAGCCCTTACGTTGTATAGAAGGATAGTAGAGTTGACATTTCTCCGCGATTCTTTGGATTTTTTGAGTTTATTTCAATCCCAAAAAAAGTAAACGCAAACGCGGGTTATTGATTTTATATATTCAAACGATTGAAAAGAATCTTAATCTAGCATGGGATTCCGCCCCAAACGAGGATCTCGACTCGAGGCTTGCTTTATATATTTTTTTTAATTAATAATGTTAATTTTAAATACATTATGATAATACAATGACAATTATAAGTGATCAAACTGCAAATTGCCTAACAATCTTCCCAGGCATATTGAAAATAAAGTTATTCGTTTTTAGCCAAGCACAGATCCGAAGTCGCGAGTTGAAACGTGTCTTTATCGAATTTCTTAAGTGTTAATAAGGTGAAACACGAATAGTTCTAAATCTGTCTATATTTTCATTGAAGAATAAAGAAAAATGTCCAAAATGTATTCATGTTTAGGTTAAAACAAAAAAGAACATTAAAGTAATACTCACTTTTTAGTGCGTTAACACTACGGCAATTTTTACTCAAACCTTACTTATCTTAACATGTTGCCGCTTTTCTTTTTAAAGCGCTGCACATTTTACTCCATCAAACAGATAATAATGAGAGCCCTCCGAAAGCGGTTTACTTAAATGCGGGACGCAATTTCTTCTCAAAGCGCCCCATAATGCAAGGCCACGCGTGCGGGCTTGCGCACCTTGCGCAGCTGCTCAAGCCAGCTGCCGAGATGGCGCATCATAAAATCTCGCATCCAACGCTCTTGTCTTCTTTTATTCGATCAACATTTTTCTGTGTGCTAATTAGACTTTTCTACAGCTAGTGGTTTATGGTCAAAAATTTCTGATTAGCTTCTTATGTGACGTGAGATAATAATAGGAAAAGATGCTATAAATCAGCGCTTGTTTCGTTGTAGTTGAAACAAATTGTCTCTGCATCATAAGCTAAGCTTTCGATTATCATATGATGGATGGATAACTTTGGGATGTTCTAGGCGGTTAGCTTGATGTTACTCGTAAATGAGTCCATCCAATGCCGTCTTAGGCCATATCGGGGCCCTAGGGCATACTTTGGGGCCCTGATTAAAGGGTAAAAAGTAAATAACAAAAAACATTTTTCTGCTATTATCTTGTTTTTTATTTGTTATATAAACTTCTGACGGAATATTTCTACCAAAAATAAAGAAAAATTTCTCTAGTTTAAGATAATACGTAGGCCATGTGGGGCCTCTGTGACGACCCGGGCATGAGCACGACCCTGTGTGCCCTTATGGTAAAGACGGTACTGAGTCCATCCCTGGACATCACCAGTAAGGTTCCCGTTTCGTTGTGAAAGTCGTTAAAGATGCGTTAAGATAGGTTATCATTTAACTGTGGTAGGCCAACGCACAGTTTTGGCTGTTGCACGAATGGGCAGGTCCGTCCGAGTTAGTACCACGACCTCACAGAAGACCGGCGTGATGTGGAAGTGTTAAACTTCTGCGTTTCGTCTGGTGAGTGAGGTAGCCGGGCCCCACTTTATTAAAAGGTGGCAACGCATCTGCAACCCTACGAGTGTTGCAAATGTCCATGGCGGCGGTTCTAACATCAGGTGAACGGCCAGGTCATTTGCACTTTGTCGCATAAAAAACCTTACCCGACAAAACGCGTATGTTACAATATTTCACTATACATTGATTACGTTATGAAAGCCTTGGAAACGTTGACGTTATACCAGGCACGTGTAAGATTAAGATTTACATAGTTCACTATTCGATATTAGAATGCCTGATAGATTTATATAATACCTGGTAGCTACAACGTAGAGACATATATGTGCGAGGAGATATACAGATTGAGTCCATTCACTAGGGGCAAATGAAAGAAGTCAAATCAAAATTCAACTGAATAATGCATTACGGACGACCGCAGACCGATACAGAAATGCTATGCTAATGCCGAATGAGGCAGCTCGAATCGGCACTCTTCCACCAATGTAAACGTTATGTAAGTAAATTGTTAAATGATTAAAATAGTAAAGAAATTTCAGCAAGCGTATTACATAAGTTTGTTAAAACGGTCCGTCACAAGAATTGAGGCGTATTAGGAATACCCATTAGAGCTGTGTTGTCTGTTTTTTAATTTTTGTCCATTTATCTACAAAAAATCATATTTTAAATATGAGAAGACTAAATTGAAATGGTCATTTAAATGCGAATGCAAAGGAGTCAGTTCAGCAGAGGAAGGGAAATACATAAAGTCAAAAATAGTAAGTACTTAGTATCATGTTATCACTCAATTTAAAAATGCTGAATTGGACCTTACTTCAGGAATTTAGACACAGGCTCAGTTCTTCTAGCTTCTCAGTTGAAAACCAAAAAAACTGATACTATTTCGTAGATTGAGAAAATTAAACATTCCATCGGAGTAACATTTTTTTATAGAAATTTTAATATTTGTCGCCTATGATAATTAAATTTGGGGAACGTAATAAATTAAAAATCTGCCTTGTAAAAACACGATGAGATAATCGATTTTTTCTTTATTTATCAACCTTTCACTCAACAAGTATGCCGCTGCTAGCAACAAAGTTTATTCTCACCAAACTTATGTTTTACAATTTATTCCAACGGGTGCCGTTAAGAACATTTCTACGATGTAAGTTATAGATACTGAGGTATTCGGCATACAACATCGATTCTGACGTTGTTAATTTTATTCGCTCTCGTTTATTCCAATCTGTTACACATTAAATATCATGAGGGCAGATCACGTTTGCGAGTATCTCGACCGGGAACTTATAATGGTGCGAACAGTTACAGTGGTAAACATTCGACTTAACGAAGCACACTTTCACGGATTTCCGTGCAATCAAGAACACGGGAATTTTGGACGTATTATATTTATTGTATTACATTAAAATAGCACTACCTTTTAGTTGTTGCAATTCAACATGAACAAAAAAAGGGTTTAATGTTTTTTTTTTGTAAATTTGGCGAGCAGGCATTTCACCCAACCCCCTCCGCCTTGTCGTGGCAGAGGGACTCAATGGTTATGGCTTGGCCACCCACGGTGAAGTCAAGTGGAACCCTCCCCATCCGCAACTCGCCGGAGCTGCACCGCTGATGCGGTGGTGTGGCTGCAAGTGGGGGAGGAGCTCCGTTTTGCCTACCCTTCATGTACGAAACACTTGCTTATCGGATTCTGGTCAGCGAACCTGAGGGAGTTCGTTGGCCATACAAAAGGGGCTGAGTAGGAAAGACACACTGAATGTTCCAACCTGCCTTACCCGCAGGAGAGGGATTTTACTCCCCGAGGAGGAGCTATTGAGGTAGCTAGCGTTGGCAGGTTCTAAGAAGTATTCGATGGCGTTCCCGTGGACCTGCACCCTAGCTCGTGGAGTTTTTAGTCGGTGCGAGTTCGATAGTCTGATATACCCCGTCTTTTCCATAGCGGGTATGTTTAGACGTTTCCCCCAAAAGTTCCATTCACAAACATTCAAAAATATTAACCATGTTCATAAACTTAAGAATAAAAATTTTCACGAAATAAACACAATGTTCCATAAAATGAGCTTTATGACTTCCCTTCAACTTCATTTTATTGTATAAAGAGATTAATAAATCTCAAAAGCATAGTCCTTAAATACTTCTTAAATCATGACAAACTTGATGTATTGTCGCAATGTCAGAATAGTATTCTTTAAAAACTGAGTCAAGTCCATAACTCTATGTCAATGAAGTGAGATTATTGTTTTATTTATAAAGTATGTCGACATTAATATAATTTCATCTTAGTCTGCTTCGATATTAACTACATCTATTCTGAGGGCTGCATTAAGTATGCGCCTATAAATCAAACACAACGAATCTCCAAACAATATCGCTTGAAAATATTTAAAGGAATCTATCACATTGTCACATAATGTTTTATTCTTTATGGATAGGTACACCATAATTTTGAAACTTTTGATATTCCTTGTTCCATGGCTTTTCACTCCTGAAATGTTTTGATTCTCATATAGACATTTTTTTCTAGATAAATAGTATAAAATGAAAGTATTTACAGATCTACGAAATTTTAACATTCAAACTTTGTGTTAAATTTGATATTGGTTTACTTGATATTAAAAATGTACAAATAACATTTTTTTACAATTATGAAACAATGCAAGGTCATATTTTTAATTTAAAAATGTCTACAATATATTTATTACAAAAATGTTTAAAATAGTATAAACTTCATATTTCTTAAAAGTTAAATATGCCTTATCATTTTGTTGTATAAAAATTAAAATCTTTTAAAACAATAACTGCATAGAACGGAATATCAACCACAAATTTACATTAAATCTTTATTTGAAATCGATTTAAACAAATAGTTCGTATATTTAATTAATGTCCTCAAAAAGTAAAACGCATGCGTCACCAACAGACAGTTATCTGTGGTAATCATAATCTATCACGCGGGAGATGTGACGTGCGCCTCTGGTGCTGGCCGGTAATAAAAATGGCCGCCGTGTCAAAGGCTTTGTTGCGCGGGAACGATCGGTCAGGACGCGCGAGACACTCTTGTTTGGGTGATTCCCACATTGTAATTTGCATAATTAACTAGAATAAAGTGTTTGTAAAAATACTTAGCGTACTATAAACTTTGGTAATTTACAATTTTACAATAGAAATTAACGGTTACTATTCGGTGTATGCAGGTTATATACATTGCACTACATTAGGGTCTTTAAGCAGTTACTTCGTTTACGCAACGTTTACGAAGTTAGTATTTAATGTTATGTTCTATAACCGATGAGAGTAAAGTAAATGGAGTTGCTACAGAATGATTAAAGCGCCGTACAGCTGAAAAAGGTAAGTGTCTCAAGCGATTACCTGACGATAAAACATGCTTATGATTTTGACTACTTTAGTAATCGAAATTTTATAAACAATCGTAAAAAAGAAAAAAATTAATAAACAAAATTCCGTTCAATGTATTGGAATATATCATATAGTGTATGTAGTCATCACGAATTTTTGACTTGACCTAAAGTGCAGAATAGACCACGGGCGAGTGTAATCTCTATGGAGGAATTCAGATGTGTGACCTACGGCTGCCGTGATTTACAGCCGATATGGAAATGTCTGTCTATACATATTAAGCCGACACCCGCGTGCTCTGACCTAACGCTGAGCAGCATTAAACGCAGATGGTCAAACAAAGGAATTCGTCGAATCCCATTCGATTAGACAACATGCACATACTTACATGCCGTGTTACAAACTGGCGTAATATATATAATCATTTCATTTATTCGAAAGCCTTCAGGGGTGAAACATAGGCAACGGTTGTTTGGGTTATACTTCTGCGTTTCGTCTGGTGAGCGAGGTAGCTGGGCCCGCTTTCTAATAAGGTGGAATCGCATCTGCACACAAACGGGTGGTGCTCATCACTTAACATAGTTGAACCACCAGCTCGTTTGCCGCCTTCTCACATAAAAAAAAAACAGGACTATATCTTTATACCAACAGACAATATCGCAGTCATTAATGGAATTTAATAATTATATTATGTAAAGTATTTATTGTATGTACCTTTGCTTTTTTGTTTTCTTTTATTTGTTTTTCTTTAATTTAATTCACGTATTTGGTTTTGCACCTTCGTCAAATTTTTTCTACTTCCAGGGCTGATAGGAAAATAATGCTTATTAGCATTAAGTTTGCCTTTTGCTTAGCCTTAAGTTGAGTTGTAAACAATTAAATTTTAAATAAACAAATAAATGAGCGTATTGAACATAAAAAGTATTGGTACATTAATCCTTTGTTGTCCATTTCCCATCCGCTTCGACCCCAACACCCCGTATCGAATTAACTAAAAACGCCAACCGAAAACCCGGTCAAAGATCTCACGCGTATTACCAATCTAAATGACAATAAACACGTTGAATGGAAGTAACCCGAACCGAACCGGCCAGCATAGAGAAGGCAACTGAATAACTGCGTCTATTCACCCCTTTCACAATAATAGAGTGTAATGATAACGTCTCTCCCAAACGCGATCCCCTATCTGTCGTACCATGAAAGAGTCACAAAGGGATGATTGAATATTAAAGTTTTCGTGGCAGTTAAAAAATAAATGACGCCTGGTCAAAATATATCCGACACTTAATAATTTGATTTCTCTTAACCCAAAGAACTTCATAAAACCACACAATGAGCATACATCGTGGCATACGCTTTGGCGAATGTTGACTTAAAAGCAGTCGCTAAAATATAATTTAATACAGATGTAGTTAACTTCTAAGTTTGCAGTTAGTTTGTCAGTTAGTTTGCATGCAAAATTGCGAACAGTTTACTTCAATTACCTAAAATGCACCCGACATTATAGAAAAAGCTTTAATTAATCTGTTCGTGCACTTAAATATAGTAAGTAATGTCATATAGAATGAAATCCTTTTTCAGTGGAAGGAAATCGACGGTGATGGAATCTTGTAATAAAGAATGGAAAACCGTTTCTTAGGATTCTTATATTCGCAAATATTTTTTTTGATATTAACTATCACTTTGACAACTAATATAATATTTTAGTTTTTTTTTTTATTCGAAAGGTTGTCAAACGAGCAAACGGTTCACCCGATGTTAAGTGAATATCGCCGCCCATGGACATCTGCGACACCCGAGGGTTACAGATGCGTTGACGTTTTGAAAATTGGGCTTCGGCTACCTCACTCACCAGACGAAACGCGAAAGTATTTTTCATACTTCCACTTTACGCTGGTCTTCTGTGAGGTCGTGGTACTTACCCGGACGGGCCTGCCCATTCGTGCAACAGCCGAGGCTGCTGCGTGGCCCTACCACCGTAAAAATGCTTTTCAGATAACAACTTTCGATTCAAAACGACAAGAGTGACATGGTGTTTTTCTAGTTAGAAATTTTATTCCCCTTCCGCCGCGTAACATTAGTGATGAAAGAACAATCCATACCAATTATAATACCATGAAACTACGTTGGCTTCATTCATTCTAACTAATATATCCAAAAGGTACGTGGTGCATTACTAGCTTGGTAGATACAATGATAATAAAAATGCTTTGTTTTAAACGTTCGACGGTACAGATTAAGTTTAGAACCGAATCAAATGGAATAAGCTATGCGTAGGTACTAGTTATACCTGCCTTATTCTTCTTTCAATGTTGAAGCTTTTCAAGCAACGATCCGTACAAATAATCATACCAAAATATTATCTAGGCTACTCATTTGAATGAATATATTGCCCAAAAGGTGCACAGTTCATCGACATGGGAGTTTTTTTTCGTGTTAGGGCGTTCGTACGTTCGATAACAAACCGACGAAGGCAGATAGTATCTGAACGGTGTGGGACACGTCGCATTCTTCGTCGCTTTGTGTACGGAGGCTTTAAATTAATCTACCATGGGAACTCGGGTCGATGACCATGTTACGGAGGGGTCCAATTGGTGTACATTCATGCGAGGAACCCTCGGGGTACATTTTGATGCAAAGCAGCACAAAACTTGGAAGGTGACCATAGCTGGTTGATCGATACGGCACCGGTTAGATGAGACCTTTTATGCGGTTGTTTTGACATCAGGGGACGCTAACGGCGATGATATGGGAACGTATTTTTTTTTCTGGTGCCGTTGGAATTTTTTTGAGCACCTTTTTAAGCGTGGCCTCAATGGGCTGGCTGGCTTCACGTTACTTTACGTGCTTGCGCTTATGTAATTCGTCTGTTAATTGAGTACAGTACAATTGAGTGCTATACGAGTACATGCCTTCGCTCATTCCTCAGAAGAGTCACGAAGTAGATTCTCTTGTTTGAATAGGCCCTCTCCTCCGGTGAAGTTTCGAAGACGTTCGCGTCTCGTCTGGTGGTAGGTAGCCCGGCCAACTTTTTAACATATTGACAACACATCTGCCAACCCTCAGCAGTAGTATGGGCGGCGGTAATCACTTAAGATCAGGTGAACCGTCTGCTCGATTGCCAACTTTTAAAATTAACATCCAGATTTCAATTGGAACTGACATTGCAACCTCGCACGTTGTGGTTGTCCATAGGCGGCGCTTATCATTTGGCTTCAGGTAAAGTAAAACCTTCAGATTCCTCATTTACCAACCTCCCAGATAAAGAAGAAATATTTACAGGGTCCTTTCTCTTGTTTGCAACAATCTGAATCTTCGATCTTGCATTATCTTCTATCTGATGAAAATACCAATTTACAGTTGTACAGTAAAGAAACTTATTGGGTTTACTTGACAAGGGTTTATAACCAGTGTGTGTTGCCAGCGATGACGTATGGCACTGAGACGTGGTCTCTAAAAGTTGGCCTATTGGAGAAGCTCAGAGTCACACAACGAGCTATGGAGAGAGCTATGCCCTGAGTTTCTTTACGCGACAAAATCTGGAATGAGGACATTCGCCGAAGAACCGGAGTCACCGACATAGCTCTCCGGATCTGCAAGTTGAAGTGGCAGTGGGCAGGCCACATTGCTCGAAGAACTGATGAACGATGGGGAATAAAGGTTCTCGAGTGGCGACCACGGACTAGCGAAGATGTAGCGTTGGAAGGCCTCCCTCTAGGTGGACCGACGACATTATAAGAGTCGCGGGCAACCGGTAGATGCAAATGGCAAAGTGTCGTTCTTTGTTGCGTTCTAAGGGGAGGCCTATGTTCAACAGTTCACGTCTTGCGGCTGATGATGATGATGATGATGAAAGAAACTTAATAATTACGCTAAAACTTCACACTATTAAATGAATCTTTTTTTGCGGATGTGTTGCTTACGTTAAACATTCATTCCCGATGTTCCGAATTATTTGCAGCATTTATTGGCACGCCGTATCTGCTCATAAAATCGTAAAATTAATTAACAAGGAAACAGTCGAAAAAATGAATAAATTGGTGGTTATTCATCGTAATTCCGTGTGTCCATAATAAAAAAGAGCATTTCATATATAAGGATTTTTTAAAGTATATAAGATTTTGCAGAAGATTTTTTAAGACATATCTTAAGATAATATGTGTTGCATCCATTAAAGTATCATTGTTTACTGTTGATCTGTTTTTGTCGACTAAAGCTGAGCGGGCAGGTAAATTTTTCCATGTTGGAATTCAAGTAAGAAATTGACATTCCCACGTAATGCATAACTGAATCATAGTATACGTAATGGTAATTGATGTCATTGTTAAATACACAACTTAACATGTATTCGCTTGATATTTTAATGGTCGCATGCCATTATTAAACGCATGTTCAAGCTCATAGTCATATTCGTCGGCCTCTCGTTGCACCGTCAACTTTTCTCACGTGATCCATTCTGTTCGTCATCGGACTACGTAAAGGCCATTTAGCCAGTGCGCTTTAAAATGCGGAGAATTTGTTACGTATGATATATTCTGATAGTTATCACAGAAATGTGGGTTCGTATTTAATGACTGGATCTGGACGCAATAAAAATAAAGCGCTATCCACGAAAACTATGATTAGTTGTAAGGACATGTGGGTAGAGCACAACAAGTCAGCCATCCATACCATGTAATATTATAAATGCCAGAGTAACTTTGTCTGTCTATCTCGCTTTCACGCCAAAACTACTAAACGATTTAAATGAATTTTGGTACACAGATAATCTAGAGCCTGAGAAAGAAAAATAAATTAAAATATATATATATATATATATATATATATATATATAACAAGGTATATACTATTGTAAGAAGATAGGAGGGTAGTAACACACTGCGACGGCCTATAAACGGAGCAGCGCTCGCCGTGTTCGAAAACTTTCTCGTCAGCCGTTGTAGAGTGCGGAAGCTCTACCCAAATTAATAACGATTGTGTCAGTTACTTAGAATTATAGTTAAACTTCCATGTAGTTTGGCCCACTGGCCAATAAATTCTTTTTAAAAAATCAATCATCGTTTCGCGAAGCCGCGGGCGAAAAGCTAGTACTCAAAATAGCTAGAATCGAATGCAACAATGGCGACATTAGTGTTATTATGCACAACGTTGTTCTAGTAGTAGACATCGAACCCACACCTGGCGCAAGAGGCAGTTTCACTACCCACTAGGCCAATCGGGTCGTCAAATATCCGAAGATTCAAGGGCACTCATTTTTCTTAATTACATTACTTTTCCTTCCGTTTGTATATACCGGCTGTCATTTGTTTGATTTGTAATGTCGATTAATAAGAGTCTAATGGCTACAAAACCGTAAAACAATTCATTCGTAAACATTCATTTTTATACTGTCCTCGTTTGAACTGAAATGAATCCTGTTGATGGATATTATGTACTCAATTGTACTCAGTTGTTTTCGACTCGAACGTGGAACATCGTGGGGTTGTAGTCCCCTTGCCTCACAAAGGCGGATACGCGTAGACATTTCTCCACGTACCTAAATAAAAGAAACCAGCCCACTCCACTGAATCGAGGTGTACTCGATGGTACCGAGGTGTGGAAGATTTTACCCAAAGTTATTCGTATACCTAGAACAACTTGATCCCTAATGTACTTGACTGTACCGACCGATATTAAATGTACCGTACTGTACTCGACGGTACTTAGGTGAATTCGATTGTACGAGTTCTATTGCATCTGGATGGTTGTGTTAGATTCTATCGAGTTGTTAGACAAGGTGTAGTCACGACTATTTAGTTCCTGCTGCCGCTGGTTCTCACGAGGTAGGTAGGCGCGACAACCGTTCACTTACGAATAAAGCGGACTTTGAAATTCGATAAATTATTACATATATACCTAATACCTATGTATCTTAATATAAACTTAAATTCAAGTCCCAACAAAATCAGATGTATATTGTAATCGTGTTAATATACACGATCTCGTAAAATCCAAAAGAAAACATAACCAAACGATATTTACGGTTATATTCTCATAAATATAGTTTCTTATAACACGGTGTTGTGTTAATTGTATATACACGAAGTTATTATTAAAAAAAACGAGAAAAAAACGAAGATGGTACCGAGTTACAATTTTAATTTATGGTAATGATGACAAAAAAGCTCTATAAAAAAACGAAAGAATATCGATCACGAAATTTTCCTCAAATGTTGCATTCAATAATCGTTCTTCACTAAACGCTATGTCCTCTTGTCTCGTTAGCGAGGAAAGCTAAAAAGAGACAGATATAGCTTTAACGGCACTAGAGAAGAGGATGGCATGCGACCGGTTAGCATTGCAAGGTCGTCTCGAGAGGTGACTGACTCCATCGAACATTTTGCGTGACCATTCGCTATTTTTGTATAAATAGATACAATTTTGATTTTCGCTCGCTTAATTTATTAATTGCCTCTAAATGCCAAACCGCTATCGGGCCATTCTCGAGCTACTTATATTTATTTATTCACTTGTCTACGAATATCTGCGTCACCGTAAGTACAGTTTATATAGGAGTGCCAAAATTTCTTCGGATGATAATGTCTTTTTTTTCTAAACAAACTATAAAGGTAGTAATCATTAAAAATATTTAAAAATAAAGCAAAAATACAGAAAGATACATCGAACTATTTAACAGAAACATAAAATATATGCGCAGTATAATTTTTTCGACAGCAAAATCAAAATTTTCCGAAGAAATATCATAAGGTTATTATTTCGCTAGAGAATAGAAAGTAAAAAAAATTATATCGCTTAAAAAAAAGGCATAAAGTCCCGTCATATAGTGCATATATTACTTCGCTATTTTAATTAAGTTAAAGGACGTACTGAGCTTAATTATAATTTAACCATCACCAGATAGTAAGGTAAAACAGCTTAGAATAACAGGAATAGCCCATTGCGTGTTAAGACTCTATATTTACGCTGGGAAGCAACTTGAATAGTTAATTGATAAACGTATGGACTGCGGCGGCAAAAAGCGTGCAAGATTTGTTTTATTGTTATTGTAACTAATTTAGTAATTCCTCACTTGGCTGACACGCGTATCTGCCGTCAAGGACTAACGCAATGTCGAATATCTAGATTATTAATATTTTAATAATATTATATTGTTAACATTTAGATTAACATAAATATTGAATTATAATCAAGTTGTTTTCGTAATAAAAAAAATATGCTAATGCGATTGTACGGTAAAGGGTGCAAGTTTATTGCCGAATCAATTATTTTTTTCAATTATCATTCAATCAATTTTAATGCTATATGAAAGAAGGACCAATAAACAAATTTTCACGTTAACAAATTAGTATTTATTTTGTGAATCTTTAGTAAACTTACCTCATCGACGATAGTGGGAAATGAAAGTTATGTACCTACATGGGAGCACTAACAACAAATGAAGTCTATCGTAAGAATATCTTTAATTTCATAATATTTTCAAGATTAAATCTACCTAAAATTACATATCATCTAATAAACCTAATCCACGCGGCATGCCTAGAACGCTAGCTGCATTTCCTCGCTGAATAGTTATTCTTAACCTTGGAGCGAGAAAAGAACCAGCTCTCTCGTCACCAGCCACGGCGTTAAGCCTAGGACATAAACTTTTGAAAAATTTTAATGTGCGGGGACCCCACGGACCTAAAGTTTCGACAGCAAATGGCACAAATACATAATCTAAACATAAAAACTCATATTTGCGCCATTTACTTACTTCAGCTGCCTCCGATGCTCGTAAGAATTATTTTGAACTAGCAAAAATTGAGTGACTATGACCAGATGGAATCACAATAATTAATAATTTTTATTTTTTTCAGGAAAACACGTAGTTTAATTATTATTGTGGAGATATAAATTATTTTTGTATGTTATTCTAAAGCGCGCTAAACGCTAAAAGTCGCCAGTTCCCTGAAATATTAATTAATTTTAATGTATCTGAAACGTCGCCACTTTAAGGTAAGATAAGGTAAAAGATATATCACTATTATTATATTATAACATAGTCAACCACGGGTCGCGTGGTTGACTATGTCCATATGTCCTAATACTCGCGGATTAGCGAACTTCACATTATTTACTTTTTTATTATTTTGAAATTATTATTGACTTTATAATTTTGAAAATATGCAGGTTGCCTCACGATGTTTTCCACTACTGAGCTCTTGTTACATAATTATAGATCTAAATGCTTATTAATTTTTTTTATACGCAGCCCAGTACTTTGTTTTATCAAATATAGAGATATTTCTCCCTATAGAAAATTAAAAATCCAAGACGCCGTTAAGCGTTTCATGTTTTTACGCAACAACGGAAATGTTGCCTATTGTTTATAGTAACACTCCGAAAACGTTTTTACGATACAATAAAAGTGTCTGCCCAAAAGCCCGTTGGATGCGATCGCGGTTTCTAGGTTTTTATTACTACTGTAAACAGCGCCATCTAGTGGCAGCTGTCTGAACCACTTTATGGTCGATGCGTGGCCACCCACGCGCCACGTGGGAGCGCTTCAAGTGCCGCAACGAAATCTGGTCAAGTAAAACGATCGACAGGTGAAATGCATTGAGCCTATTAATTTATGTCAGAATATAAGTGAGGCATTCAAGTCAGCGCCATCTATCGAACCACATCGAAATTGTTTTTCTAATGCTTTGGACACAAATGAAAATCATTTTAATAAAACAAATGTACAAATAACTAAACATAACTTCATTGCATAAATATTAAGCCGTGTGGTTTTTTAAGGTTATTAAATTATAGAAAAGATATTGGGCTAAGTGTAATCAGGTTATTTCATTAATGTAACCTATGTTGAAATATATTACTCTTGAAAACGATAGCCTAATAATTTAAATAAAAAAATCACCTACCTTGGCGTAGTCAACTGGCGAAGCATTCACCGGACACGTGAACAAGCCCTCGCTGAAACAAAATAGGTTCATTTGAAAATACTTTTATCAATTTAAACTCATTTGTATTTCGTTTACGTAATATGTACGCAGAGACGTTCCTTACTTTACCCAATCCTCACTATATTGAAGTAAGTATTAAGCTTTACATCCATCAACTCCGATAACAATTTTTTCATTATTTTTCATTCATTTCCGCATATACACACGACTTTTAGTGAACCTGTGGTAGATTTTTTGTTGACGTTCAATAAGAGCTTAAGTTGCAAAGCTATGTAATGGTTGGCGCAAACCCTGGTAGCCAACTTGAAATAGATTTTACAGCAACCGGATAACAGGTTCTAATAACTCCTGACGAGATGCAACAGCAATGCTAACTTAACTCGCCTATCGTCGTGCTTCGTGAGAATGAGGTTGCCGGTACCTTTTGCTGGTAGAGCCAAATCATTTTAGCCCCATAATACTCTATAATCTACAGTCAAAAGCCCAAGTTGATAGGGTACACAAAATGAGCTCACCGAACGGTAAGAACTTTTTTCCGTATCTTTTCAATTAAAACGTTATAACAATCACCTTTTAAACAGATTAAGTTTATTTTAAATATCCCTAATACTGCATTATTTTATTTTATAAATTAATTTGTGATACTTATATTTTTTTTACATTTTAATATTGAATATGCTGTTTACTACCAGACTAGCGTGAATTTCATTACATTTAATCAATACTTTTACAATCATAGTGCCGTACTTTTGCAACGTGTTATAAAAGTGTGTTGTTTCTATGACTTGTTAACGAGTTGGTAAAATAATTTAAAAATCTTTTATTTCTCTTGTGCTCTTGACTTGTATATACTGACACGCGATTTAAGCCTTAGGTTCCTGATATAAATTAAAATGATATTTGACTGTGTCTCGGGTTCACTGGGAGAGAATGCCAAATTAACCAAAAAAATTACCAAATAAACATCCGAATCAAACTTTTCTTCATACTTTTATCATCCTCACACCGATATTCTCATATGGGTGCTAATTTCTTACCACAACTCTTCTTACTCAAACTTTTTAAATTGAATAAAGTGTTTCTTACCATTATTTTCTAAATATTATTAAACAAGAATAATTTACGTTCATTAGCTCATAATCTATGTTTATATTGCAAATAATATCATACATTGAAAGCTTACTAAATGAAGCTATGCTCACGAATTTATGGCGATAGCACGGAATAACAATGACAATCAGACGTCCAACGCCTCAGTCCTGTGACCAAGAACGCTATAAATGCTTCGAAACATCGGGAATTAAAACTAAAAATAAAAGCGATAAACCTTTTTACTTTTCTTTTTAGTAATGTTTAATTGCATAAATACAAGGAATTGTAAATTGAATTTTTATACAAAGCAGTGTAAAGTTCATTTGAGAACATGTTTTACAACTGATCAGATACTAATCTATAATCAATCAGATTTTAAAATAGCACAAGAAAATTCTTAACCGCACAAACGACAACTCTCATTAATTGACATAATACGACGGGATGTTTACAAGGTGAGGTTTTTTGCTCCTGTCAGTTTGAAAGCCGATGGAGTTTTAGTTTTGTGTCGGTTTGACGTGGACGGTGCGATGCGGAGATAAGTCATGCATCATCGGATAGGCATAGCTTAGATTGTTAGTGCGATACGATGAAGATAAAGTACGATTCACACCGAACGCGGCGTGTCGTCGCGTATCAGAATGCGCTCTCATCACACATCTGATGATAGTGCAAGTGGACTTTGATGGATGGTAATTCCGGTTCCCATGTCATTTATGCGTAATACACTTTTGGCGAGGTATTTATAGTCACTTTTTTCGTAAGCTTTAAAATGTTGATGTTGATAAAAGATTTTTTATCAACATTTGAAAGCTTTACACGTTCTTTTTAAATTCGAATTACTCCCACTGTGAAATTCTTAGAATCTCCAACTATTTTTTATATTGGGGACGATTATCTAATTGCGCGTCTCTCGTGCCATCAATTAATTTGAGATTCCATTTCCTTTCATGTATATTAATAATATCGTAATTAAAAACTATTATATATTGTATAATATCTATTATATATTATATAATATAATATTCATATTTTCTAAAGACAGTCCTTTAGTTAACTAAAGGATTGACATATCGTAATTGTGTTATGATGAACATTTTAAGTGTCTTTGTCTTTAATCAGGAGCGTCGAACGCAATTATTAACTAATTGGGTAGGTAGTGATTAAAATTCTGACCATGCATGGTAAAATGTGGTTGCAATGTTAAAGCCTATTCACACCTAACGAGGCATTTCGGCGCCGACGCGTGCCGACGAACCCCGTACGGTGTGCACAGTACGCTAGCGTTAGCACCATTTTGGCACAGGCGCGCACATTCTGGGTTTTTGCCGCATCAGCGCTGTTTCCAGTCGAGCGATCCGCTCGATAATCGCTAGACTAGAGTAACAACACTCGGTGTCGTGGTGATTTATTGGCGCGTTGCAGATCGGACAAGAAATTTAATTGTCCGCGATGAGCACAAGATGGATGTGCTACGGTAGGGCGGAGATGTTAGCTTGCTGCGAATGATTTGTGCCGTTCTGTTGTGACGTAATGGTGACAACGGCAACAATTAGCGAATGATTGTTTCGTCTTGTATTAACTGATGTTTTTTCTTTCAGTCCCGAGACTATTAAAGCTTCATCTGACGCAGTATTGTTTCGTGATTTATAATCGATAAGAGCGAACAGGAATACTGTCGACTGATGTTTGATCGACTTTGGAAGAAGTAACGTTCGCTTTTCATTTTGTTGTTTGTATGCGCTTGCAGAGAGGAGAAGAGAGGTATAATTTTAAAGCTTTTACCACCTTTAAAAAAAGAAGGATTTTCTGTTCGCCTAGTACACATAAGCCCGTGACTCTTTCTCTAAAATTAACGCACGCTTTGTGCGATTTTTTCAGTGAGGTTATCCAAATAGTTATGGCCGCGATAGAATATGGCGTATTGGACTTCTATTCTTATTTATAAACTATCGTTTATAGTATTAAACTGTACACCACGACTTATCATGAAATAACATTTACAGAAGTCGATTAGTTAATAAAAATTAAATTTCAAAATGTACACGAATTAATACCGCTGAAAGCATTGTTGACAGATTCGTAGTGCGGTACGATATCACAACTAATTCTTAAAGTAAAAATTTACAAGCTTGCTTAAAAAGTAGTTGTATTGTCAATTTCAAGAATGGTTCTCGTACTGGCCATCGTAGTGTAGGACGACCCCCACTAGATGGAGTGACGACCTGTGCAAATGTGCGGGAAGTCGATGGATGCAGGTGGCTCAGGATCGTGCTTCATGGCGGTCTATGGGGGAGGCCTATGTTCAGCAGTGGACTCAAACAGGCTGAAATGATGATGATGATGATTGTCAATTTATCTTGGACATTATGTTGTTGTGCTTTCGTCATTTAAGACTCTAGATCTCGTTCCGTTTTACAACAAAACATTTGAAATCTATTATTACTAAAACATCAAACTACAAACGTTTTTGTGTCCTTATCTGCTAATGGTAACTCTGTAATATTGACAAGGAGGGTTGAGACCCTAAGGAGGGTTGACGCCAGGCAGGCGGCCACTCGTACAATACATTCCATTCCATTAACAAAATGATTCACATGTTGCCAGCCCCACCTAGGCGAGATAAAGGAAAGTAGAACTTTATAATATTATCATATAAAGGCGAGAAAGAAGATCTCCATGTTTTCGCTGCTGCACGAATGGGCAGGTCTGTCCGGGTAATTAGCACGACCTCACAGAAGAGCGGCGTGAAGTGGAGTATCATACTACTGCGTTTCGTCTGCTGAGTGAGGTAGAAGGGCCCACTTTATTATAAGGTGGCAAAGCATCTGCAACCCTACGAGTGTTGCAAATGTCCATGGGCAGCGGCTGCCACTTACCATCAGGTGAACCACCACCTCGCTTGCCACCGTCACGCTTAAAAAAAAAGAACCTGGTCTTACTAAACAGCGTAATGCAATACCACAAAGGAGCTATCTTGCCAAGCGTTCGGATGAGGTATTAGAAGCTGAGTAAATAAGCTGAGCTGTTGTAACCGACACCGTTGGGAAACCACAACGCGTGTTCTCTATTTGCGCCCCTCATGGATTTATTACTCCAGCAGTGATCGTAAACCCTGTCCAAGGAGTACTGTACTTCAGAAACATCTCCTTTTGTGAGTTGCTTGTAAAAATTGGCCGTCCCTCCACTTCACGGTCTCGATAAATTTTAATGTGGTAACAGTTAATTTATACAAAAATTAACTGTTTGCTTTTCACCTGTGGAATAAATTCTTATATGAAAATGTAAAAAAGTGATTCGTGCAATGCAATTTATTGTGTAATTTAATTTAAGTCAACCCGAAAAGGATATCTGTGATTGATTAACTTTTGCTGTTTTAAAAAAATAAGGCGTGTATTTTTGAACTAATTGCACTCGTATTTTATCCCAAATTTGGCTAAGAAGCCATTTAGTTAGGCTGAATTCTTGGCTGAAAATAATGTTGAGGGTAAACACGAAGTCTTGTTGTGTCCAGTATGCGACACGCAAAACACCCGTCGTAATTAAAACTTAAATAAATAAAAATATCAATAGGTACCTCCGTCCACTTTATCATGGTAAGATTACCTTGTGTTCAGCGTGAAAAATAATGAATCTTCGCACCGTTCTGTAGGCAGGAAATACCATCCTAAACTTACACGCACCATTCGAGCTTACCACCGCCACAAATTAACCGTCCACCGCGCTGGAACCGCATGTCTAACGCAACACCAGAACTATGCCAATGAGATGCGTACCCATTGTTTGCGGTGGATGTCGCAAGGGGTCACCTATGACCCAGCGGCCGTCCACAATAAGTACTTACCTAAGTTCGTAATAGTTCGGATCTTAATCGAAAACAAAAGGGACTGTGAACAGAACTCATTTGGTGAATCTTATCGCGATTGATTTTGGCGGTTTACACAATGATAGGTGAATACTGTAGTCCATGGACATCTATATCACAAGAGGGCTTACAGACACGTTGATAAAATTTTGAAAAGTGGTCCGCAATTAACTCGCTCGCCAGATGAAACGCGAGATTCCAATAGTTTCACTTCACCGGTCTTCGGTGAGACTTTGGTAATTCATCAACAGTAGGAACGGTAGGTCCACGCAATAGCAGAAGTTGTTGCCTATACCTACCACAGTCTTACGAACTACAGCATCCATGGCGATGAGACGGCTTGTATGGATAAGGGGCAAGAGATCAAACGACCCGATGATAAGTCATTACCGCCATTCTGGCTTCAAAACCAGAGGTAACAAATGCATTGCTATTGAGGTAGGAATAGGCTTTTGTCTAGGTCTTGTTGTGTTCGACATTCTAATCTAGGTTAATCCCGGATTTGTTTTGTCGATCTATTCTAAGACCAATGCGCCTATAAGTTAACGGCGGTAGGGCCACGCAGCAGCCTCGGCTGTTGCACGAGTGGGCAGGCTTGTCCGGGTAAGCCACGACCTCACAGAAGACCGGCGTAAAGTGGAAGTATAATACTTTCGCGTTTTGTCTGGTGAGTGAGGTAGCCGTAGCCCAATTTTCAAAAGGTTGTCAACGCATCTGCAAACCCTCGAATGTGGCAGATGTGCAAGGGCGGTGGTATTCACTTAACATCAGGTGAACCACCTGCTCGGAAGGCAACTTTAACCTTAACCTTTCAAACTTTTGCCAATGAAGGTCCACCTTGTGCGTCCACCGAAGTTTTTCTCTCGAAACTCCCTCAAGATACAGTGTATCTTTTTAATGTTTTGGTTTACATAAAAATAAATACCAATCGCTTAGAACTTCAGTTCCGAAAACGGTGAGATTTTTCTGTTCTTACATTCCAAGGTCATCTTGATTCCACCGGGTACGGCTTGCAGTTAAGACAATGAAGCTCTCCGATCGATTCTCACGCGGGAACGTATTGTGGATTCGTTCCAGAACAATTGATTGGCTCCGACACCGAGCCAGCGCTGGCTACACTGGCCCCGCTGCTACGAGCAATTAAACGGTTCCGTTATTAAATCGCCTAGATAACTTTTTGGCTAGGTTTGGCAGTGTAGTTAGAGCACGACTTTGTGACGACCGCAGCCTGTTTTCAAGACTTAGTCAAAGGCCGAGAAATGCGCATCGGATTATAGGGCAATATTTTTTTTATTGGCACTGCCTTTAGAATATGAGGTCTGAAATCATTCAGAGGTCGGTGTTTGACTGGTGTGGTAGGGTAGTTAATCCCAACGACAATTGCGATCTAGAAGATCTGTTGTAGTCTTCCCTTCGAAAACATCGTACCTTAATGTAGAAAAACACTACCCTGTGTTGTAATGACGTTTGACATACATAAATTTCACGCGGAAGAACAAGCAGATCCGAAATAATTATCTGTGGGTCAAACAAATATTTGTCTCGTGTGGGAATCACAAGCACAACCCGCGGCGCAAAAGCCAAACTTCACCACGGGGATTTCAAATTGACCGTTTGACCTTATTATATAAAAAAAAAATCTATGTTTATTACTTTTTATGTCAAGGCCGAGGGAAAGGTGCTCATTCCCGATACAAGCCCACACGTATCGCTAGTGGGACTGCAGTGGGCGTGGGAATAAACCTCATCGAGTCAAATTATTAGCAATAGGTGCGCACAGTTTGTCCTTTGCGGCTTATTAGCGAGCCCACACATATGACTCCCTGGTGTAGCGCCGAGTGCTGATTCGCTGAATTGTTTTGGGTTCAACACAGGCAACTGAATTAGCAACCATTTTACGGTAAGAAGCGTCGTCGCGTGGTCGAGACTTGATTGCGTGATTGCTAACACATAAGTATTTATATCGCCGTGAAGTAATCGTAGGTAGAGTCTGTGCGTAGCTAAAGTTATGCCCTGACTGCAAAAGGCTCTTTTTTTTAACTAAAATTCTCTATGAACTTCCGTACAATAGCAAATCTCGACCGGGGAAGTACCGCGGCCTGATAGTTAAATCGAGGCCGCGTGGAGGACTACGCCCTAATACCCTCTGTACAGAGGAGGCCTTTGCCCAGCAGTGGAAAATGTATAGGCTGATAATTTACTTTCATTTACTTCCAGTGACTGAGAGACCTGTTGACTAAATACTTGCAACATCTCTGCATCTATGACTGTCCACGGGCGGCGGTTGCCTTTTTTCAGCTGGAACTTATAAAAACCGTATTTATCGTGTGTTGACGCCGCATATCTAACCTCCTTTCTCGTTGCAAACAGCAACACTATCTCCGATTGTCTCCAAACTAAAGTTATTCGTTCCCACCAAGTGTCACGGGTGTCGTCATCATGCGATCCTCGTTAGGTTAACGGAATACGGCACTATTAGAGCCCATAAAAATACCTCTCTCGGTTCCCAACGAACAATGGAACAACACCATAGTCTGGTTACCATATCGATGGTTGAGGAAATCGCAACTAAGATATTTATTAGGGTGTTGTTTATGTGTTTATGTTACTATGAGTTTGTACATAGCCTGGATCCACGCGTTCGATTACCCAAACATTCGCGTCTCGTCTTAAAACCTTTAAGCCTTCATAATTTGATATAGTTACTTGTTTGTTACTGTTGGCGGCCTCGGTGCTCCTTTAGTGGGTTCCATTCCAACTCATCAAGTTACCCATATAAGTTTGCTTTTACTATAGTTATATACCTATTATCAATGTATTTGATATTAAATATAACTAGCAGAGAAAACTTACAGTGTAGTATGAATAATGGAAGATTAAAAAGTTATATAAACGGGCCATTATGTGAAATCTAAATATGCCAATTATACATATCTCGGCTGTTAATATATGTATAATCGAACCTATATGTCTAGAGTAACTCTATTATTTACGCACACAAATACAAAACCTTTCGATCCAATGAAACAAAAACACATTGTCCTTTTAAAATGACGCCGCGGAGTCGTCAACTTTCGAAACATGTTTGTATTTTGACGTCCTTCATCAGAATCAATTTTTTTTAAAAAGCCGCCGTTGTCCAATTTGTGCGTGTTCTTGTCATAAAGCAAATGAGTAAATAAAGACTATATCTAGAAGGTGCAGAGATATATATGATCAGTAACAAACATTAACTCTTAATATTTATTCTCCTAAAATATCACTACTGTAGGAGACATGCTTGCTGTGGTAGAGTGGCATTTACAAACACAGTGGCGAACACCCAGATCGCGAGATTATTGGGTATTTGTAATTAAAACACACCTGTATACAACGTATAATGCAATCTGATAATTGCTTGTCCCGGATTTTTATAAGAAATCCTTACTAATATTATAAAGGCGAAAGTTTGTATGTATGGATGGATGTTTGTTACTCTTTCACGCAAATACTGGATTTCAATGAAACTTTACAATAACATAGCTTATACATCAGAAAAGACATAGGCTATAATTCACCAAAATATAGTTAATGATGAGTGTCAACTAAGTAGGAAAAAATTCAGCCATCTGCGAGATATTCTGGTGTATAAGAAAAAATTCATTGTTAACTCCCTTTGGCCGCTCGAGTGAAGCAGCGAATATGAGCTAGTATATTATATTTCCAATACAGCGACAGCTGTTTGGTAAAACTACGTACTTATTATAATAATATTTTTTTGGATTTGGACGTATTTGTTCGAAGAGTTCATGGAATCGTCCAAAGTTTACTTATGGTTTGCCGAGGTTATAAAACGCAAATTCAATTTACAATAACAACGAATAATGCCATTCTAATATTTGCTATTGGAAAACTTGTTCTTATTTTTAATTAGGTTCTCACTAATTATATGTTCCACTATAAGTGGCGCGCATAGACAAGTTTAGGTAGTAAAGTAAAAAAGTAAAGTAACAGCCTTTACATGTCCCACTGCTGGGCAAAGGCCTCCTCTATACAGAGGGTATCAGGGCATAGTCCACCACGCGGCCCCACTGCGGATTGGCGGACTTCACATATCTTCGAAATCACATATGGCTGCCAAACCTGGGCATTGAATAAAATCCATGTCAAGAAACTGGAAACTTGAAAAACTGGAAAACGCCATGGAGAGAAGCATGATGGGAAAAAGACTTTCTGATAGAATAAGAATGATCAATATAAAGAAATGTACTAAAACAAAGGATGTCACAGTAACTATCAGAAAACTGAAATGGAAATGGACAGGACATACCATCAGAGGCAAAGATAAGTGGTCGAAATCCATAATGCATTGGTTCACAAGTCATAGAAAACGGAAACGAGGTAGGCCACCAAGAAGATGGGCGGACGAGATAAAATCCATAGCAGGTGGTGGATGGACAACGATAGCCAATGATAGGGAGAAATGGAGACATTTGGGGGAGGCCTTTGCCAACACGAGGCACGCAGACGGGAGTCATAAAACAAATAGTGTATAAAAAACATATATATAATTTATCGAGTAAAAGTATCTATTAATGTATAAGTATGTTGTCTGAATAAAGGCTATTATTATTTGTTTTCTCGTCTGGTTGGGTTTATAAATAAAAATAAAAATATAGATACATATTGCATATATAAAATAAATATTATGGATAAAAATAAACATATGCATATAAATGTTGTAAATAATACATATATAAATAGGACCCAACCAGACGGAAACCCTCGGCAGGGGAGACCAAACGGCCGAGGGTTAGGGCAATAGGGAGAGAAACCGACGGACGATGCGGGCGGTATCGAGGAGCACCGCCTTCTGCATTTGAGCTTGGAGCGATCCGTCCCGGAGTCCCAGTCGCCACAGATGTTTGGAGAGGCTGACTGGGATTAACCCATTCGCAGACACGACTATAGGGATAATTTCGGTCGGCACACCACCCCATATGTCGGTCACCTCGTGAGCCAGGTCCAGATACTTTGTCTTCTTATCTGTTTCGGCTTTCACGAGGTTCTCGTCATATGGAATGGTAATGTCGACCAAAAATACCAGCGACTGTGCCCGGTCCATCACCACGATGTCAGGTTTGTTCGCGACAATCGTCCTGTCCGTGATGATGGGCCGGTCCCAATAGAGCCTGGCGCGGTCATTTTCGAGCACGGCCTCCGGAGAGTACTTATAGAACGGCAGTTTCCGATCCACGAGGCCGTATTTCAGAGCGAGCTCCTGGTGTAGGATTCTGGCTACTAGGTTGTGTCTATGAGATACTCAGAGTTAGAAAGCATGGAACAACCGGAAATAACATGCCGAAGCGACTCCCCGGGATGGCGACAAGCTCGACAGATGTCGACGGTGCCATCCCTTAGGATGTATTTCCGATAGTTGTTCGTCTTAATAACCTGATCCTGTATCGCACAGACAAAACCTTCGGTTTCCCCAAAGAGGTCACCGAAACGTAGCCAGTTGAGGTAGATGCATCCTGTGGGACGTCATAGTTATGCGGACTTTTCGGTCCAGGGCGTTGAGCTCAGTTTGAGTCCACCTGAGTATGCCAAAGGTATACATGAGGACTGGCATGACCCAGCCGTTAAATGCGCGCGCCTTGTTCACGCCTGACAAATAGCTGTTAAACACCTTTGTCAGGCGTTCAAAAAACACGTCACGAACTGACTGTTTCATGCCAGCCTCATCGATACACATGTTTTGTGACATACCCAGGTATCGGTATGTTTCAGCCTCAGAGAGGGTCCTTATGTTAACGGGCATAGATAAGTCTATGCCCTCCGTGTTAGTGACCTTACCCCTTTCGACATGAAGGACCGGACACTTATCCGTCCCGAGCTCCATTTTGATAGAATTGCTGAAATCATAAGTGACTTTAAGCAATTCCATCAAATGGGAGCGATTGGAGGTGAATAATTTGAGGTCATCCATGTAGAAAAGGTGGGTCACTTTTGTCCCTCCTCTCCGAAGCTGAAATCCTCCCCCCGAGCCCCCCAGTAACACGCTGAGAGCATTCAGGGAGAGGCAAAACCATATTGGACTCAAACAGTCGCCCTGGAAAAACCCCGTCGTATCCTTATCCGGTATTCCGCAGCCGTCATCCGCTCGCCTAGATGACAAAGGATCGTACTCCATTGCCCCATACAGTGCCCGAGGAAGTCTCTTACTGTACAGTCTACTTTGTACAGTTCGAGGACCCTCTTTAAGCCATGTATGGGGCACAGAGTCGAATGCCTTTTTGTAGTCTATCCAGGCGGCGGAGAAGTTTCGACGGTTGCGTTTAACCATTTTGCCAATGACCGCGTCGATGAGAAGCGGTTCCTTGGTTCCACGACCGCCGCCCCGACATCCATTCTGAGCAGGAGACATAATCCGATTCATATTAATATGTCGGGTGATTCTCATGCTCAGAACAGATGTCAGTGTCTTATAGATGGTCGGTAGACACGTAATGGGGCGGTACTTGCTCGGGTCTGTGGTAACCTGATCTTTCGGAACCAAGTGAGTGACCCCAGTAGTAAAGAGGCTCGGGAGCGACCTCTGATCGAGAGCCTCTTGGAACTGTCGGGCGAGCACAGCATGACACACCACGAACCCCTTCAGCCAGTAGTGATGCAGCCCGTCGAGTCCCGGACTTTTCCAGTTCGGGGCTCTACGGACTGCCTCAAATACGTCGTCGGGTGTTATGACGACGGGGTCCATGGGTGTAATATCTGCACATTGGCTCGCCACGACTTGCGTCCAAGGGCCCTCGCTGTGGTCTACGGGCTCTGACCACAGGCTGCGCCAGAAGGCAACAGTGTCGGCCTGGTCCGGTCCTTGGCCCGTTCCACAGTTTATTGGTCGCTCCAAAGATTTGTAGAGCCTCTTTTGGTCACTCTGGAAGAGGCGATTCTGGCTAAACCGAGCCGTCCTCTCGGTATATCGCCGAATCCGCTTCCCCCAAGCAGCGATCCTTTGCTTCAGGTCATCTATGCGCTCCGTTAGTTTTGCATAATATCCGGCTGGGACAAGTTGATTTGGTCCCAGCGAACGCCATCCTAACGGTGCGCACAATTCTGGGCCTATTATTGCCCGACCTGAAGCTTATCAGCCTGCCGATGATGGCCCTTACCTTTGCGATACGGTCCTCAATTCTTCTTCTCCATGCTGGGATAGTGCTACCTGGTCTGGTAGCACGTCCAGCCTTGGGAAGTTTGGCGCCAACGATTCGGCATACTGCCAGTGCAGCGCCAAAGAGAATTGAGTCCGTATCGCAAAGATCCCGGCTAGCTTCCAAATAGGTTGCCAGCATCGGGTTAAGAGACCTCACGACAGACCGACTCCGCTTACTTAGGGATATGCGGGGGAGACGTGGTCGACTCTCGAGAGGCGTTTCGCGCACCTCCAGAATTGCCTCCTCCAATATGCTTCCCATCTGCTCTATTTCTTGGACGACTATTCCATCATCGCACGAATCTACAGGAGCCGGGGGGTTAACCGCGGCCTCCGCATCTGCTTGTAACCCTGCAGGGTCCGCAGCTTGCGGGGCCGTATCCCCAGCCACTACATTTTCATCCGATGAGGGAACAGCCTCACGTCGTAGTCGTTCGAGCTCGGTATCATTAAATATTTATTATATTATAATTATTATATTATTATTATAATTTTATTATTATTATATGGGGGATATTCATTTGTTTTCTCGTCTGGTTGGGTTTATAAATAAAAATAAAAATAAAGATATAGATATATATATTGCATATATGAAATAAATATTATGGATAAAAATAAACATATATATATATATGTTTATTTATATATATATATATAAAATATTTATATATATATATATATATATATATATATATATATATATATATAATATTAAAATATTTTATATAATACATATATAAATAGGACCCAACCAGACGGAAGCCCTCGGCAGGGGAGACCAAACGGCCGAGGGTTAGGGCGAAAGGGAGAGAAACCGGCGGACGATGCGGGCGGTATCGAGGAGCACCGCCTTCTGCATTTGAGCCTGGAGCGATCCGTCCCGGAGTCCCAGTCGCCTCAGATGTTTAGAGAGGCTGACTGGGATCAACCCATTCGCAGACACGACTATAGGGATAATTTCGGTCGGCACACCACCCCACATGTCGGTCACCTCGTGAGCCAGGTCCAGATACTTCGTCTTCTTATCTGTTTCGGCTTTCACGAGGTTCTCGTCATATGGAATGGTAATGTCGACCAAAAATACCCGCGACTGTGCCCGGTCCATCAACACGATATCAGGTTTGTTCGCGACAATCGTCCTGTCCATAATGATGGACCGGTCCCAATAGAGCCTGGCGCGGTCATTTTCGAGCACGGCCTCCGAAGAGTACTTATAATACGGCAGTTTCCGTTCCACGAGGCCGTATTTCAGAGCGAGCTCCTGGTGTAGGATTCTGGCTACTAGGTTGTGTCTATGCAGATACTCAGAGTTAGAAAGCATGGAACAACCGGAGATAACATGCCGAAGCGACTCCCCGGGATGGCGACAAGCTCGACAGATGTCGACGGTGCCATCCTTTAGGATGTATCTCCGATAGTTGTTCGTCTTAATAACCTGATCCTGTATCGCACAGACAAAACCTTCGGTTTCCCCAAAGAGGTCACCGAAACGTAGCCAGTTAAGGGAGGCAACAGTATCTACGAAAGGCTCGTGTAGAGCCTTGTAGAACCTCCCGTGGAGCTCTTTCTCCTTCCATACGGCCTCTCGGTCGGAAACGCTCAGTACTCCCGGGTCCTGCCATTGCTCGTTGGCTAAGGATAGAGGGGTAAGTCCTTTATCACAACTAATGACGTCCGTGTAGATTGACTCATCTGATCTCGCCAGGAAGTAGTTGCGGAGGCTGCACACCTCGCGATTGTGCATGGTAAGGGCGCTCAAAAAGCCCCTCCCGCCATGCTTCCGCGGCAGGTACAGCCTCATCACTGACGATCTCGGATGATGCATTCTGTGGGACGTCATAGTTGTGCGGACTTTTCGGTCCAGGGCATTGAGCTCAGTTTGAGTCCACCTGAGTATGCCAAAGGTATACATGAGGACTGGCATGACCCAGCCGTTAAATGCGCGTGCCTTGTTCACGCCTGACAAATGGCTGTCAAACACCTTTGTCAGGCGTGCAAAAAACACATCACGAACTGACTGTTTCATGCCAGCCTCATCGATACACATGTTTTGTGACATACCCAGGTATTACTTGACTTAACTATTAACCATCACTTGTTCACTATCCACTATGCGAATGGAGTCGCCATTCTTTTAGTTGGTAGCTCTTAATATTATAGAATATAGCTCATTTCACTCGAAACGAGCTATTACATTCAATATATTCTAAGAAAGTTGTCTCAAAGTTCTTTAAGGTGACTCAAGCAACTTTACGTACAATAAAATCTTATTTTTCCTTACATAAAGGCGGTTGCCATAATGAGAGCGTCGTAAATCGTTATTATTTCCATCTAACGTCGCTTCCACTAGATTCGAATGAGATACCCAGCGACCGTTAGCCGAGAGGCAATCCGATCCCATACGCAAACCAGTACCACCAGTGAGTGCGTCCGGCGGCGTATGAAAGCGATCTGGTGCGGTGAGCCATCGATGATACCGTTTTAATGTACTTCTTTACTAGCGCCGTCACTGTCTCGTTTCTTTTCGATGTAAAACAGTCCATCTTTACGAGAACAATATCATTGGTTACATTCTGATGAAGGTTCCATAATTTGAGCTTGCGTCTCCTGAGATTATTTACGAAACGGTGGTAGATTTAAAAATTTACTATCGATAAATGAAATGTATATTTCTTATTTCGATGAATAAATGATTTTATTTGATTTGATTCCAGAATATTAGCTTGCATCTCCTGAGAGAAGATGCCAAATTAACCAATGGTTCACCTTACATTATCGACGTGAATGAAAAATCCAAACCACCCTTTAAGAAGGTGATGATGTAGTTGGTGTGTACCTCAATCACCAGTAAACAGAAGACCAACCTGAAGAACGCCTCCTTCACGCTGGTCTTCTGTACGGCCGTGGTACTTCACCAGTGTTAGTAGCCAGTCAATGCAACAGCAAAAGTCAACAACAACAAGTTTCTACTATAGCAAAACACGATTCAGATCCCTTGATCCATTGGGGCGTTATAAAAATGCAAACATATTAAGCGAGAGTTAATCGCTCAGATCGAAAGTGAAGTATTTGAATTTTATTTTAGAATTATTTTTTTGATTAAGACCATAATTGTGGTGCAATCGAGTGAGTAATATGTTGGTAAGCCGTTGTGTTGCTCGTATGAGCAAAGTTGAGCGCATGAGGTAGGTAGAGACCCATATCACTTTGATGAGGATTGTCTAAACTTCCCATTTATCAAAGTGGTTTAAAAAAATGATAGCGATAATAATAATAATGAGTATACTGAGCCTGAATTCATTGATTTATAGGAATCCCTATTTATAAGTCTGCAAAAAGCTGCCGTTTTAAACACGTGCAGAATCGTTAGGAAGTTCATGCAGCTAGATGAGAACACTACCTCATCATTAAATATACACCACACGCTGCATTCACTTGACTTTGGTACGTGTATATAACCAGCAGATGATAAAACCAGCAGAGTTGAGACATTTATGAAAACGATAATAACCATGGAAGTGTTCATTTGTTTCGATAAATGATTTATTATAAAGTAAACACAGACTATTACCGAGACACGAGTACAGGCTAGTTGTGCATTTCAAAAACTTAATGAGCACTGTTCAAATGCCCGAGGCGTACCGGACGTCAACGCCAAATATGGAGAAGATGACATCAGAAGCCTTTTGATTATAATATGAATTATTGCCTTGTTCCAGTCGGAAAATCTGATATCGACTATATCTGCTAAAACCACTAACGTTTTAATTCTTGGTTAAATAAATAACAGTTCAAAATGTAAAAAGCCTTAGAATATTGATTTGTTGATTTAACTTTGATATCAAGACGTGTAACAAATCAATCTGTCCCGTGACCATAAACGCTGGAAAGGGTTCGAAACGTCAGAAGTTAAAAATCAAAATTAAAACGCGATAAAATCCGTAAACTAGTTTAATTTAATAATTCTTTAAAGTTTAATAGACAATATTGCATATTCCAGTTAAGTACAGAAAGTAATATTGCAACGAAAGACTGATAATTTCATTGTAATAAAAATATGAACACGCTGAATAAAGAAACTATAACTGAAGAGGCTAAATGGTATATAATATATAAAGTAATAAATGGTCTATAAAATTAAACGCGTGGCGATTTCATTAAAATCGGCTTGCGATTGTATTATTGTTCGTTTTTTATTTCGCAGCTCAAATGAGGAAGCTAAAAACGCTTTTGATTAAAAGGTTGAAAGACGTAATTTTAATTTTTCGTATTTCGTTTTGTTTCTGCTTACCTTAATAGAAACAGACATATCTGGTGGATAAACAGGAAGCCTGTGTCTAAATCCTGTTTTCCTGTTTTGTAACTGCACTATACGTAAGACTTGTATTTAGAATCCACGCGGAGTTGCGAAAGCATGACATTTTTGGGAAGATAATCTTTCCATTAACTTTTTCTCTTTCTCTCTCCATCCGATAACCGACTCTAGTTTATGGTGAAGATGGTATTTTCAACTTCATCGCGTTGGAGCCTGCTGAAATTCAGCAGCAGCAACATCACCCACGATGAATGTGTTAGAGAATGCAAAATCGATTACAAAAAGTCTACCCTCTATTGGGATGGGATAATGACGAGTGGAAAGATCTCTATTTTCAACGGTTCAAATGGCTTGGATGTGAATTTCTTCATTCTTGTAATTTCTTGAATCTTTCTAACCGGACCGAATATGTCCCAGATACGACCTGATAATCTAGCGAGCAAAAGCTAATTTTAAATTTAGAATTTATTTTTTAATTTAAAATTTTATTTTTTTAGAACCTGTGAATCATTTATACGTTGAATAAAACTGCAGTAAGAAGTCACAATACTGAGGATTTTTTGACACGATCCATTCATACTCAGCTTTTCACAGCATGGGTACATAAGAATTATTATTCAACGATAAAAACTAGCTCTCAAAAAATCTATCACCAAATAAGGTAATATTAAATTACTATATACCTCAATTCTCTCGTACAAACGCGAATCGGGATTTGAACCGAAAACATTTTGCATGACATAGCAGCGGTCCCTTTTAACAAAACAAAAACCTGCAATGCAATTAGAGAATTTGTTGACGCCTGCGAGTGAAGAACCATTGTTAAGATCATTGTTCAAAAACAATGAAAATGTGTCGCCGAAAACGGCGTCCACAGGCGATCCGCCAACGAATCGATTTAGCATCGAACCTTAATCTTGGATATCACTAATGAATTTACTACACAGTGCTCATTAAATTACTTATCTTGGCTTTTAATGAGGCTATCTTACGGATCTAATCGCGTTTCGTTTTTACATTCAACTCTCATTTCTAATAGTTCACAGTAATCGTGATCACAGTGATCACACTTCGGAATATGAGATATAATTATGTTGGTGTTGCCGCTAGAATTATAAAATTACTAAGTTTTTTTTGAATAATTGTTAAGTTGATAAAGGAACAATTTTCAAAAAATTATGATAACATAACAAAAGTGTGTATAATTGTAAATCTATTGTTAAATGGTAAAGGCATTTGCCATTAATAATTTTATTTTGGACATAAAAATGCTACTGATTTCATAACACGTAAAAATATAACCGATGGGTTATAAGAGATCAGAAAAAACATATGAAGATACAATTATAAATATAAATGCAGAAGAAATATTAATATAATGAAATTGTAAACGATGTATATTTCAACTATTTCTACAGCCCTCATACATAATAATGCAATAGGGGCCTGATCGATGGAATAATAAGGTGTAAGAGAATTACCAACACGACCCGCATATCATTCCCACCAGTGTCTTTACGTAGAGACACTTAAAGGTAACCGCATGAATACAAATGGGTAGAAACAACAGAGCAGCGCTAACTCACCTGTTCACCTTAAACAGCAGTCCAACGGGGGTCATCGCAGTGTTTCCTCAAAATTACCCAACTGACACTAAACTCGCTATTCCAATTCAACGCTCACTCGAAAAGCTCCGTTCGCAATCCAAGATCGATTCTCCAATTCGGAATTGGCGAGTTGATATTGACTGTAAAAAAATCGATTGACACACACGAAAACTGTCGGCGAATCGAACGCGGGAAGAGCGGGAAAATCGATGACGAGAGAAATCGATTTAAAAATCCAACTGCGGGGGAGAGCGTCTGCTCGGTCGCGCGTGTGGCACGGTCGACGGCCGCAAGTGTTCTGAGCCGAGGTGACAAACAATGGAACTGTTTGAAGACTAATTACACAGGTTCTCTTTATTACTCGCCAGCAGGTGGGAGCCCTTTAGCTAACAATGTTGCTAACAACCCGAAACGCGTCGACCGTTCCCCAATTGGAATTTTGCTGTGCGAAATTATCCGACGCGGCAAGAGCTTAAGTTAAAGCTTTCGCATGAAGGATTGCAGATTAAAAACTTATCGTTGAACATATGTTTTCGTGCGTGGGAGATTTTAATTTAGTTATCCGTTTGCGAGCGATTTTTTTTTGTTTTTTTTTTTTCAAGTAAAATATTAAAGTAATTAATAACAAAGACCTTCAGGCCTATATATAGTTCGACGGGTAACTGTGGAACGATTTCCAGCAATGTTTAATAGAATTCCAATTTTTCTTCATATATCCGCACTAAAAACTGTATAGCTTTTATCAAATTATGAATATTTGCAATTGGCTGCCATTATTTTCATTCAATATAACCTTGGAATTCATATCTAAGGTATCAGATACATCCTTCTAGTTCATCTAGAGTGTGATAGTTATTCTGAGGTCTTAGAACTATTTTTGAAGTTATACTTCTTTTTGCGCGTTAGGGAAAAATGATGAGAGAAAATTATTACGATGCGCACCGACACCGTCACGAAAAACCGACACCGTGCAGTTAGCTATACATCTACGTATGTTAGCGTGAGAACTGACAACTGTATTCACGATATTTATTTTGTGATATTTAAATAAACTTTATATCACTAACAATTGCGTTATAATAAAACTTTCAATGTATTATATACCTTTTTTCTATTGCAAGTGTCGTTTTTCTACAAACGTGGAATAAGGCGAAAGATAAAATTTTTAAAAAAAGATTTTTATCTTGTTACGCCAAAGCAGTATAACTTTTAACGCTTTACATAAGCACACACACATACTTTTTTTAAAGAAAATAGGACACCGATAAAAATAGATTTCCTGCGTCCTTAAAAGAGTAAAATATAAGTATAGAAAAACATTGTGCTTGGCTATTATTTCTTTTATGATTTTAGCAGTGAAGTAGACTTAGATGGTAGGTCCGTCAAGAAGAGAACCTTTGCCTACATTAAAGCTGGCAACATAATTGCGCGTCTATTAGATTATCTTTAACTATCACGGGAGACTTTTCTTCAACATGAAAAACTTCTTATACTTTCTCTGTCAAACGTACTTGCACGTCCATTACAACTGTTTCATTAAAAAATATAAAAATGACGCCGGCAAATCAAGTGTTTCTTTATCGTACAAAATACATACAGATATAGAATACATAAAGATAATGCCACCTTCTTCGAAATTATAAAAGTTCAAATTATTATTAAAAATTGAACTTACACGCAACTAGATGCGCGTACCTATTAAATTTATGAAAACTTTTTGATTGTAACAACAACAACAAACTTTCAAAAACACGTAACAAGTTTATTGTGAAGCATTTCGCGCGATAATTTCGAATTTCGCGCCTAGGTTCAGCATTCAGCATTAGATAATGGTCGAGAAAAAACTGATTCAAAAGCTTCGGAGGCTATGGCCGCTGACCGTTTATGGTTTTATTACTGACACCACATCCGCGTGCTCGTAAAAGACAGGATGGGGTTTCACCAATATTTGGTCGAATCATTGTCACTTTTATTTCTTAGAGAATAAAGTCCACTTTGGTGTAACCGTTTGAACTGTCATCCCGAAACCAAGTGGGAGTATATTCAAACAAGATAAACGTTTAACGCGTTAGTTATAGGGTTTAAATTTTAATGGCGTAAAAGCATGCTATCGTCGGTAGTTGGTTTGCTGTCGTCAAATAGGACATTATTTCCTTCATATAAAACGAATAACGAGTATCGAAGGCCTCTTATGTCCGCTTTGCATCTACATGAGCTGATTGGGTTCCAATGTTGCACTATAGAGAAAAAATAAAAAAAAAACCGGTCAAGGGATCGAACACGAAGGTTTCCGTACGTACGTATTTATAAAAAATGAAAAAAATCATGTCTGCTGTATACCCCCCCATATACCCCCATACCTGGGAACCCCACCATACCTACAGATAATAATTTATAACTGTTGTTAAGTGATTATATAAACTTAAACAAACAAAACGGTCCAAAATTAAATGGGGTTTAAAACTATTTCATTGATTTTTTATCTTTTCGGCTTTTTATTTTTACTTTTTTTTTCGTTACTCATGTAATAACTCATTTTAGTACATAATGCGTGTACATACGGAATCACAAATACAAATGACTAATGCAAAAAGATCAGGTAATTATCAGACGTGGCAGTCTGTGTGAATTATCAGACGATGGTGAACGTGAGACAACAACAGTCAACTAATGCTTGCTAAACTTTGCTTTAAAAATTAACTGTGGTCCAGTTGGGTTAACGTGAGTATCTACTTATAACCGACCCCCGTGGATCGACATTTCTTGTGCACCGCCAACTATCCTAGCTGCGTGCAGAATTTCATCAAGTACTCCCGCTAAGGAAACATTTCCGACCACATTTGTCAATTTAAAGGCAGCTGTATACGCGCGCCGAGATGCGGCTCCCTTGGCTGTATCTAATAAATTCTTCTGCCCGTTTAAATGGCGCCATGTTTGTTTTTAATCTAAAGACATTGTAGGAGACTAGTTCGCTTTATAAGCGTTGGGAAATTCGTTCTCCTGATTCTAATGTCATTAATTATCAGCATTTTGCGTTTGTATTGTAATTTTGTCTACCCATATATAGTAGCTGATGAATTTATTTCATTTCATTTTATGTAAATTTGTACTTACTATAATTACATTCAATTGCAAATTATCTGAATGTACTCGTATTAAGTTATTAATTATAATTAATTAATCACAATTTCCGTACATTTAACGACATTTTGACATTCTAAGGAGGAGGCCTATGTTCAACAGTGGACTTCTTGCGGCTGATGATGATGATGATGAATTATACGACTTCAAGAACTTAAATTTAAGACGCCATTGTAGATTAGAGACTGCCTCGTAATAAGATCTTCACAAGATGAGTTCGTACAGTTCCACTCTTACGTCTGTAGCAGGCCTTAGGCCCCCGTGTCAGACACCTGTCCATCTCGCTTCAGTTTGCATGCTAGGGACCAGAAGTACCAGTTCAACTGGGCGTATTTATAAGTTAATCGATCGGATGTACCGTATGACGAGGTATCATTGAAACTGCCGCTTGATGTAATTGCGAATGTGATGAATAAAGCGTGATTAAGAATTAAAAAGGATACGACTGTTCAGTTACAGTGATTGTACTTAACCGTACAACACGAGTAGATAGATATATAATTTCAATATTTACTTTGGTAGGTCCACACAACATTCTTCACTGTTGCATGAATGGGCAGATCCGTCCGGGTAAGTACCACGACCTCATAAAACTGGCATGAAGTGGTAGTGTTACACTTTTGCGTTTCATCTGGTGAGTGAGGTAGTCCGGGGTCCACTTCATTTAAAGGTGGCAACGCATCTACAACCCTACAGGTGTTACAGGTGGGCGGCGGTTATCAGTTAACATCAGGCGACCCTCGACCTCATTTGCTACCTTCTAACATGAAAATAATAATAATAATTTGCTCATATTGCTTACTTCTTCGCCTTTGTGTCTTTAATAAGAAGTGCAAATAAGTGGTATTGCAATCTTGGTATTACTTTTTAATACCCACAACAGCAAGGGATTTATGTATGTTTTTGAAAAGTACAATCCCGAGCAGAAGTACAAACCAGAACAGAAAGTTAAGGTAAAAAGCTCTTTTCTAAAAATATCTACATGCTACGTGCGACGCCGCCATGGCATTTCGTACCCACATTAATAAAGAAGACCCCTCTTATGGATGACGCATGTCAACATGCGTGACTCTGCTTAAGTAGAACTTTACATGAGCTCTGTCCGATGAAGCTTTATATAGTATACGGACTGAAAGCACAAAAATCAAAAAAAAATAATTTACAATCAAAAATATCATGGAATAATCAAAAGTAATAAAGAGAGTATGAAAAAATTAAAAACAATTGCAGCCAAGTGAATGAGAGGCCAGCTCCAAATTGGAGAGCGCAATCTTAATAACTCTACGTAATACAATCTCCGTCTGGTGTTGGATAATAAGGTATTGGTTCCAATTCTACGAAAAGTGTATTATAAAGCCCCCTTTTTCCAATACCTCGTTCGAATGATGGTGTATTAACTTAAACAATAAAATAGGTGACATCCACAAACAATAAAGTGTAAATCATTTCAAATGTTTTGTAAAAGCTACCTTAATGGAAAGGGCCTATTAAAATGTCGAGGAATGCATTGAGGACAGGGATGTGTGGAAATGACTGTTGCTCTGCTCTTGCAAAACTCGGCTCCTGCTAAATACTTTTGTTTATGTACTTACATAATTAAAAAAAGGATAAGACCGCAGAGTTTCCTTAGTGAACTGGTGGTAGTTTTTGGTGGTAGTGTTCAATAAGAGCTTAAAATAAGACTTTATTGGATAAAGAAATTTGTACTTCGACTTTGAAATTGAAGGTTGAACAACTGATGAGTGTATGAAAATGGAAAATCACCTCAAAACCGAAGAATTAGCGCTAAAGTTGTCTGAGGCGACGAGGAAGCCCGTTAACGCGACCGCTCGATTGTTCCCGCGTTTGTTATCGTTCGGGCTTGGGTTCGATTCCTGTTTGCATTCCACTGGCGGTAGTAAAACGCGAACAATGGCGTTTGAACTAAAAGACTCCGGTCGAGGGCTATTTCCTGATTTCTTCTGGTAACTACTTTTTATTTATTACCGGTGCTTCGTGAAGCAATTACACTTTGACTGAGCTGTCTAATCTAAAAAAAAAGTATTTCAATTATTGCAAGACGTAGTTAACTACAAAATAAATCACGATTTGTATGGTTAAAAATACATTAAAATCGGTGACATTATAAAATGTCGGTATTAGTTATTTTTCTATTTTTCATTGACTTAAACAGATTAAATCACCGAAATTGTAAACCACACCAAAAGAAGTCTCGCAATCAATTTCTGATACGTATTTCCCGATTGTTTCTTTTGATCTGATGATTGAGTACATAATGCTGTAGGGCAGGGGATGACAACCTTTTGCCCTAATATACTTGTACCTACTAGATGTAAGAAAGGAAAGAAGGAAGGAAGAACTTTAAGAAAGTTACTAAGATAGTTTACCATCACATGTGATAACAATTGAACTATTGATGCCGTAGATGCTTGGCGCCATCTCTTAAAGTTTCAATACTTGGGAAATTACACCTTATCAAACGTTTAACAAGCTCGATGTGAGACATCCGTTACGCATAATCTAACAGACGATTTCCCGTTCACAAATCTTCATTAAGTATAATTATATATCGTGTATAACTTTAGCTTTCGAATCTCGCTGACATGAATCTAGTCTACTCCATTTATATTAGCTGTTTCTTTATACTACCTATAGTAATCTTTCTATACTTACTATAGTAAGATTTTGTTTAATTTAAACTACTATTTAAGAAAATAACATATACAGGCGTTAAGGTGACAATAATATAACAATAATAATAATTAATATGATTTTTTTTATTTTTTTGCTCGATGAACGAGTTTTTTATGAAAAAAAATAATTATTCCAACTTATCCAACGTAGTCAGCAAATATAACTCAGAATACAATCGAAAAAACTGATAAAATAAAGTCAACATAAACATATGACTATTCTTTAAAAAAACGCGTCAATACGTGTCTCAACTAAACAGCTGTCAAATTGCTTTTCAAATTTCATTTTAGTTGCAAAAAGGATGGTTAAACTCTCTGAATTGACCAAAATTATCTTTTTAATGATCAGAACGGGCAATTCAAAGAGTTTAACCATCCCTTCAACAACTCAAATTAAATTTGAAAAGCCATTTGACAGCTGTTTAGTTGACATCTACGATGATCTGTCTTTCAGAAACCTAGCGTTAGATGTGTGGATTAAGATTCTTTGTCGACTTTTCAAAATGGGACAGTATAAAGTAAAGACGTTCGATACTGTTGTATTAAAATGACTACATACGATCCTAGACCATGTAAGTTATTTCATAATCATACAGTTTTACTTATCCGTGCCTCACACAAATATCAAACAAATCTGCACCGCCACGGAATTTCTATGCATTAACGAAACGTTTGTATATTACAATTAATATACAAACATACTAACGACCCTCCCCGGCTTCGCACGGGTGCAATGTATTATACATATGAACCTTCCTCTTCTAGTAAAAAAAACCGCATCAAGATCCGTTGTGTAGTTTTAAAGATCTAAGCATACATAGGGACAGACAGACAGCGGGACGAATTTGTTTTATACTATGTAGTGATGCACAGCAAAGAGACGTTTACATTTCAAGTGACATTTTAAAACAGTCACTCACTTGTTTTGCCTTCCCGGAACCCCTCCACTAACACTTAAACTTTATGGTATGGTATTAAAGTTCAAATTAACTTAAGTATTATTACGAATCTTTTGTACGGGAATATAGAAAAGTGTTGTTTTTAGACTTTTTCAGGCAATTTTTAAAATTTTTTCTTTCATAAGAACCTTCGCCTGATAATAACAAACACAACAAAAAAGAAGTGAAATCGGTCATACCGTTCACGCGTGATGGCGTAACCAAGAGAAATAGGGATTCATTTTTATGTAATACTAGCTGCTGCCCGCGACTACGTCTGCGTAGAGGCGTGAAAATTTAGGGTTGTATGTATTTTTGTATGCTGTGTCATAAAAAAATAGAAAAAAAAGTTTTATATAAAAAATAAAAAAAATTAGGGGTGGACTACCCCCTTAACATTTAGGGGGACGAAAAATAGATAGTAGCCGATTCTCAGACCTACTTAATACGCATATAAAATTTGGTAAAAATCGGTCGAGCCGTTTCGGAGGAGTTCAAGTTCGAACCCCGTGACACGAGAATTTTATATATTGGATTTGCCGCTATCTATTTCAATTTGTTTTTTTTTATGTGAGTAGCAAGCGAGGTAGCGGTTCACCCGATGTTAGGTGATAACCGCCGCTCATGGACATTTGCAACACCTGTGGAGTTGCGGATGCGTTGCCACCGTTTAATAAAGTGGGCCCCTACAAATGATCTACAAATAAAAAATACTTAGACCTACAAATAGATCTACGAGTAACGCAATTATTTTCCCTTTGTTATTCAAAGATAATGTAGCTTCGAATTTGTGACACATTTGTAGACTCAGTCCCATTTAACAAGTAATCCATTTCATGCAAACGGAGATTTATAAGTAAATAATGGTAGTACAGCTCTTTAAGACATGACAGTTAGTGCCACCAACTACACCGTCTGTATAAGACCGTTATGGCAGTTACATATCACACTATACCGTCAATGGGCCGATGTGAGATATGCACTTTCCATAAGCCGTTTGCATGCCATTCTTGATACCGCTACAGAGCGACGAGACAAAACATACATTGTAAGGACGGTCGTGTCGTTGTCGCAAATTACCAATAACAAATCGTATCGTGTTATGGCGATGACCATTGTGGGTTGCGTTAATGTGATAAATATATCTTTTGCTCAATCATTACGAGTATGCAATACGGCACCACAAGCATACTCATGCATATGTCGAGGTCTTCCGATGTATGCTGCGAAAAGAATTGTCTCATTTTATAACTAAATTTAGTCTGGTTAAACCGAATGAATCAGAAACAGTCGCTTTCAATTCTGACATACATGTAAACACAACAACATATTGTTGAAGTACTAACCGACATCGGGCATTACAGTCACTGACTCATCACGGGTTGCTTCTTTCTTTCTTTATGGCTCCATCACGAATTGTAAAATCTATACGCTCAAATGGCTTGTTTTTGAGCTATATTTATTGATGTTTTTTAATTAGGGAAACGCATTGTACAAGAGAAATTAGAGAACCGGGCTTGTTAGTGAAATATGTTATTTACTGTTGATGCGTAGACCCTTCAATATATTTTTTGTTTACGAAAATGAAAAATGAAAGGTTACATAAAAACATAAAATTCGTATATGTCATCGTTCACTAGAAGACCTCAGAAGATTTATTTGACACAAAACAGACTGAAGTACACAACATATCATAGAGTTCTAAATAAAACACAACAATTAATAACAATCACATGAGTTATGTAATTACTTATCTGCACAGTAATATATAATGTGCCAGTGCGTTTAAGTATTTTATATCACACATTGACAAATTGACGACCAGTCGGCCATATCCGATATTCCGTTTTTATGTGTCAACAAAAAACGCGCGCTGTTTAAGTTTAAGAAACGGATATCCGGTTCAACCGCGAGGCATCCGAACACCCAGCGGATTTTTCGTTTAATTAAATGTCGCAGTAATTGTCGGGCCTGATTGCGGTTTAATACAAGAAAATTGCGCATTAAAAGGAGACTAAAGCTCTTGCCCTTCTAAAAATGCCGTCCGCTATAGCGTCGATCGAAAATCACGTTAGCAATGAAGTATATATAGTGAACTAGTACATTGACAATCTATTAGAGGACGTAGCTTCGAATCTGGTAGCATGTATCAACGAGTTTAAATATTTGGATTCTGACGTGCCTTGCATTTTGCTTAGTACACGGCGTGACTTAATGAGTTTTCATCTGGATGAAAGGTGTAAACGAGCTGGTAGTGCGAATTAGCAGGTTTAGCCATAAACTGTTACAACTATTAAACCCGACGGTTAAGGCCAGAATGTAATAGTAGTATTTATACGAGTGCCTATGCATTTCCACTGATTAGTGAAGTAATCGAGGATTCACGAATAAAAATATGTCTCAAACATATTACACTTTTTATTGCTTCAAATGCTAAAAAACGATGTAGATAAAAGACGTTAAGATTTACGTCGGTGTGGCAATCAGCCGTTAAGCTTAGTGACTAAAGCGTCAGGCCGCGAATGCCGAAGACGTGGGTTCGATTTCCACAGCGACGACATTCTTTTCGTACTTTGTCTACAAACTTAAAATGAACTTTCCAATAAGCGCTAGTAACGCGTAGCGTATCTTGCACTGGAGGAGCAGATGAGACCTATTTTCTCTAGTAGGACTGTACACGCTTGTCCTGGAAAATACCACGGCCTCAAAAAGACTAGCTTGAAGCAGCGCCAGACGCGACTAGTGAGGGAGGTAGCCTGGGTCTGCCTTTAAGGGTTTGAAATGTACTGGCCCACAGGTGTAGCAGATGGACAGTAATCACTCACTTCGGGTGAGCCGACTGCTCGCACCGATCTCAAATGTTAAAAGAGTTTGCCAAGCAGTAAGGTTACTCTAGATAGACTGTTACAGAGAGCGAAATAAAGTTATAACCGGCTAAACCATTGCCTCATTTAAGAGCTTTTATTTCAAAATATCATTGACAATCCAATCGTGGGAGAGAGCGCTTACTTTACGAGAGGGCGTCATTACAACCGCTCTGGGCAAGAAAGGACTGCGCTGAATGGCAGCCGCTGGTCTGTAATTCGGACTCCTTTCATCGGAGTGCGCGGTGCGTGACGCGCGTAATGGCCCGGGCTCCGTTGGACTCCGGACATTCCGGCGCGAGAGGCCCTTACCCGGCCCGAGGGCCCCAATTTGTGGACGGAGACCCTGGTCCGGTCGCTGACGAACGCCAACGCCTACGAACGCTCCGGACTTGATCGCAATTTTGTAACCCAAAAACCGGCTCGTGCTCGATTTATCTCCGGTTGTAAGCAAGATGTAATCTTAGATGGTAAACATAGTAGCTCAGCGTCACAGTAGCGGCCTAATTACTCTTGCCTTAAGGATACACTCATTATATTCGGTGAAAACTGGCGTTGGCAATCTTTTCGCCTTTTTTTTCTGTACGGCTTTTGTGTCTGAGTAGATGATTAAAACATTATTCTTAAATATGCATAAAATTGAATAATTCAAACAGAGAGTTTTAGCTTTTACTAAACTTCAATTTATTGAGCTCGAGTATAATATTTATAATACACGTAGTATTAAAAAAATTAGACACACGTGCATCTTCTACTCATAAGGCAATTTATCGCATTCATATTAAAGGGCGATATTTAGCAGAAACGTAATAATAGAAACCACGGGCTCCCAGTCCGTAGGCCAGTGAGTACAAGAAGATCCTAACATTTACAATTACAATTACAATATTTGCGCATAATTATGTAAGTGCCAAACTTGATATGATCATGATTTCATTAAAAAAAACTGTAACGTAACTATACTACGTAACTATAATTACGTAACCATAAGTTTAATTGGACATGGGTATCAAACGGCTTAGTATATTACTAATAATTAGCTATTTACAGAAGTGACTAAAATGAGGAGAATAAAACTAAAACTGAGAAAATCCTATAAACAAAAATAATTCATACAAGACAGAAAGATGTAAAGACAGAACTAATTAAAAATAATAACTAATTTATTAATATGAGATCTTGTATTTACGCGACTATACATTGTTAAATACAACTAATTTACCGATTTCTTCAACTATAATTTTATACTTGACCATGTTCTCGATGCGCCGGGAATTAAAGTCAAAATAAAATGCAAAAATTGGTGTTAATTAATCCATACCAATATAATATAAAATTATAAATGCAAAAGTAGCTCTGTCTGTCTGTCTCGCTTTCACGCCAAAACTACTGAATCGATTTAAATGAAATTTGGTACACAGTCTAGAGCCTGAGAAAGGACATAGGCTATTTTTTAATTGGAAAAAGTGTTCTATATTATATATTTTTAAAGAAACATATTTATTTAAGAGCTTCAACGCGAGTGAAGCCGTGGGCGAAAAGCTAGTGATATATAAATTAGCAAGTTCCTAATTTAAGTGGTTGCACAAGAATTCGCGGGCAAAGGAGCCGTGCAGCGATAACTGCGAGTGCTGAATTGAAGCGTTCATACATAGCGATTTTAATACCGTAATAAATAACGTCAGCTTACGCGGCCTACTGCGCTAAGACAGCATCCACTAAATCGTGTGCAGCGAAAGGCCGTGAGACAGTGCACAGAATGGCGCCAAGTTTGAACACTGCAGAGTTCACTGAAGCAGTTTGGGCAATAGAAATAGGTTGTACTATACATAATGTTGCCACTATAATTTATTATTTAATGGAGGAGGTACTAACTACCCAACGCCCGAAGATTACCAATGCCCTTAGACATCCACAGCATCTTGGCAGCGTGGGGTCCGGATACCCTATACATTACACGAAATGTTTGAGTATGAACAGCTACTTTAATCCCATCTTCTCTGAGGCCGTACCCTGAGCGAATAAACCACTGATACGACAGCAACAACGATCCATAAACATTTGACCTAATTATGCCTAATGGTGCTAACTTTTATCACGTCAGAAAAAGAACAATTTAATTTGCCTCTATTGTCGAGTAATAAAAATCTATTACTTATATTTCTTTATCGAAGTTTTCGTCATGAATAGCGCAGTTCGGTGATGACTGTTGCGTATGGGTTTGGAGGTGGTGGATGGTCACTCTCCCTTATTAAATGATTGAAATACTAATCGCGGCCCACTAAGTAAAAGCTACCTTAATGGCAAGGGCCTACTATAATATCCAAGAATACATTGAGGACAAGGATGTTTGGAAATGACTCTTGCTCTGCACTTGCAAGACCCCTGGCTGCTGCTGATTTTATACCTAAATAAATGTGTATAATTGCATGAAAAAATATAACAATAAGAACAAGACCGCAGAGTTTCTTGCCGGTTCTTCTCTGTGCAGGTCTAGTTTAGTGAACCGGTGGTAGATTTTTTGTTGACGTTCAATAAGAGCTCAAGTTAGGCCTATATTGAATATACTTTGACTTTAGTGATGACGCGATGAGGTCTCAAGGTGCTTGTAAAGAACAATGTCTAGAGCTCGTGTCATCTGCAATATTTGATTCCGATTATAGCTAATGGGAAATAGCAACTTTAGGTTAGTTAAATTAGGGTTCCATACCCAAAGGGTAAAACGGGACCCTTTTACAAAGACCCCGCTGTCTGTCTGTCCGTCTGTCACCAGGCTGTATCTGATGAACCGTGATAGTTAGACAGTTCAAATTTTCACAGATGATGTATTTCTGTTGCCGCTATAACAACAAATACTAAAAAACAGAATAAAAAAAAATATATAAAAAACACACAACAGACATGAATTTTTGCCGTTTTAATAGTTAATGGTACGGAATGCCTCGTGCGCGAGTCCGACTAGCACTTCCGGTTTTTTGATACAAAATTACCCCAATTTCAGGTTACTATTATATATTATCTTGTCGTATTGTAGACGTTTATCTCATAAGTCTTCCATCAATTAAATTCCACATTCAAAACCACTGCAGCAGGTCTTATAAATAGCTTGTCCCACGCTGTAACAGAACTAACGACCCACAACAGCAAGACATCGAGCAAAGTATCAAACGTTCGATTGCTATCCAATTGATCGCGACGCTACGTGACTTGGGTGTTTGACTTGACTAACAAATTGAATGACGTAATCACTTAATGCCGATAGTTCAAGCGATTACGCGAGGGAAGAAGATCCATCTTTCCGATGCCACCCGGCAGCTTCTATTGCATGAACGAGCACGGTCTATTCTAAATCATCTATTAGGTGCAGAAGACCAACGTGAAGTGGAAGTGTTAATCTTCTGCGTTGCGTCTGGTGCCCACTTTATTGGGGTGGCAACGCATCTGCAACCTTACGGTGTTGCAAATGTCAATGGGCGGCGGTTATCACTTAACATCAGGTGAGCCACCTGCTCGCTTACATTTCCTCACATAAAAAAGCGAAATGACGCATGTTGATCTAATTTCAAATAAGTTCAGTTCTTGTAGCGTCACTACATCCTTCAATGTACGCTATTGTCTATGGCTGCTATTTCACTACCTGGCATAATTCGCCGATTAACTGTTTGGGAATCGATTTCGCTCAGTAATTGGTTGTGGGTTTAAATTAACGTGGCTCCTCGATATTGGTGGTGTATAATAATCTACTAGGTTGTTTTTTTTTTTTGTAAATCGTGTATTTTGGAAATTACATTTATATACAAATTACTGAGTCACAAATTACGACATAATAATAAGAAAATATGAAGTGGTGTTTTTCACAAAAGAAACAACTTTAAAAAAAAGGGAAATAATAACAAAATCATTTGGATCGACAAAAAATAAAAAATAAAGAAAGCAATGATCTGGAATCGAAAAAAAAGTAAAAAAAAGAGTGTAAAATGATCGTGACACGAACCACGGCCTTCTGTTTCGGGGCCACCCGATTACCGACCGAGGTCTTATCTCATTTTTTTTGGTGAAATTTACCGTCGTATTCGAATGATATTTTTCATTCCCTGAAAACTGGGATAAAACGACATTTTCTAAAAATGAAACCTTGGCTTTTCATTTTTCGATCGATTTTTCGCCCCCGAATTTACGCTCATACTAAATTTCATGAAAATCGCTGGAGCCGTTTCCGAGATTCCGATTATATATATATTGAGAAAACAAGAATTGCTCGTTTAAAGGTATAAGATTATATCGCAAGCATGCGCATATACTTATCGGATGTATTGAGATCTTCGTTCCCCTCGAACGTGTGGAAATCAATGCGGAGAATTAAAGAGAAAGTCGCAGACGCAGAGCCGACAATGCATTAGAGATTCATGGGAATATTTGCTAATCTTAGAGGCTCCAGTGTACTGGCAAAAAGCCAATTAGATAAAAAAGATGTGCTGGTGATATTAGAAAGAATACACGTTGCTGTAATTCGATATAACTGGCACGTGAAAATAGCACGTTCACGGATATTTGATGGTACATATTTCTTGGAAAATATCATGCGCTTACAATGTGATACAATGTTATTTTATAGAATTACGATCATCGATTTCTTGGTATTTTCGCTTTTGAGTTCTTTCGTTTCATTCTTAAATTCTTATATACACGATTCAGGAAGAAAATTCGTTTGAAGTCACTCTACATGAAAAGATTGTTGACCATATTTTAACATTACGCTGAAGAAACTTGAAGTAAAATTACGCCAAAACCATCCGTGTCTACTTCATACGGATGCCACTAGAAGCTAATAGGTGCATTGGTCAAGAACATTTGAAATCTATAATATCTTCTTACCTCTCTGAATGATCGACGGTAAAGAGGGATTTACGCAGATGAAACTTTAAATTGCAAGTCGACATGCAAACCGCTCAGTTTTACGTTTCCAAAGATACGTAAACAAACGAAAAAGATAAAGACGGCTGAGAGAATAAAATAGATAAGGAATAATATAATAAGAAGTCGGCTACAAGCGTCTTGGCATAACACAATTAATTACGGAGCCATCACCCTCCAAGACCTGTCCCTTCTCGGTCTACTGGCGGCGAGGCATGCGTGGCCCATGCGCGGTCACTTAATTAGCGATGTAAATCTTCCGACTGGTCCGACTACATTATACTCGTAATGCTAAACTCGCACGACCTTCTTCGAATATGGGATGAACAGAGTTAAGACTTTTCTCTATTAGCGGGCAACGGAACATCTATGGAAACTCGACGTGTTTAAGAATACGAAAGCGCTCTTTCTTTTCAAATGTCAACTAAATAAAAAACAATGTGTTTCGCCTACATGAACTATACATATGTATTGCCTGACGTATTTTTTATTATTTTAAGAATTTAATAAGGATACTGTAACGTCTAATACGGTATCGGAAGAAGCTAGAATTAGTCTAGTATTTTAGATTTAGAGAGAAAATAACGATCATCCCATTTACTATGGATTCTTTGTACTTTCGTAAACACTGGCTGTACAAATACTGGCTGAAATAGACGGCATTGCTCAACTAACGATTGTTTGTTTCGTTGTCACGTTATCGTCAGGATTATACCGATGTTACCAAATTCTAAATTAATTATCTTTATTCAATATAGAAGCATTACACTTACTTATTGATTGTCAAAATTCCTTGCATTTCCATCTACATCATAATGCTTTAACTCTCTCACCTCTACGTCATTTTTCTAAAACGATTTTGGAATAACCGATCTTTAAAGTGAATTCCGTTCATATGTAACTAAATTATTACAACGGACTTTAGCTTTAAAAATAATGTGCGCCGTCTTTTAAGTTCTTATCGTTATATCGGCCCCTTGCATTGTCTTTGTGTACTCGATGGGAATGCGTTTTTTCAGTGAAGATGAATACAGCGGCTACGTTCATCGTGTATAATGGATAAAACCGTTTTATTATCATGCAACCGATGTCGCCTAAAACAATTCGTTGCGGCTTTATTAAATTGCCCCACAGATTAGCGAGATATAACAAGCACAAAAACTTGTAATTATCTCGCATGAAACCATGTGTGAACTTAATGGATAATCACGAAGAACAAAACCACCTACATTAAAAGCGATAAATTAAATTTTGAAACTATGCTTGAGAAGACACTGCGAATCATTTTTAATCGTTTCACGGAAATAATTGTAGGTATCTAATACAACCGAAATTCTGGGGTCCGTCCGTAAGTACAAACATGATATAATGCAGATGACAAAGTAAAATAAAAGTAAGAAACAAGTAAAATGGCCTATATATTTATGTGTGCCACTGCTGGGCTACTAATATAGACCACCACGGAAGCCCACGGTGGATTAAGAGACTTCAGACGTGTTCGATATATTTTTTTGACATTAAGTGACTCCTTACGGTATTACAACTAATATTTGATTTCTCAATCAACCCCGTGTAGAGGGCCTAATTATCATAAAAGAGACACGGCTTTCTTTATTTTAGTTCTCTATCCCATCTCAATCGCACGATTTACGGTCTAAACTTATATGGGTACTAGATAACTGATAAACATACTTAAACTTACTCTTTTATTGTAAATAAATAAATATTGTAAATAAATACATATTATAGATATAATATAAACACCCAGACACTAGAACTATGTTCATCACAAAATACTTTCCCAGTAGTGGGGATCGAACCCACACCCACTGGCGCAGGAGGCAGACACTACCCACTACGCCATTCGGTTCGTAAGTGAATGTCCCGTTATAAGTACGCTACTGAATACTTCGCAAATGTTAAAAGCTGTTAAAATATTAAAAGGTCGAGTTGATGCTTAAATTATGAATAATTACCGTGAACAGAACCCGCGAGTCTCGACTCGTTAATTTTGCTGAAGCTTATCAGTTTCCGAATCACAATGGATGACGCCATTTTTCTAGTTATTTCTGATTTACATGATATACGTAGGCTGTGTTGTCACGGACTGACGGTACGAAAAATTGCTCTCATAACAAATCTCACGTTCCATTAGTTATATTTTACAAAAAATGCCCTGTTGCGACAAAAATTTCAATCCCCATCGTCATATAAACATCAGAGTCGCTTGCTTATGTTTTGCCAGTGGAAAATTAGTTTCTGTGATGACTTTTGGATCTATTCAATAGTACGGTACCAATTGTTGATGAAACACTTTAACATCTATTATGATAATGTCTGATTTTTCGCAGTGACGGAACAACCATAATAAATGAAATTTGGTACACGGATAGTCCAGAGCTTGAGAAAGGACATAGGCATACAGGGTCATTTTTTAATTGTAAAAAATTGTTATAATATCTTTAATTTTCATTTTAATATCTTTCTTTATAAATATATTTAGTTTTAAAAGGGCTTCAACGTACAGAAAGCTAATATTTTTTTTTAAATTATAAAAATACATTAAATCAAAATAGAAAACATTACGCACACTACCATGTATTTTACACGCACACGCATATATACTCTTTTATTTATTTATTTTAGTGTATTGTATTTGAGAATAGATTAATATTGTTCAAACTTATAATTTAAATTAATTATGGTCGAATTTCGACCACTCAGCGTCCACTAGTTCTTATTAATTATGATAGAGCAAGAAGATATATGGCAACTTTAGAAAACAGGCCAGTTAAAGCGGAAGTACCAAAACCTCAGAAACGACTGACGCGTAAATCATTTATAGTTCTGCGTCTCGTCCGGTGTGATCTGACCGGACGCAGCCTTTTGTTATGTTTGTATATTTTGCCCTGAACGTTCGTCGCGACCCTCACTTAACTACAGTAACCACTGATCAGCAGTTTCCATCCTACTGCAAATAATCTTACGGCCATTAACTTTAATTAAAGCTTCACGCCACACCGGAGAGGTAGCTACGCAAATAAACACGCAAACTCAGAAAAACAGGAGCACCTGTTTTGATACATGTGAAAAGTTGCCAAGCGAACAGACGGTTCACCTGATGTTAAGTCAATACTGCCGCCCATGGACATCTGCTACACCCGAGGGTTCCAGATGCGTTGACAACCTTTTAACAAAAAATTGGGCTCCAGCCATCTCACTCGTATTATACTTCCACTTTACGCCGGTCTTTTGTGAGGTCGTGGTACTTACCCGGACGAGCCTGCCCATTCGTGCAACAACCGAGGCTGCTGCGTGGCCCTACCAACATGACTTTCTGCTTGGTTTCAGGGTTCCGTGTCCAAAGAAAAGAACGGGACTCTATTACTAAGACTCCGCGACAGACAGACTTCTATCTATCCGTCTATCACCAGGCTGTATCTCATGAACCGTGATAGTAAGACAGTTGAAATTTTCACAGATGATGTATTTATGTTGCCGCCATGACAACTATAAAACAGAAAATAGAAATATTTAAGTGGGGGTCCCATACAACAGACATGATTTTTTGCCGTTATTATAGATAATGGTACGGAGCACTTCGTGCGCGAGTCCGACTCGCACTTGGCCGGTTTTTTATTTCGATTTTCGGTTCAAAAATGATCACTTTAGGTATCAACATTCTATATACGGTTAGAAGCAGAGCGGCGCGTAGGCGCTGCTTATGGAAGTGAGAGAGGCACTGCGTAATTTAGCTTTTAACGTTTGCGATATAGACGGCTTGAAGTGGATTCGTATTAAAATTTTGGAGGGTAACGAACCCGTAAATCAAGGCTGTCACGGTAATTATGAACGAATCGCGTTCCCACTTATACATGTAAAAGTAAAAATGATCAATTCAGCAAATTACGAGAAGTGCGTCCAAACTCGTTTAAATTAGTTTTGCTTTTATCTAGGTTTTAGTTTTGACTGTTCCTCTTCCATTAAGAAAAAACAGCCATTAACAGTGTTTCGGCGGAAACAACCTTGAGGTTGCAAGTTCGCGATAGTAGGACCCTGTGTGAAACCAAGAATGTCTGAATTGCTCGGTTCTGTGTATACACGTGAATAATAAGAAAAAAGTAGATAAAAAGAGATTCATGCAAGTTCTATTTTCACATAAAATAAATGTTATAGCCCAGCCGTGATAGCCCAGTGTCCGGGCGCTCGCCTTTAATTCAATATACTCGAGCAACCTGAGTTCGATCCCCGGTGCCGGCACCAATGAAGTTTTTAACTTTAAGTGCTGACTTATCACGTGCTCCGCGGTGAAGGAAAACATCGTGAGGAAACCTGCATATTTTCGAAATAATAACAAAAAATATATATATATTTCGAAGATATGTGAAGTCCGCCAATCCGCAGTGGGGCCGCGTGGTGGACTATGCCCTGATACCCTCTGTATAGAGGAGGCCTTTGCCCAGCAGTGGGACATGTATAGGCTGTTACTTTACTTTTACTTTACTTAAATGTTATCGCGAAATAAAATAATTTTACCCAAAACAAGTGTGTGATGTGATCATTTACTGTGCATACGCCTGTAAAGATTAAACTCAATGAAAAACTAATCATTTTCTAAGCTCGAATGACTCGATGGAAGGCAAAGTCGTACAATAGAATAAAACTTGTAACACGAAAAGCCAGATAAGATCACGGATTTCGTGATAGCGTGCATCTGTCTGCTAACTCCATGAATATAACATTCTATGCGAATAAAGCAGAATAATTGATATAGAATAAGTAAAGAGAGCTGTTGAACTTCCCACTAGTTACACTAGTTACATTCATTCCTTGTTACATATTTGTTAATTGATACTAGTTTGATTTTTTCGCGTTTAACATTTCATTTCGCCGTTTTGATTTCTGATTTTCGGTCTCTGTAAAATGTTATAAACGTCAGGATTTGAAATATTATTTTTATTGAACAATTTATACAATTTGTAGTTTTTATTGATAATTTTACAATAAGTAGTATTCGTGTATTAACACAAGACATCGTTATTTACTGATGTTGTTGAAAAACAGGTCAATTAACAAAAGTAATTTATGCATATAAATCACTAAATATCTAGAATCCGCGGAAAAGTTCTGAGTAAAAATATAATTTACGGTTCCTTGATAAAATTATTGCGCATAGAAGATCGACCTGAGCAGCGGAATTCGTGCAAATTCTCATATAAAACAATCACGATAACCGATTACTAAAACACCACAATTTTTTTTATTAAACTCGGTAGTTGCACTGTTGTCGATACACTGTGACAAATCATCGTGTAGATAGCACCAAATTATGCAAACGCGACATAACGTAACCTATATTTCACGGCTTGTTTATATTTAAAAAAAATTGTGTTATTATGTTAACTGAGCAGTCCAACGCTGTTTACATTCTTGAAACGATATGTGAACATCGATGCTGCATTTACAAAATTTACCAGAAAATTGTTTACTACACTTAAACAGGATTTGCATATTCCGAAGCTTCCAGAAAGGTATACTCAATGAAAAGACACTCTGTAAAGTACATTATATGCGTGTAACAAAACAAATGCTGGTAATAAGCTATAAGCAATCGGATCGTGGGTTCGATTCCCCCACGGGGCAAATATTTGTGTGACCCACAGATAGTTGTTTCGCATCTGGGTGTTTGTTCGCGTGAAATTTATGTTTGTAAAACTTTCTTACAACACAAGATAATGTTATTATAAAGTAAGGGCAATATTTTAAAAAAAAAAATTACCACAACCACACAGAAGACCGGCGTATAGTGGAAGTGTTTTACCTCTGCGTTTCGTTTGGTGAGTGAGGTAGCTGGGCCTACTTTCCAATTGGTATCGATCGTGATTGAAGCTAAGAAAAAGTTAGTACAAGTACTTAGCTTAGGACAATAATATATTTTAAATACATGTCAATAATTTGGCTTCCCACTCATATTTGTATGCGGAAGTATGAAGTAAAGTTTGGGTGGAGTTCAAGTTTAATTCTGCCCAGTAGTTAAATCGTTTACAGGAGCTAATAAAACTATATCGATGATTGTAACTCGCGTGCTATTTCTGAATAATAATCGCAATTCCAGGACTCGGTTGCGTGTCCGTGTCACATTTCAACAATCTTTTATTGCTTTAAAATGTTTATGTGTATGAATAAACAAATCGACAGGTTGAATGGCATCATTAAGCAGAATGTTTATGAACACTTTTACTATGATACCGTTCAAGTGTACGTAAAGAAAAAAGAAAGCAAACAATCATCTGTCTGTCTTTGCGAAAGAAGTTAGTAAACGATAATTATTCAAACGATCGTGTTTAATGTGTTGAAAAGTGTCTTGACAACTATTTGTGGGACCCACAGGTAGTTGTTTCGTATCTGGGCGTTTGTCCGCGTGAAATTTATGTATGTAAAACGTCCTTGCAACACAGGATTGCAACACAGAAAGTATAATGTCACCTTATGAGTGAGGGACAGAACCCACTAACATGCACAATGTGTTTGGAATATTTATTGACCCGCAGATTCCACGAGGTTAGTAAGAGATGATTAAGTGACTCAATAGTTACACTTTATGGTGTATTTAATTTATTAGCAATAATTTACGAAGGGGTAATGATTTTGTGCCGTTTTTTTTATCGAAAAAAATGCGAGTGAATTCATTGTCGCGATTTAAATAAGATTTTAATTGAAATTTAATTACACTATTCTTAATCGGATAAAAAGTTAACAACATCTCGTTATGACATAATCTTGAACTAATTGTTTGGTCATTGCTAGCAATAGAAATCTGGGATATCATAATTTAACTCGTAAATAAGTATTAAAGATCACTAGTATAATACCGGCAAACTGATATTGTTTTCGTTAAAAATATTTTAACATTTTAGCCTGAGCGGCGTAAAGTATAACTATGAGAGCAGTTAATTGGCATTATATCGGCTCAAAGTTGTCAGACAAGCTATAGGAGTAAACGATCAAGAAATTCCATAGAAGCGTCCTTTAAGATACCTTAGGAGCGGTGGAAAGTGGGGCAATTATGCTTCAGTAGCTGGGTTAGAGGTGCTCTCTGCGACCCGGCCTTTTCCCTGTCAATAACGTCTCGATTCCGATGCCTCGCTCTAAGGCACGGAATATTTTCATTTAAACAACGCTACATATCTACAGCTGTAATAGCTCAGATAACTCGATCGACCTAAGTTCAAATCTCGGTGCCGGCACCAATGAAATTTTTAATTGCGATTTCAAATGCCGAATTATCGCGTGCTCAGCGGTGAAGTAAAACAATGCGAGGAAACATGCATATATATTTAATTAAACGATACGAACAATTAAGCTATGGTTACCTAAGGCTGCTTGATCCGCGACAATTCAAAACACTTAGAAACTCAAAGCTCAAAAAAATATCTACACGAACACAATGTATGTTGTTCCATCTCTTCAGTAGCCAATAGGCCAAGAAGGGGGTAATGTCTCGTACCCTGAACGGAAGCAAGTGTCGGTAACATGAGCTAGCCGGATGGAGTTGACCCACGGAAGCGGCCACAAATTCTCCTCGGCCACACCTGTGCACGTGCCAATTTTTTTTCCTTTGAAAAACCTTGCCCATACTTTACGATAACATTATCCTGTGTTGTAATGACGTTTTGCTTACATATACTTCACGTGACGAACGCCCTGATCTCAAATAATTATCTGTGGCTCACACAAATAGCAGTTCCGTGTGAGAATCGAACCCACGACACTCGGCGCCGAAGCCGCATATGACGACAGAAATTCCTATTGGTGCAAATATATCTTTAAATTCTAACAGGATAAACTCGGGTGACTTGTGAGGTATTTGAAAGCATGCTAAGAATCTATGGAGATACCTTTCGCGAGCTTACTTACAATTAAGTAAGCTCGCTATTGTTTTTGGTAGTAGTACATAGATGTACAAGATAAATAAATGGCACTACTATGAATACTGAGCGTTTGTTTCCTTATTACATTTAAATAATAAAACTCTAATTAAAACTTATTATCACCGCGTCAACAATAAGATATATAATGTCAGAGAAGATATTATATGATAAGTTAAAAATTATAAGCGCATTTTGTTACTAAAACTGTTTTAAAATTAAATCCAACCGTAAAACGGCATATTCGATAGCGCAACCCTACGTGAAGTAAAATTATGTAACAGGCTACACATAAACGTCGTGTTACCTTGTTTTTACAACCGTACAATTCAATTGCTACTAACTCGAATATAAGTTAATACTAACGTAAATAAATCCGTTTTAAAATTACGCCTGGGTTCCCTCACGCTTAACAAAGAGCGGCATTGAGAGACGATTTTACGCGCAATACGCGCGCTAACCTATTGAAAGAGACAAGAAATGTGCCACGTGTTCGTCTACAGTAGCGATTGCAGGATAGTATACAGACAGACAAAGTAAAATAACATAATATATACGTCCCATTTGCTAGACAAAAGCCAAGTCTATTTAGTACAGCGGTTATTAAATAATTTAAACTATATAGCTTTTGGAACTACACGTATTTAAAATATTACTTTTAATGTTTCTTAATAAATATGCACTTCATAACGTAGTAGTTATGATTTTCTTCGCCGCCAGTACGAAGTTATAAACAGTCGAGTGATTTGAACTAAACATTCCTAGAAAAGTTTAATTAAATTTCTTACCATCTAATATGGACCTCTTTGTGTTTGCCTAAGCTACATTTTTGTAGTTAACAGTCCATTCTATTTTTTTATTAACGAAAAAAAAATCGACTCCAAATATCTCGCTCTGTATTAATTTTTAACCGACTTCAAAAAAGAAGGAGGTTTCTCAATTCGACCGTATATTTTTTATTTTTTTTATGTGTGTCCGGGGATAACTTCGTCATTTATGGACCTTGGATTTTGGTGATCCTTTTTTTGTTGGAAAGTAGATATCCCAATGGTGGTACCATGATAAGGAAACCCAGATCCGATGATGGCATCCTGGAGAAATCGAGGGCAATCCTCAAATGTTATGGGTGTTGACAATGCTTTTAGTTACCCGTTTGAAGTCGGTTTTTTTTTTGTTCAAAATTGTACAGTTGATTTTCAGTACATCCCTAAGTATCTCCGGAGTCCAAGATCCAATAACAATGAATATTATATGGGACCGCATGGAAAGCTGGTGCTTACAATTTAAAAAAAGAATCATCGAAATTCGGTCCACTCAGTCGAAAGTTGTGAGGTAACAAACAGAAAAACAAAATACAGTCGAATTGTAAACCTCCTCCTTTTTCGAGGTCGGCTGAAAATGTGGCTTCACGCCACAAGTTGATGCTACGAGTTCGTTGGACATGATAATATAACACTCAAATTAATTGCTCAACACATTCGACTTCGTTTACCTACACCTTTCGCCCCAACATTATATTACCTTGTAGAATTCAATTTATTGCTATAAATAGGACGTCCATAGAGCGTAGGATTAAACCATAAATCCGTTAAGATGGAGCAAATTGGTGCACCGACTGCTCTAAATGAAGTGTGAAATTAACATATCATTAAATCATTCTAATTACAGGCCCCGGTTTCTTTTCTGCGGCATAATTTATTGTCCTATTAGATGCGAGCTGATTGAAATTCGCTTACGTAGCGTTTTATCAATCAGAAAATGTGTTAACCATCTTGCCAGTTGAACTGCAAAATTAATTAAGACTGGCTCTAAGATGTTTATCGATATTGACGGGGTTGTACTTATGAGACACACAGACGATGCTACAGGATCTGGGTGTTGGTAACAAGGAGGTTTGACATCGGGCAGGCGGCCAGTCAAAAAAACCTTAGTCCAACCTAACAATAAGATTCACATGCTGTCCCGAACCCCCTTTCCCGATAGGAGAAAGAAGAACATGTTCATACCGATAAATGCCGTACAGAGTCCATGGTAGCAGTCCATTCGTATATTCAATTCGCTCGAGCACCTTGTATTCGAATCTTAATATCGGCACATAGAAATTTAAATTTTCATTGTGCTAATCTCTGCACTTAAGATTAAACATTAAAATATGTAGAGAAATTACGAAAAATTTTTCGCCTATTGTCTTCAGCCCATTAACTGTTCGTACACACACAGAAATGCCAATCAATTCCACTATTTCTATGTAAGTATTTAATATTTTATAAAATATTCATAAGATAATAAGGGTAAATGTTTGCATGTTCTATAACTTACCTCGAATATACCTTGCCCGGTAAAATTAGAACGTTCATTGAACGTAACACAAGAATCTTACGACCTCTACATCCAGTCGGGTAATAGTGCAGCTTAAATATGCAACGCACATGATTGATGGGTTCTGCCGGCTGGATTCGACACCGTGAAATTATTTACTTAACGCCCCGCTACCGGCAGTAATTCAACAGTTTTATTTATGTTCCCATCTCACACGACGTTGCGCTTAAAGTGATATTTACAATGATACCTCTAGATGTATATAATTATTATTTCGGAGATTATATTTAAGATACAAGGGGTGTCTTTAAACCACGATTTTTCAGGCTTTAATAGCAAGGGCACTATCTATCAATCACTGTAACAAAACTAACCATCAGGTGTCAAAGGTATCTATCTTATCATCAGAGCCAAGCATTAGGTAGGTAGGCACTTATAAAGCATTCGATTTCATTTAATATATTGATCAGGCCAGTTGTCTCTTATCATTCAATCAAAGGGTGTTACGTTCTCTATATAGTAGACAACGATATACATGCTATGGGGTCAATGTGGGTCCGTAACTTATTAGTAAAATTAATCCTAACCTTATTGTTATAAATGGTTGTAAAGGAATAATTGGACGCTAATAGCCCCTGGGACTGCGCGGTCTCCACCGAGCTATTTTTAAGTCCTAATAAAATATTGTGTCGTAAATTTTTAATTTACCAAGCGCTCCATGGATTCCCTTGTGGTTCCCGCTATTAAAGTAATTATAACAAATGACGTCCTATAAGTATGTAATCAGTCATTATATTTGCAATCTAAAGATTTTTAATGTGTAAAGTTGGGTGGACATCTCTAGGTGAGGTGTTTGATACAGCAGCAAAAACTGCTACCTAACGCTAACGCATCTAAATTCAATAAATACGGCGACGTAATCTTTTTAAATTCCGGTGAAGCTCACATACTTTATTTTCTGTTTATAATGGTACAGTATGTATTTAAATTGATTAAGGGTATAACAAGAACTGATTTCGGTTTGTTCTAATTTTCATATTTTATTGTAGTGCTGGTTTTGTTGGTTATTGTTCTACTTAAACGAAGTCTTTTATTCGATGTTGTGTTTACCTTTAATGCACATATAAAATGTTAAACTTAATGTCTCAGTACATCACATCAGAATAATAATTGTATTTTTATGCATTTAGTTAGTAATCCTGTTTTAATAAATAAATAAATTAAAATTAGGGATGCTCGGAAGTTTCTTTTCTTTTCTATTAAATATGGTAACCCTGAAAGGAATATTTCAAATCGTTTAGGGGATTAACAAAAACCGCAATTTGAAAAATATAAGATAAGCTCGGGAGTTATCCATCTACCACAACAATGTGCTAAAGAGGGTTTGATTATATTTAAGACGGCGATTAGTCATTCTCTGTTACAACACGCGGGTTAGGTTAAGACGGACACACAGTTCCCAGTTTACGTTCTTCGCATGGCTATCGCGGGAGATAATGATGCGGGTCTTATAACAAAAGGCGCATAAATCTAGCGCGTTTATTGCAACACGCAAGTCAGAATGCAATTTACAGCCAGTAATTAAATCTTAGCCGAAGTAAGAGTGCTAAGTGAGCAATTTGTCTTATTGCATGAATGTATAGGTTTAGTCTTTTAATAAAACCGGCCAAGTGCGAGTTGGACTCGCGCACGAAGGTTCCGCAAAAAATCATATCTGTTCTATGGGAGCCCCACTTCAATATTTTTTTATTCTATTTTTAGGATTTGTCGTAATAGCGGCAATAGAAATACATCATCTGTGAAAACTTCAACTGTCTAACTATTACCGTTCATAAGATACAGGCTGGTGACAGACGGACAGACAGACAGACAGCGGAGTCTTAGAAACAGGGTCCCGTTTTACCTTTTAGAAACCCTAAAAACTGGCTCAGTAGAAGCCTATGCACTCTGGTCTTGAAGACGTGCTGCTGCGAAGGTATAAAGTAAATTGAGTAAAGTAACAGCCTATATATGTCCTCTATACAGGCCTCCTCTATACAGAGGGTATCAGGGCATAGTCCACCACGCGGCCCCACTGCAGATTGGCAGACTTCACATATCTTCGAAATATATATTTTATATATTTTTTTTGTTATTATTTCGAAAATATTCAGGTTTCCTCACGATGTTTTTCTTCACTGCGGAGCACGTGATAAGTCAGCACTTAAACTTGTTAAAAACTTCATTGGTACCATCACCGGGGATCGAACTCAGGTTGCTCGAGTATATTGAATTAAAGGCGAGCTATCACGGCTCTCGATTTGGAGCATAATAAGCTCGAAATATAGTACTCTTAGTCCCTCCTGGTCGGGTTTTAAGAGTTTCTAAGAAGCAACTGGTTGGAAACTTTGCGCTACATTCCTGAAAGTAAACGCACATATAAATATGGTCGAATGTTTCGGTTCGCTGTATTAGTATGTGAGAAGTATTTTGTTCGTTGACCAAAAAGGTAATGCCAATATGGCGGCTATGGCATTATTATCGAACGACGAATTCATTGTTTCAGGGGTGTCACAAAAACAATATGTGATTCTATTTCGAAAATTTTATTTACCGATTTTATTTGCCATCTTTCGTTTTTTTCTTGAGTTTAGGCGATGTTAGATAAATTGGTTTAAATATCATTATCATCCTCCTTGCCTTTATCACACTTAGGTGGGGTAGGCACAAAGTGTGAATCATGTTGAAGTGATTTGGGCTAGGTTTTCTAGGTTTTTTTCGACCTCGAACCTAGAACCCGCGAACCCTGGCGCCGAAACCAAGAGCTTAGCAACCATCCACGGAATCATCGTAAAATAAAAATTAAGATCCATCGATAGATTAAATGTATGTTTCTTACTTCGGTGAATAAATGCTTGGACTTGATTTGAATCACTCAAAACGACGTCGACGACCCTATACGGACGCACGTCGCGGCATTTACTTCCTTAACCGGAGGCAGGAAGCGGCGGCGGACGCGTCGAAAGCTCCCGCAAGCGCAATACATAATTTATATTGTTATTGCTCGTACAGTTATCGTATGGAGCCATTGGAGCCTCGAAAGTACTCATATAATACCCCACATGTCTCGAATCTCAGATAACTTATTAAAAACATATAATAATATTTTAGAACACGTTTTACACAACATTCTCTAGTCCCTAAGCAACACTTGTACTAGATAACTGATATATATACGTAGACATACTTTTCTTTTGTAAATAAATACATATTATACATATACTATAGGACCGGACTTTGCCCTGTACACACGACTTAAATTCGACAACTTAGATATAAAAAAAATTGTAGTGGACCGAATTGTGAATCTAAACCATTCTCGAATCGATCTCAAGATACACAGAAAAATTAATCAATCGTTAAAGTTGTGACATACAAACGTACAGAAGAATTTTATATATATATATATATATATATATGTATAAAGATAAACACCTAGACACTGGAAAAAAACTATGACATTCATCACACAATATTCTTCCAATAGTGGGGATCGAACCCAAAGTTGAGAGCAAGAGGCAGGTTCAACCACTACGGCAATCGGGTCGTTGTATGGCCATACATATATTGGCCATAGTAGTTGAAACTGCGATTAATCCGTGAACCGTCGAGTTCATAAATCGGAGTTATAAAGTTTCGTTATAACTAAAAGATGTCATGTTCGGAAAACCATATGAAACTGATTGAATGACTTGGACGAGCTTCAAATGTGGATTTAAATTTGCGCGTACCTACTACTATAAAATCCAAACGTGATGGTTTCGCAAAAACAGTTGTCAGACAACATAAATCCTACTTTTTCTTTCATGTAATAACAATGCGCCCATCCTCCTATATTATTCAACATTCCGACTTCAAACAGTTTTGAATCCCCTTTTAAGATGTGTATACAGCAAGAGAGGAATTGACCATCCAATCACAATGTTCTCAAATCTTATGTACAGCTTTTTGTAACCACCCGGGAGGACGTTGTTGATTATCGTCAGGTGCGATAGTTGTGAAAGAAATATATTTACAAGTACCAACGCTAAAGTAATTCACATTTCACATGTTACTATAAGTGTTATTTTGCGTATACATTTCTTATCAGTTAGTGTCCCAGCAATACCAGTAAGTCTGTATTAACACTTATTTACGGCGCTGATTTTACTGGTGGTTAACATTCAAATAAATTAACAATTTAATTTGCTCATAAACTTTTCGTATAAGAGACATACTTTCTGAAGACTAGCCATTATTCTTGTCTATAGACACTCGAAACTCTACAAAGGGTCAAAATGCACGTTCAAAAATGGAGCCGAAAGTTCTATAACTAGGACAACATCAACATGACGCAACAAGTGGCTTAGTGGATACTGAACATATCACTTAGGCCAGAGGGTGTGAATTGAATGCCGGCCCCGGGAAAAATATTGTCTGATGAACATAACAACATTTTCCATTTTTCTGGGTGTTTCTATATCTATCTTCTGTATGTTTAAGTATGTCGCAAATGGAGAATAGAAATAAATCCCGAAAAGAGTGTGGCGATTCACTTCACACGAAGTACTTACCCGTCACATCTTTATAATGGTCCTCGCCAATGCAGAAAGTTGGGTCAAATATCCCTTTATGGCCAACCGCTCCCCTGGGAGAAAAAGGTCAAATACTTAGGAGTCACTTTCGACTCGCGTATGTCATTTACTACGCACATTAATAACGTTCGTAATAGAGCCGCGTTCGTCTCCGGCCGGCTACATAATTTAACTAACGCTAAAAGTAAAATGCCCTTAAGGCACAAATTACTATTATATAAGACCTGCGTACGACCTATTATGTCCTACGCATGCATGATCTGCGCCCACACGCACCCTACTCGCTTGTACAAGCTGCAAATAGTACAAAATAAGTTCATCCGCCTTGCAACCGGTGCGCAGTGGTATCAACGCAACGTCGACCTGCACAGCGATTGCAGACTCCCGACGATTCGCGAATATTTTAAAGACCTGACCAAACGGTTCTTCGATAGAGCCGAACATCATCCCAACGCTCTGGTGGTAAGCGCAGCAAATTACCAACCCGACACAAACGCGAACGTTAACAAGCGTCGCCCGCGAACCGGTCGAGGAAGGGGACTTAGATACGCCGGACCCACCGCCGGGGGTCCCGCCGGATAACACTACACCCACAGCTAGTGTAGCAACAAACACAATAGTTCGCCCTCGCCTCCGAGCACGGCGAGACCAACACAACGCGTACACAAGGTACACCCGCGTTCCAGGGCGGTTCTCACTGCCCCCAGCCACCGATTAGCTAAAAACACAGTCGACGGCCATCGGGGTCTCGGTCCGCACCGCAACTTCGATGGCCCTTAGATGACATGTCGTAGTTAAACGCACGCATGAGCACATGCGCGGCCCTACCCACAGCGGAGGGCCCAAACCCGTGGGTTCTGGCTAGCCCACCGGTTCTGCGTCAGATGAAGCTTTAATAGTCTCGGGACTGAAAGCAAAAACATCAGTTAATACAAGATACAAGTTAAGTATGTGTGTCAATTACAAGAACCCATAGCAAAAGCACGGCTTCGTTTGGGACTGAATATCGTTTTGTGAAATGTGTTTTAATATATTCAATTGTATATTAATATATTCCAGAAATCAACTTAAAATGTGTTTTTTTTACAATTTTAAATAAATTTTACAATTTTACACGTGTATTAATATATTTAATAGACATTTGTTTACATATTTACTTGATGATGGCAGTCAGGCAATAGTCAGTTCGGGTCATTGAAAATACGACGATTCATAAACTAAGCGACATATCACTATAATAGTCAGGTCCATGTAACGAAAGAGATAAACGTAAATAAAGCAATTTAACAAGCCGGCAACGCTATAAAATCGCCCCCAGCAGAATTTAAAGCTGGCCAGTAAAAATGTCACATAACTGTCATCGACGTCCATCTTGACTTAGAAGCAACAAAATATCGCTCGCGCATAAAAATCTCGTAAAATCATACTATAAACTATACTAATAACTACGGACGGGACACGTGTCGGGAACGTACTTCCTGACGCCTGAGGGAGCGCTCCGCTTCTGAAATCCTAATTACCAAGCGCACATGAACTTGACGAAAGTTATCGGCCGTTAAAAAGGCATAAAGTTATGACGCCGAAACGAAACTCGTTTTACGACCTGTCGAACTATTCATGTTACTTGGTAATTTATAATCGGCCTACCAGGCGTCCGATTACTCCATTTTAGGGAAGTTGTCGGTTAATAACAAGATGACTGCAACACGGTAATTAGCATTGTCATGTACCGTGTCATATCAATGAATATAATACTTTACAACCACTTCAGGGTAAAAGTACTAAACATACTAGTAATGGTGAAAAGCAATCAATATATAACATCTTATTCTCTTTAACCAAAAAGAAATCAATATATAATAGCTTGTTCTTAAGTTGTTTACCTTATAATAGATGGATAATATAAACAATGCGAACTTTTAACAATAGTGCAATAAAAACTAAGCAGATAAGACGTCGATTTCGGTGCGGTGAAAATATCGACCGCTTAACTTAGGGGTTCGACCACTTAGGCGCGTTACCCGGAAAACGTCGGTTTGAATCAGGCAGCAGTGTAAAATTTTAAGACACTTTATATACATATTTTAAGCTTCTAAGACCTTAGGACTCTCAGTGTGAGAGTGCTTCGAAAGAGTGCACCAATACATAGAACCGAAGATAATACTATAATTATGTAAAGTAAAGTATCAGCCTATATATGTCATACTGGGCAAGGGCCTCCTCTATACAGAGGGTATCAGGGCATAGTCCACCACGCGGCCCCACTGCGGATTGGTGGACTTCACATATCTTCGAAATATTTTTTTGTTCTATAATTATGTAATTACGACTTATTCACTGCAGAGACGGCAGCTCCAGAGGATCCGAGGAATTCTTCTATTAATTTCATTTAAGTATCACTTACGTCTACTATAGACTACGTCTACGCAGACTACGTCTGAAGTACAATGAATAGGCTGAAGGCGTAACATTCAGACAGAAAGACAGATATACATAAAAATATGTATACAAATTATAGCTATGTGTATGCTATGTATAAGCTGTATGTATGTATAGCTGATGTATAAGCTATATTATTGTAAAGTTTCATTAGAATCCATTCAGTAGTATTTGCGTGAAAGAGTAACAAACATCCATCCATACATACAAACTTTCGCGTTTATAATATTATTAGTAAGAATTGCGGTAGAGATTTGTTATAACCGTCAACCAACCGGTTAATTAAAGTCTACCGATTGGTCTTTATTACCTGCTTAAAGAGACGTAGATTGGTAGCGTTGCCATCGCCAACAGAATCTGTAACAGAAACAAAGCTAATTTTTATAAATACTGGCAGCATATCAGTCTTTTCGTGACCAGTTTTTTTTTATATTTGAAATTGTAAAGTAGAGAAAAGTATTTTATATACGTCTGTTTCATCTGATGAGTAAAGTAAGCGGCGCCCACATTATACGCATAAGCTGTCACATCAATATTAAAAATCTAATATCCGAGACGCCATTATCATATAACCAGAGAAATACATAAAGGTAAATAATTCATTTAAACAAAAATAACACTTCAATTAATCGATATAGGTTTGTATTTGTACAGAGTGAATTCATTTCAATTTAAACTCACAAGTTCATTGCAAGCTAATTTCACTGGTACTTTTTCGATGGGAAGCATTATCTGTGTCCAGTATATATAGACAATGGAATGATTAGATAGGCCTTTTTTATCTATTGTTCCGAGCGAGCAGTCACAATGGCGCGAAGTTTTTATGCCATTGTCAGATAGCCGGATGAAAGATAGCAGACAAATCACTGTGGAACTGTTGATTTGAGCAACGGACACGCTCGATAAGGCATTCAGATAGTGATTTTTTTTTTGATGATAGCGAGAATAGTTTTTAATCGGAACAAAAACAAATCATTATGTTATTCTAGCAATTGATAAGCGTTAAAAAAATCAAAGCGATAAGAAAAAGATAGCTTTCATAATAAAGAGCTGTTTTTCCCAAAGCTTGTTCCTCGCAATAACTCCTAAAAAATATTATTAATTACAGATTAATTATCTTCTTTAGGAGTTAATGCGGTTCAGAAAATTAGCATAATATGTAAGTGTCGATTGCTCAATGTTACTTGGGGATGTGTAGTGGGCGTCGAAGGAACTATGTTACAATCATTTTACGTCTGCAAGTGAGAAATAGCATTTTTAGCCTATGCAATTATAACAAAAAATATTGTTATATAAATTAAATTATATAATATTGCAAATAATAAAATATGAAAACTTGAATATTTTAAAAATATTAAAATAACAATGTACAAACGTGAGTAGGATCTGTTATTGATCCAGTGTATTTTGGCTTAATTACCATTACCGGTTACTAACAGATTATTCGCCATATGTGGTCCATGATTATCATTATCTTTGATGAATGACGGTTTTACTTTGAAACTCAGAGTCCGCATAAAGGCAGCAGCTTCCTCGGGCCAATGCAGTTCACATGAACTCAACAAGATTGCAAAAGTTCCTTCTTCTGAATAACAAAATGTAAATAAAAAAAAAATACAAACACTAAATCCAAGTACATTAGAATACTAACTATCCTCTATTTTCTTCGCTGACACTATATTAGAATATACTGTCACTTCCACAACTGAGACGAATCTAATGATGCCTCATACTATGAAATCCATCGGAAGATTTTGGCAATAGAGCGTGCCCAAGAATAAGACATAGGTATGTACTTACATAACTCCCTCGGCAGGCAGTTAAAAGGTTATGCGTATCTCAAACAAAAATCTAAATTATATTTGTTAAACGAATGATATACCACTAAGAACCAAGTTTTATTAACTAAATATTTTATAACATATATGGGCGGATGTTGTTTATAAATTATACCTATATATGAACGTATCATTGTAAAGGTCATGAAACTCGAGAACCTTAAATTTTAATTAAGACTTATTATATATAGTCTTTATTCAATTTCTCGTAAAGTATAAATACGGGGGCATTACTTTTATATTAAAGTGTAAGTTTTAAACACCTAGTAACAACTGCACTATAGAATATTGCCATCAAACAAAGGAAAATAGGCTAAACTCTGTTGAAATAATAGGTGGGGTCAATCAGAAGGGGAAATAAATCAATAAGATTAATCCCCCGAATAAACGCTTTCAATTTTGCAAACATCCATACCTTTTTCATTATAAAGCACCCCTTGCTTTGTAAACAAAGGTGTAAATTACCGCGTACTTTTTTTTCATCTACTACGAAAACGTTCTTAGCTTTTATAATTAATATTTGAGTATTGGATTAAAAAAACTGTAAATAATTTTTAAAATATCTAACCAGAACTTTGCTAGGCACAAACGGGTCCAAGCTGTCAACATTTAGTTATTTAGTTTTAAACCCTAATATAGCCGTTTAAAATAAATGCCTAACGGCATTTCTACTTAGTAAATCCAAACTTTCTAAGTTTATAACATATAAATTTACAGTAATACATGTATTGTCATTTTAAAGTTCATTTATTTAACAAAAAAACTACTTACCATAAAAAGTTCCGTCTAATTAAAAACTTTTTAAATTAGTTACCAACATGACACAAATGTAACACAAAACTCTTACAGTTCTAATGCACTCCGTCCATAGATTATCTATCGAAGATCAAAACAAAAAAAAAACAGCGTAATCGCGCCAATTCGTACAAAAACTTTCAAATGTAACACGTGCGCGCGTCGCGTCACTCATTTCTCTATGGATGAAAATGGTTGGCGGCATATTCCGAGCGGTTATTTTTATTGGGACTCTGCATGGGGTGGTGAGTGCTATAATTTGGGGTAACATGTGAATTATCCGATCCGCGCATGCGTGGTGGTCGCACCGAGAACAATCGCTCGGCACATTAATAGAAATAGTGATTTCGCGTGGGGTAAATTCCCTAGGGAAATAGGGATTAGCCATAGCCAGTGTAGGTTTTCTTATTAATGACTGATAAAAACTCTACACGAATTATTTTTATTCAGGTTCTTGTTTCTTGATAAAAACGAGTACTTATAATAAAATTTTAATATTAATTTTATTACTTTAGTTCAAAAAAAATGCATATTCCGTGCATCTAAATCGACAATAGTTTCAATGGTAACGTAACTTTATAGAGTGACCTGTAGATGCACGCGGCCGGGTCTAAAACAATAAGCAATTAATTCTATATCCAGTTGCGAAACAAGTTTTAATAGTTAGTTATTCTTACACACAAAGTCGCGTGTCAGTTTTTGTTCGTACTTCGAATACATTTACGAGGCAACGCTCGCCGCAATAAAGCATTTCTGCCTACCTACTGCAGGTCGGAGGATATGCGCTCGACGGAGCGCAACGTGGCCTTATGGGACCCCGACGTTGGACGTAAAAAAGGCGTCTTGTAAAAAAGATAATCGTAGCATATAAAGTCATTTTATTTACGGTGACGCGTGCTTTGCGTTAATGTAACAATAAAATAAATGTCACTATAATTCTATTCTTTTGAATTTTAGTAACTCGGCAAAGCGTGATTTTACAATTTTCCAAATTAGACCGTGCTTTAACTATCAGTAATAATACTTTTTTATGTCGAAAAATGTGTAGTTTTAACTCTAGAAATGCACATTGATGTTATCAGAAAATCTATACCGTTTAATTAAGAAGATTAAGAATTAAGTAGAAAGATAAAGATAAAGATTACCGAATTAAGGAATATCTCATGGGATCTCATGAACAGGATACCAAAAATTTTATGAATCACTGGCACTTAATGATGTTTTCTGTTGGGATGAAGGAACTGCTCATATTTTGCGATAACTTTTTTTAAATAATGTTGGAATAACGAGTCTGACATTAAAAAAACGGATCCAGAATGGCAGTCTTTTTGCTATGGTACGGGTCACACAACAATTTCTGTTTTTGAACGAGTGGGCAGGCTTGTCCGGGGAAGTACCACGGCCTCGCATTTCGTCTAGTGTGTGAGGTAACCGGTGCCCACTTTTTTAAAGGTTGTCAACGCATCTACAAGCCATTCACATAAAAAAGTCGAAAAGAAGATAGGAACCTACGACACCATCAACTGGCCTTCGTAAATTGAATTGAGCAATGGTAAAAGAATAAATCAGAAATAAAGTCATCGGCGTCTCGACAAACGGAAGTAGCTCTTGTACTTTATACATACACTGGCAAGAATAATGGAAACATAAAACCCTTATATGGTCCATTATATCACTGCCCCAGCACGCGCCATATAAAAACCAGCCCTTCAAAGTAATTGCTAGAAAAATATCTTGAAGTTAACAAACTTATGACGCTAGGGTTACCAGCTAATGAAGAGTTAAAATTGAGACACGAATTATTATGCAGAAATTATATAGTTTTAATTCGTCATACGTATTAACTTAGCTAATCTTTAAAATTAAATTTAATACAACTCCTAACGGTACAGGCAGATATAACTCAAATTATCTGCTTTGAACAACCCGTTAGTGGCTTTGTAATCATTTCCACCAGGTGCTAACAACTAACAGGTGGTGATCGGGTAGGCTTACACCGAAGAAAAAAGGGATCAAGTGATTTAAAATGTAAGCTTATAGATACAGGTTTAACCTATTTAGTATCCACCCGATGTCAGTTTAATGTCAACATTACAACATCTTACTATACTGTTATTACTATAATCTCGATTTATGAATTATTATGTGATTTCTAAAAGTCAGCAGCACAGACAACATCTGTTAATAGATAACCCTAATGCATTTATTTTCCGCATTAGTCCTAACGATGCTACGGTGCGTGTCGGTGTAGTTTCTTTGCATCGAAAGATCGGGTTTTTGTCTGCTCGAATGCAGTAGCCACGCGATCGCTGAGCCGCGGACAAGCGCCCCTCAACTGCATCTGTTAACCTTTAATGATGCTTTTTACGTGTATCTGTTATAAATCTGCGATAATAAATACCTTTTAATACTTTAACCATTTCATTGACTACGTGTTAGATAGGTTTGAAGTTTAAAACTTTTTATGAAGCAACAAAAATCTGTTTATTAGTTGGTAAAAGAAATATGTATACAAATGAGCAATTTTCAAGTATCTTAATATTATATGATCCTGTAATATTTAGCGGTTGTTTATATTGCAGATCGTGTTGGTATCTATTAAACATTTTGGCATCGGTCCGGCATAGATCTACATTCTTTGTTGTGGCAAAGGCAATCTTCTTTAACAGGATCTGAAATTATGTGGTATGTAAGGAATAATAGTCAATTTTCATTGGTCCTACGTTTTCTACCATTTCTCATTTTGTTGCGAAATATAATGACATGAACGCACATTTATTATTTATGCTAATTTTAATTTTGTTTGTATTTTAATTACGTGGCTGATCGTATAGCTCAACGGTTAATAGACGTTTTGTTAATAGATTTTTAAGCTTATTTTTTAACTTATCATGCTACGTCAAAACATCATGCGTAGCCAAAACTCAGGAAGTAGCCTCAGACCAGACATTAATAGTTTTTAAAAGCCATTCCCGAAAGTTAGAGAAGGCTCATTTTTACATTGACAACATGACTTCAAATGTGTATTATTTTTATTGATGTTTTGTTATAATATTAAGATCTAAGAACAAGATATCTATTCCGCAAATTCACACAGATACCGCAAACTTTTTGTTTGGTGGTACGTAACCAATTGGTTACGTATATGTATGTACGTTTAGCAAGTCGCATATTACCTTCTGTCAAATCGTCGTTGTAATACAATAGGAGATTAGGGACGTAGATGTTCTCAGGTAACGCCAGCTCATTAAACAGATCCCTTTCGTCGTAGACTCCATTTTGTTCTAAATTACGATTGTATGCGAGGGTCTTCCCTAGATGGCGCCATGTGTAGGAGTGCATGTGCGAATTGTGAGGCAAGTACCTCATCATTATTTGATAAATAGTCTCCTCGGAGCACACCTCCAAAGTCACAGAGGATCCTTGTAAAAGAATTGAAATAAATAAGATTCAGTTACGCGAGCAAAGGCGGTTTAACGTCATTGGAATTTATAAAAATGTGTGTGACATCTAAAGTCAAGAGGCTGACTTCTAGTTCATTAAAATATTTCACCTAGGTCTGTCTTAAATTTTACTTTAGTTCAAGCTCTGATTTGTAAGTTTAAATGTTCAAAAACAAACGGCCAATGAACCTCATGACCACACATCTAAGAGACCTCATTAATTTGCCAGTTCAATTGTATTCATTCACAATCGTAATTTCTTCAAAACTAATAGCTTGTCACTCATTTTACTAATGCGGTATAAAGTACTGATCAAATAATTCTGAGTCACATTTCACAACGCCAAGTGCCAAAGCTCCAGAGAAGCCCGGTAAACTTGAACCAATTCTTTTCCCGTCTTCTATTGGATAAAAGAAGAGAAGGATGACTATCTTAACAATCCCCCTGATTTTGAGAAAGGCGATGGACGTATCGAAAATCACTCGTCATCAGGTCAATAACTCGCTCATTATACCATGTAAATGGGTATTAAGTAAATCACACCAATCAATTTACCTCACCTGACAGCGTATTGGTTATCTTAATAGGCCGGGATCTGGACGTCAGTTTGCCAACGACGATGCTCTCGTCCAACCACCAAGGCTTAACGATGGGACGCCAACGTGTAGAGGGAACTACGGGCTGCCTGAAGCCGTGGCCGTGCCGCTGGTACGGTATTTCGGAGCCAACTATAGGATGGACGTATTTCACCCATTCCTCCCCTTTGAACCAGTGGCTCACGTCTTTGCCGGCATATGCAAGGATCGTCATGGCGAGCTGAATAGATTTTCAAATGTAGAATGATTGCTATATTGATCTGTATAACACAGAGTTTCGTGATTTTATATATATACAAAATTAATTGTATTCAACTGCAGTTGAATAAGACGAAGTCAACGTTTAAAGAAAAATTATGTAACTAATCTTATTGCTCTAGGATGATTAGAATAGGATGATAAGAATTACCTATATCAACGAAAGAAAAGTTTTTATTTATAAAAGATTAATATTTTGAAATCAAAAAACTAGGACAGCGATATTTAAAATATAAAAAAGAACATTTATAGTAGCGTAATAAATCAATAGTTACCTACGTTATATATCCTATAACACATCGTTTTAAGAATATTGTTAAGTCTAGCTACACATTTTTGTTAACAAGTTTGTCAATCATGTATTAAACCGTAATACAGGGAACCTTTCAAAATGTTCAGGAGAGGAGATTCGAAAGTGTTTACGACCTACAATATACGTAAGGTAATGATGTCATTTGGTGGTTTGTCAAGTTTTACGGTCGTAGAACGAACTAGGTACTGTTTCGGATATCTTCATAATCATTTCTACACTCACCCTTTTCGCGTCGCAATACGTGAAGCCCCGTTTGAAGCAGCTACAGTACTCCACACAGGCGCTGCCGCAATACCAGTTCTTGTTTGCGCACGAGCAGCTCTTGGTGCACCTGCAGAGCTTCATTTGCTGCTCCAGCCACGAGGTCAAGTCTAGCACTTTGCCATTCCTCGAAACCCAGCAGTCGTTGGCCTTGTTGTGCATCGCAACTTCCGCCGGCGTATAATACTCCTGCTTCGAATAGATCATTCCTAACTAAAAATAAATTGTTCGTCATCTAAATCATAATAAAAAAGGGTGACTTGACATGTCAAATGACAGCATCATTTCTGTTTCATATTTTCTTTGCGATAGGCATTAATCAAAGTCTCCAGTCACCAATGACATTTTTAAGTAATAAAAATCACTACAATATAATCTGTGTTTGTGAGCTGGGCATTTGGCAAACGTTACAGTCACCCAGCAGTAGTTTGACTTTTAAAGTATTATTTAGTCACAGAATACATTTGTATATAAGAGAAGTCACAGGGTACTTTTATATACCTAAAAAGAAGTGCATTAAGGCGGCTTACAAAAGATTTTTGTAAAACTTCAATAAATAAAAACACGGACACAGAAAACACGTGGATTCGAAATAATTAAGTAAAGTAGTAAAGGAAAGTAACAGCCTATACATGTCCCACTGCTGGGCAAAGGCCTCTTCTATACAGAGGGCATAGTCCACCACGCGGCCCCACTGCTGATTGGCGGACTTCACATATCTTCGAAATATTTTTTTTTGTTATTAGATAATTATTTGTAGCTAATTTTTTTATATATGGAAGAACAGGACAGCAGGCAAACGCTCAACTGTGGCTACTTTCACACTCAAATAAATCAGGGTATAATACAGCGCCCCACAAGAAGGTGGAAATCGAACAAGCGATTCAACTTATGTCATTTGATTGGCGTCGGCCACGGTCAGCTGCAACGTCTATAGAGTTTTATTTGCGTCGCCAAACATTTAAAAGAATGACGTCCGGTAACCTCACTCACGAAGTAAAAGAAAGTAGTAAAGTAACAGCCAATACATGTCCCACTGCTGGGCAAAGGCCTCCTCTATACAGAGGGTATCAGGGCGTAGCCCACAACGCGGCCCCACTACGGATTGGCGGACTTCACATATCTTCGAAATATATATATTTTTTTGTTATTATTTCAAAAATGTGCCGATTTGTGCAGGTTGCTCGAGTATATTGAATTAAAGGCGAGCGCCCGGACACTGAGCTATCACGGCTCTTAGAGCTCACTCATGAGACGCAGCGCAAAATTATAATACTTCCACTTCTCACCAATCTTTTGCGACCCAATGATCGGTAACCAAAGCTACCGAACAATTATTATTTTTGCGCCAAGCTCGAACGGGGCATGCTTCCCAGGTAAAAGTAAAATACTGAGAGTATTTTCAAGGAAATATATTTTTAATGTCTCATATTGCAGGAATAAAACGTTAGACAACTACATACTTTTTATAATTCAAAATATCAGAAATTTGTTTGATCAACCGGCTTCAAACAAACCCAGTGCAAAAGATTTACTTCATAAATATGAACATATATTCGTATCTTTAACTATTAAGAAATTAATACAAAAAAATAATAAAAACTGTCACTTTTCTACATATAATTAAATTTAGACTTATTTATTGTACAGTTTTAGATCTAGTTCTTTATTCATCGTAAGGAATCGTACTTTCATACGATGCAATGGTACAAAGGTTGAGAAGGAAATCAAACATATACGGAATAGGCATATTCAAAAATTTTCATTATTTTAAGGAGATCGGAAGTTATTATGTTATTATGAACACAAAGGTTGACATCTCTTTCAAATTGTATGATAAGATAGAAAACAGATTTTGTAACATAATAACAACAAAAACATTATTCAAATATTACCAACAGTCTAGAATGAGTAATGAATACGCACAGTAAAAAGTCAAATAACTCTAGTTTATTATACAGCGTGTCGTTACCATCGCGACAATAAATGAACACACGTCTAACGCTACTTGCCAATAATCATAAAAAATATTAACGTTAAATAAAATCCATAATTAAAAAAATATTTTTCAAACAAACTAATTAAACAAAAAAAAACAAAATTTGTAACATCCTATACAACTCGCGCCACAGCGTCGCATTACAAGCCTCTCCTTCTAAAAGTATGTTTTGTCTTTTTTAAATCCATTCAACCCATTCATATGCTTTGTGACCTATACAAATGAACTTTACGTTATAGTTTTATACGTACGGGTGTTCTAAAATTCTTTGTTTTGGAAAATTTTATAACTCTGTAAATATTGATGTTTAAAGAATTTAAATGTTTAATACAAGTTTAAAAAGTTATCCCCTATATGTGTGTTCATTTATTGTCGCGATGGTAACGACACGCTGTATATTTATATGAAAACTGTAGCTAAAATTTTATTCACAAATATTCAGTACTACAGCATATTTTATTATATTACAACTAACATCGGGCATTACATTGGATATATACAGGGAGGCTTTTCTAAGTGTATGCATTTTTTTAAATTCTAGACATAGATAATGTTATATAAAAAATGATAAATATTTAAAATCACTCTTAATTAATTAATTACATTCATTTTAACTTATCTCAGAAAGTGCGTGATTTATGGGCAACTCATTTATTTTTTACGCGCGATCATTCATAACTAAAGCCCGGTTCCTATATTCAACGAATGACCGTTAGTTACATTGTCATTATGAAGTCGTTACAACGAGTGGTTATGAAAATTATGGAAGTTATGTAACTATGCCTAGGAACCGGGCATAAAACGCACAAAAGTTCGTTTCAAAAGTATGTACGACGCATTTATGAATGGCCCTACCCACAGCCTAAACTCGTGGGTTCTGGCTAGCCCACCGGTTCTGCATCAGATGAAGCTTTAATAGTCAATAATAGTAAGTAAGTAAGTTTCGTTTTCATTCAAGAAACGATTAACGAAACGCACCTTTATAAAAGCCACCCTGTATTTGTAAAAATAAAATTTTGTATAGAGAATTCATAGTTTATCGGTTTTATTACATTATCTGCTTAATACTTGGCTGTTAAAAGGAACACGTGTTTGATTTTCTCCAATTAAAAATTATAAAGTGTTTACATAGGCCATGTATTGTGATCAATCAATCATCATTCTATAAACATATTTTATTTTAATTAACAGTTTCAACTGTGGCAGGGCCACGCAACAGTGTTTGCTGCTGCTTGAATGGCCAGGTTCGTCCGGGTAAGTACCACAACCTCACAGAAGACCGGCGTTAAATAGAAGTGGTACACTTCTGCGTTTCGTCTGGTGAGTGAGATAGCCGGGGCCCACTCTATTAAAAGGTGTTGTTAACCCAAAGTGTGTTGCAAAACGTCAGGTGAAACGACCAGCTCGTTTGCCACTTTTTCACATAACAAAAAAGTTTGTTATAAAACCACAACAATTATGGAAAGGAGTGTTTCCCTAATGTACAGACATTGCTTGTAACATATAGGCATGTTGACTGCGAATAATCTATATATTAATACGTGAGGTTAATACTTCACGGAAGCGAGTACGCAATTATATAATTAAGTATTACGAACTAGTATTCCTCGCGGGGCGTAACGGAAAATCAGAAAGTACAAGTTCTCGCTCGAGTTGCCAGTTTTGTCCGCGAGGGGGCTTCCTCGTCAAGGCGCAACGGGAGGCGAAGAAACACGAGTTGCGCGTGGGGTGCGGTTCTTCCCCGCCAGGGTCACGAGGCGGGCTGGTGCGGCGCCTGCGAGAGGTGCTTCACGATGTCCACCCAGTCCCAGCCGCGGGGCTTCTCGCCGGCGCGGCCGATCTCGGCGCGGTCCCACGCGCGCCTCTTCTGCGCCTTCGTCAGCTGCTCCCTCTTCTCCGGCTTCCTGGCCGCCTCCGACTGCAATGGGTGCGATGGATAAGCGTCGTAACTATACGTACGGGTCTCGACGCGCCAAACGAAACTACTTTTACGGATTGCAATAACCACCAGCCACGGACGTCTAGAGCATCCGAAAATACCAAAGTGGTTGGGACAATTGCAAATTTTTTTGCCTTGGCATGGTGTTTTCTCTTTCGGGAGATATGTAAAGATAGTCCAGAGACTATTTATAAAGTTTCCCCCAACACGGAGGTTGTAAATTTGCTAAGTTCCCACGAGATAGGGTTAGGGCAAGCCATGCTACGTATGATATGCAAACGGTTGGCTGGGAGGGGCGAGGTCACACTGTGACAAAGAACCGTTGTGAAGCTCTCTAAAGTAACCGCACAACGCGGAAGCCTACTATAGGCATAATTCATTTAGCATTGCACATTGTATGCGAAATAGGAAGATCACAAACCTGATCGTCGACAGTTATCTTCTCCACCCTGGCCACCACCGCCTCAGCGGCTTGCTCCGTCAATATCTCGGCGACCTTCTCCTTCAGGCACTCGAACAACGTGTACGTCATCGCGCAACCAACCCATTGCTCCGCTTCAGTGTCCAGTATTGCCAGGATTTTTTCCTTTACAGTTGGTAATCTAGAAACAAGAAAGTATATACATATTATAAACCAAATTATTTACCTATAAAAGTTAATCTTTATCCAATATTAGCATTACACTTACTTATTGATTGTCAAAAAGCACTACTAACAGTTCTGAAGAAAAGTCACTGACATAAGCAGAAGCGGCGTAGGAATCTCAGCGGGACATTTTTTTTTAACATAATTTGACAAAAAATAACAAACATGTGTACAATATATTAAATTCCGTTTGAAAGAGTCTGGAGCGATCAATTAATTTCCAGGGTGTGTTATGTTATTCAAACAGAAAACATATATTTACACAAACCACAAACATATATCTCTATTCTAGGCAAAGAGCTACACAGGGGTATATATGTATGCTAGCGACCTGCTCCGGCTTCGCACAGGTGCAATGTATTATACATATAAACCTTCCTCTTGAATCACTCTATCTAGTAAAAAAATCACTTCAAGATCCATTGCGTAGTTTTAAAGATCTAAGCATACATAGGGACAGTGGGATGACTTTATTTTATACTATGTAGTGATAACATGCCATAACCGGGTCCACAGTCTAATTGTAGCTTTGTGGGCTTCTCACATCCCACTACTGAATATCTGGTATTGAGATTACAACACATGTCAGTCAAGTATATTGAATTTTATAGCGCTTGGCCATTGATATATTATAACAATTGTATTTAACTTAAGGACCACATTTTAACCATAGTATAACCCGATTGTGGTTATATAAACATGAAACAATTTACTACATGTGATATATGTAACCAACAACCAAACCATCCGAAAAACATTATTATTGACCCACCCTGGGGTCAATAAACACTACAAGCAAGGTAAAATATTATTAATACTATTTTATGGATTTTATCGCACTTGTATACAGGCATCTGTACCAGAAGCATTTATTGAACTTCACACATTTAAGGCATATTCAAGTTTGTTTTGATTTCTCATCATTTTGAGATAAAATATAAACTGGTCTTGTAAATCAGTTACACCAATAAATTAAACTTATGGTCCCAGCCTATTGTTTACCAACCATAATAATTAAATTAAGTTTATGCCACAAACCCATGATTAGATTTACTTAAATTTAGATTTACCTAAAAATGTGTAAAATTCACATAAGTACATGCAATAATTATTAGGTTTAATCAAATCATACTCACAAATGTTGATTGTAAAAGATTTCTAAGTTACATTTGGGTTTTTCAGTTGGATATGAGGGTCCCCATTTTATTTCTAATACAAATGACTTTTCACCTTCTATGTACTGAAACATTAAAAGAGATACACTTTTAAACTGCAAATTTTATGTCAGAAAGATGTTATTACTACTCACAAAAAGAGATACCAGGCCAAATGTTACCACCAAAGTTTAAAAATGTTTAAGTATTATGTATTTAGGGATTTTTCTTATTTTGATTGAAATCCATTATTAGTTATTATAAATGATTAATAGTCTTAGAGACTTACATAACAGTGTAATTACTTAATCCCCAACGCATACATTAAAATTTAGCAGGACCTGATGTTATTTTGATCAGGAATTTATAACAATTATTATTTCTTCTCTTTCATCTATTAAAATTTATTTTAAAAACATGTATTAAATGAAACCATCACCTTGTATTGATAGGTAGTAGCATCTATTTGCTTAAAATTTTCATCCCCTTCATAAATTGACTTTAGTACTTCAATTTCTTCAGCTTGCTGCTCAGCATCATCCGACATTGTTCTAATGTTTCATCATAATTGTTATATTAGTAAAATTTATTGTATGAGATCTTTGCGTTAAGTTTAAACAGCAAAAAGTGTCAATGATGCAGTGTATGGTATATGTTACAAGGTTTCTTAAATGAAATAACCAATGATAGTTTTAAAATAAGACTTTTGGGTTATAAAAAGGAAAATTTACAGTAAATTTCGAAGTTAAGTTTAGTTATGGCAATTTAAAAAAAAACTAGACAAAAATCAATAATTAATTAATCAACAAACAGAATTCTACGGAGGCTTATAGTTTTCGAGAAAAACATTTAAAACTTGTTATTTTCACTAAAGAAATGCGCCATTTAACATTAAACAATTATATTAAGAAAAATTTAATCTCGGCATTTTATCATAATTTACAAAATACTTTTCCTACAATAATTTTTAAATTGTTTCAGTGGTGATAATCAAAATTACAATTTGCCCTTTACTTACAATTGTTCTTGAGAACTTGAATCATGAATTATTAAATTTCTAGAAATGACAATATAACATTTAACCACTAGTTACTTGTTTTAGAAGAAAGACAAACGATAAATTATAGGTTATGTACACAGTCCAGTTGTCTTGATGACAAATCAACAGCTGGCGATTGTCACCTGTTTGTCAATCTCATATTCTCAATATCGATTACCGTTTAGGTTGTACAACTTGTGTCGTGAATGACTTTGAGCAACAAATTAATGTTATTTTATAATTACAAATTAGTTCTCTACATTTGAATATATTTTATTAATGTTTATAAGTATGCAGAATTTTTTATTCATTTTAACATTCATTAAAATCTGTATTGTTTTTTAAATTTTGTGAAACATGAACTTGTTACACATTATAATATTAAAGGCACGAAAATCACAGCATTTTTTCATGAAGGAAATGTATAAAATCAGATTTCTTTTTTAATGTCCTTTTCTTTTGTATTTATAGTTTTAAAGCTGAATGTCACCGTCATTTCCTTCAAAGTTCAATCATTTGCTCTGTTTGCGGGCAAATGGGCAATGGGCACAGGATTGCCAACTTAGGGGTTTTCTCCAGAGAATTACGGAGTAAACAAACAAGAAAAATAAAGGTATATAAATAAACTGCCTCGGGTAATGCAATCTACCCATCATATTTAAATATGGTTAATATTAGCGGCTTAGCGACATTTAGTACGGTTTTTCATACCTAAAAATGTGGAGATGAAAGTAGAGATAAAAGTTTAAAGTGTCCGTCAAAACGCATTCAAGCGATAGCGTAAGATAAATTTTAAAGAAAACGCTAAAAGTATTTAAAAAATTTATATCAATCATTATGAACCTTATTTTTGGAATTACGGTAGAAATATTGGTCATCTAAAGAAATCACAAGAGATTTTTTTATAAAATTAATTTTCCTACCTATTTTTGTTTAAACACTTATTATACCAACATTTTCGTTGCAATATACTTCACTCACTGTATTACCATTCATGTGGAAATTAAGGTACAAATCTTTGCGCAACTTATTATTTATACTTTTTTTAATATTATAATTTTATAAGGGGGATTTTAGGGGCTTTATACTTTTAACTTTAGTCATAAATATTTTCGAGAGTTAGTTTGGAGGTTTGGATTTGGACTTTGGTAACACTGAATACAGTAAAGTACGTTATTCAAACCCGCAATCTGCATGTCTTGCGAGATAAGTTTGTTCTCATAATACATTCAAACTCAAAGTTAGTTTCATATAAATTTGATCTTGTTAACATAACATGAACGTTCAAAAGTGTGAATGCAAAGAAAACCGTCCACCTAACAGTGGACGATCTTGCACCTGTTCTACCAGTTCACAAAAAATGGCTGCAGATAATTTCAAAGTTCCTGCATTACCTTTCTCTCGGCCGCAACACAGTGTTAAAAGCGACAAGGAACCTAACAAACCTGAATTAAAGAAAGATGATAAGAAAAAGGCATGGTCGCTATCCGATTTCGATTTGGGAAGGCCTCTCGGTAAAGGTAAATTTGGTAATGTTTATCTTGCTCGTGAAAAGGAATCGCATTATGTAGTTGCCCTAAAAGTGCTATTCAAAAGTCAGATTCTTGATTCGGAAATTGAGCACCAAGTGCGGCGAGAAGTTGAAATTCAGTGCCGATTGCGCCATCCAAATATTTTACGAATGTATGGGTACTTTCATGACGAGAAGAGAATTTATTTGATTTTGGAATATGCAAAACATGGAGCACTGTATAAACTCCTGAAGGATCAGGAGAGATTTGACGAGAGAACCGCTGCTATCTACGTCAGGGATTTAACTAAAGCTTTAATATATTGTCACTCAAAAAAAGTAATACATCGTGACATTAAACCCGAAAATTTACTCATCGGTCATAACTATGAATTAAAAATTGCTGACTTTGGTTGGTCAGTGCATTCACCATCATCAAGACGCATGACTCTATGCGGTACATTAGATTACTTGTCACCTGAGATGATAGAAGGGAAACCACACAGTTATGCCGTTGATATTTGGAGTCTTGGTGTGTTGTGCTATGAGCTTCTGGTAGGGCTGCCACCATTTGATGCTAAGGATTCACATCAGACTTATAGAAAAATTAGGTATGTTATAATCAAGTATCCAGATTTCATTTCTGAGAAAGCAAAAGATTTAATGGGAAAGCTTCTTGTGATAAACCCAGACCAAAGACTACCATTAACCCAAGTTCTACAGCATCCTTGGATACTAGAAAATGCCCCAGAAGGGGCTAAACCAATATTTTGTACTATGGAACAGAAATGACGCATTCTATATGATTTCCAAAGTATTATGCTAACATAGAATCCATTAGCACTTGAATTTTGGTTTAGTGAAATTTATTTTACATAGTTCCCTATATAGTTTATTGATCATAATTGTATCATTAAATATGACTGAACCATTAAGAATTAAGAAATTTTTTTTAAGTCAGTATCTAGATTCAGTCGTGTTACTTTTAACTTAAATATTTATCACTCTGTACTTAGGTGCAGGGTGTGCAAATATTTAGAGACGGTTTACAAAATATGTAGTACATATTACCAGTGATTCTTACATCACATGTATCAGTATGGACTTATTAAAATTTTACAATCTAGTAGATCTCATTTGAAGAAATTATAAACAGTAGTCATGATTGAGTTTTGCAGAATTTTTTTTACTTCTATAAGTTTTGTAGAAATATTTCAAATTCTGACATACATAGAACTAGTATAGTAATAGTAGATAATTTTCATATAAGTTGTAACAATTTGATTTCCTCTGTTTGTACTTATTATATACATAACATAATTTAGCTATTTTTTAGAAATTTAAATTGTTTATAGTGCTAATCTTTGCACTTAAGATTGAACATTAAAATATGTAGAAAATGTGCGATATATAGCCGTTTAGCTCAGTGGCTAGAGCGTCAGGCCGCGAATGCCGAAGACGTGGGTTCGATTCACACAACGGCGACAATCTTTTCGCACATTTTCTACATATTTTAATAATTTAGCTATTTTTTATTCAAGATACTTTGATATGAATTAATCATGATCTATAATTTGATCTATATATTTTTGCCGTATTTTAACTACTGTGTATTATGTGTTGATGCTAGAGATGTTTGGTGTTGATATTTTTGATTAATATAATGATATGTATAATTTGAATTGATATCAATGTGTTCATTACTTTTTTATAAAACAATTGGTTAAATAAAAAATAATTATCTATAACATTATAAATTAAAGTTTTTACAAAATAATTCTGGAAATAACTGAATGTGTATAAATATTTTTAATAACTGAGAATTTTTGTGATTGAAGAATTATAAATGTTAGAATAAAATTGATGTTGCATGCTTCTTTGACACCTATTACACAGAGAATTATCTTTAAAATATAAATTAAATAAATTTGTGACATTGTTTGATATTTGGCGGGCTATTTGATATTTGGACTTTAAAACAAAATATGGCATTTAGTGAACAAAGAGAATTTTAAATGAAAATACAAAATGACTGATACAACTATTTATTTAAAAGTGAATTAGACAATTATGATAGTGTAAATAATTTATAATATACTTGTACTTATATTCAATGTTTTTTTATTTTTATTCAAATAATACAAGTCCATAGCGTATTTATCAAACTGTGGATCCCTTTTCACGATGTAACGCCAATGCATTAGTTCACTGATGAGGCACAAAAGGCTAACGAAATACCCAACACCCAATGCTATGAAGGCCCCGTGCAATTTCTTCAAGTTCATCAATGCCTTTGTTTCCTCGTCATTCCTCTCTAACGACTTTATACGGTACATGACGTCATTCAGCCATTTTTCAACAAGACCCACTTCTACGACGCGCCTCAGGTAAACATCGGCTAAGGGTTTCAGCGGAGAGTTCTTGTGGAAGCCGATCGAAATCGGAATGTTGACAACGCAATCCGACATGATGTGCAGATTCCTCTCCACTCCAGCGCACGCCGTCTCTGTGCCGTTAATCGTGGTATCGTATGTGCTCGTATTGTGAGCACTTTGCCGTTTTACACTAAGATACTTCAAGAAGTCTCTGTTGTAGTAATAAGCGAGGTCGCCGCGGGCGACGCGTCTAACGGCCTCTTGGGGGTCGCTGACAACCTCGAATCTTTGGCCGATTTTGAGGCCCAAATCGTCGAGCGACTCCCCGAAGAATCGCTTTGTATCGGTACCCCAGCCGCCGCATTTGATCTTGCTGTCGGTGAGTTCTTTCAAAGTGTCTATAGTGACCCTTGGCGTTGGGTTGGCCAGGATCGCGGTCATACTAGCCCTGTACGCCACGACTAGCAGTATGCAGTACAGCCAGTACCAACCGGTTAACAATCTAATCGACCACCCGGAAGGTAGCCGCGGCAGGGACACGACTAGCAACATGCCGTACGTATAGAGAATGCTGTTCGTTATTTCGCCGAACAAATACAAGCCGGCCATTCTCGTTTCTGCAAGTCAAAGTAAACATTACCCCACGTCCGAGCGATGCTCCCTCAGTTAACACGCCATCGCAATGTTTATTTTGCAGATCGCTAACGTTAAGAATAAAGGTTCTTTTCTGTCTTTCAAGTTTCGATTTGCATTACAGAATGCGAGGATTGTGGCCTTCTTCGACATAAAGGATAGGAAGTTGAACGGTCAGAGCGGTGTTACATTCTATGTAACTAACCAGTTTCAAATCAGTTAAAAATCATTTTACTTGATATTTTACAGAAACAGACTAATGTTCTATTCTACGTGAACGACTTAATCTAGTTTAATATATTTGGATGTTAGGACGGTTGAATGTTCCAAACTATGAACAAATATGCGAGGATAAGAAGGGTAAGGTAAGTGAATTAAGCGGAAAATTTATGCCAGTCACTTTGGCTGAATGAATTTTTATTTCTGTATCACTTATAAACTTACCCCAGTTATTTTTCTTCTGGTCTCCTTGTTTGGAATTGGCATTAGCTATTTCAATTCTGTAATCCATCAAATACGAATAGTACTTTGCTAAACCATAGAAAATTGACCCCGTTACTAACAATACCAAAAGTACGGTCACCCACATGTACAGTCTGCAACATAAATAAATGCAATTGAATTTTCTTAGTATCTACTAATCAATACGTTAACGTATTTTGTTGAATCAAAATAAGCGAATGCAGATATTGTGTATTTGTCGCAATTATTTTACATTAATACCAACTTAAAGGGCAAAATCAGCGTCTTCCAAGAGTTGTCCGTCATCGCTTCAGGTGTCAAGAAAGTCCAGCACTGGGACGTATAGGGAATGCTCAAGTCAGTCAACTGCTGATAGTAAGGAGTGTACTGTAAATTGCCAGACCGCAATATCAGCTTTCCCTGAAACCATTTCGCCTAGAAGGCCAGAAAAAGAGCCATTTGGTTGCTTCTCCCCCCACTTAGCAAATTTCGCATTAATTGGCTCGTACAGCTTTGGTTTGAAATTCATTTTTGAGGCTATTGTGTTCAGGATCTGTAATTTTTTAGTTTTTATTTAACACGTTTTATTATTAACTTGGTATGTTTTTATGTATGTATGTAACGGAATGTTCGAACATGATTTTTTTTAACATTGCCATTACTTTAGGATAACAGTATCTTATTAGTATTTCATTAGTAAGGACGTTTTACAAACATCAATTTCACGCGGAAAACACCCAGATGCGAAACAATTATCTGTGGGTCACACAAATAGTTGTCTCGTGTGGGAATCGAACCCACGACCCCCCACGCCGAAGCCAATACCTTGACAACTACGCTACGGACTCCTCATTTTTACCAATGAATTAAATTGAAACTGCACACTCAAGACAGATGACAATGCAATAATTTAAATAGTTTGTGCCTTTAACCAAATCCGTAAGAAATACGTGTCTTATTGCCAAGTACGCGTTTAAAAAATTAAACAAAAAGCTAAAAACCAAAAAATAATTTGCAATAAATTTAAATTAATAATCGTGTCAATAATAATAAATAAAGATTTATCTTTCGCATGTTTGTGTCCAGAAAATTCAAAAACTAGCCGATGGATTGACTTTATTTTTTGTTCAACATAGCTATTTAGCAATAGTGTTTTACATACTTTGTATTCTAAAGTTAAGGGGAAAAATATGACACAGCCCTGCGTGGTCGGGTTCAACTATGTGTGAATATTTTTTACAATACACACCTCTATTTCGACGCCTCCGACTTTTGTCGAGTCGTTCGAGTTAGTCACCACCACCGACGGAACATGATCCAAGTACACGACATTCAGTGTTTTTCCATTCAGACTTTTTGTTTTATCCGCAAATACTTCCCTGTTGTAATAGAATTTCCCTTTCCGCCACACATCGATCCTACGCGTTATCAGCACATCCCCGATTGGGTTGGGAAAGGGAACAGTCGAGATGTCAAACCAAGTTACATTTTCGCGGTCTTTCTCGTTATGCCTCAGAAAGGCGACGTTCACTATGCGCTTCCACAGATAATGCAATTTGCTTTTGAACAACCTGACGTCGTGCAGCATTACATACCTCGCCCTGCTGTTCAAAAGTCTGTACCTGGAAAAATTGTATAAGTATTAAGTATTATTTTGTATTAAGTATTAATGAAAATGGCGTGTAATTATGTTGGTTGGGGCGAGAGTTTCTGTTCAATTTCATTTATTTTAACATCTTCATATTATATATTTGTTGATAAATGTATTTTTAATAAGTCATAATTTTGTTTTAATACCGATCGCCAAATATTAGTAATCTGGAAGCTTGTATTCCATTCGCAAGAATTATTATATAAGCGCTACATCCGTCTTTCTTCGCTTGTCGCAACGTTTCTAAAGTGTAAAAGTTCGGCGATAAGAGGTCTTCATTCTCAGCTACAACGATCTGGAAATGGAGAATTTTATATCCTTGATTATGAAACTATAATATTATTTATGTATGTCATAAACAGGGGTTATTGATGTTCTTAGAAAAATATAGTTTCCTCCGTCTCAATACATTTAATCCAATTTTTATTTATCTTTTCTTTTTATAAGCAATACTAAACTACAACGTAACAACGTTGTACGTACAACACTTACTATGACAAATGGGACGGTAAACGTTTTCTTAAAGAATTCTCCCTCGAACACGTTCAAGTATACGGAGTCGCAAATAACGGCTACACACGTGATATCTTTGTAGCGCTCTATGCCGTTTACCAAATCTACTAGGACATATTCCAAGTATTTTTGTCTCCTCACGCCCCTCAACACATTATCGATGTCAGCGTTAGTCCTGTAATATTTAACCTTATTTGTCTATTGCATCGTCCGTTTAGTGTGCAGTTGCTTTAAGTAAAATCCTAAATCATCTCAGTCTTCTTTATGTCATAAGACGTGTTATATTTTCTTCTTTTTTTAATGTGAGAAGGTGGCAAGTGAGATGGTGGTTAACCTGATGTTGAGCGATAAACACAGCCTATGGGCATCTGCAACATCTTTAAAGTTGGAGCTGCGTTGCTCTTTTAATTAAGCGAATCCCGGTTACCTCACTCACCAGACGAAACGCAGAAAAATAACACTTCAACTTCACGCCGATCTTCTGGAGGTCGTCATAATTCTCCGCGCGAGTCTGCCCATTCGTGCATTAGGTAAGATTGCTGCGCAGTATTACCACAGTTTACACCATACACAATATTTTAACAAAGCGCAGGTTTATAAGTCAAAAATTTACTTTTGGTTTTATAAAAAAGCGAAATAATAGTTGGGGGCTAAAATACTACTAGAATTAGTTTCAACCGAGTTAAATATTATGGATATTAATTGTTAGTAGTGTAATTATAGTTATTACTGTTGAGTTTTCTACTGTGAAAAAAATTGTTTATTTTTGAAATATAATAAAGTACGGTTAAATAATTAATGTCGAAGTATATTAATAATAAAATAGAATAGACAATTTTATCTTAGAGCTAGATAATGCTATGAACATTTCACAAAGATAATCAATTCACTAATGTGACGGGCGATGAGCCTGTCATCGGTGACCGGCCCGATACGGTCGCTATAAATTTAATTAACGCCACCCCTTTAAACCAATACGTGAGAAATCCAAAAACATTTATGTACATTAAAACAATGGGATAGACAATCGGAATTAGCCGAGTCCCTTAATCAAAATTAACTTACCCCGTGAGTAGGGCACAGATAATCAGGGCTGTCAACATCGTGTGGAGGCTTCGCGGCTTTGCAAACCGAAAGTTCACTCCGACATTTGTACGGACGGACTGATTGACAACACTCATTGTATATGCAGACTCGATTAGGCCGACACGAAACGAGCTTTATTTTAATCACAATTTCCGTAAACCACCCCGGCAGGTTATTCCGAAGAGGGTGAAGTTTTATTGTAAATAAAATACTATTGTAACAAACGAAAATTGTTTTATTTGTCAACAAACGTTTTTGTATAACATATATCCCATTAAAAATATATTTCCCGTAACATTTTATAAAGCATTAATAGTAAACGATCATAAGTACCACCTCGAAAATAAATTATAAAACATCATAATATAGAAAAAAACATTTAAAATCATAATATAAGTTGCGTATAATTCAGAAATATTTATCTATATATATATATCACAAACATTATTGATATTTATCACAAGTAGTTACGTAGATATATTTTCTACAGTAAGGAGATAAGCCGCTTAGCTCAGTGGCTAAATCGTCAGGAGCGTATCGTAACGCGAGTTCAAATCGTCGCAGCGACGATAAGCTTTTTGTCCTTTTTTGTCAGAATTTAACCGCCTAACAATTATGATTCATGAGATACATGCCTGGTGACAGCCGGAAAAACAGACAGACAGACCGACACCGGATACTTAGTAATAGGTTCCCGTTTTACCAAAAGTAATTAATAATTAATATCTTGGTCATTTCCCATAACATCAGGGTGATATAACCCAGATGATGTATGTTTAAACACGAATTTATTAACTACTTAATTAGAGTCCTACTGATAAATTGTTTTGGTAACGACGATATTCGGTGTATATTATTATGTAATTGCACTAGCATTTCTATCTATTCTTTCTTGCAAGCTCACACCAAACCCGATAATGCAGTGAGTATATTTAAAAGAGAATAACTATTTTTATTTACATCAGGTTTAAGATGGTAAAGAATACCGTTTACATATTATATGTAATTTAACAAAATAGTTGACACGAAGACAACAGAAGTGATATTTGTGTATAGTCTCATCGCTCTCTGTATATCGTTAATATTGCATTTTATTTCCGACTTTATACTACTGAAACATCATCGCGATTCCAACTGGCGAACCCATGATTTTTATCGCTGCGTTAACATTTAAAAGGATGTTCATGTTAAAATACATTTTTTGTGCGAACAAAAATATCACTAACAACTTTGCAATTGTCATACTTTCATTCGTCATCGAACAACATCATATTTCAATAATCCTCGACTTTATAAGAAAAGATAATCAACAACTTACAACGGCCATTAAGGTTATGTTACCGGATTTTTTCCATCTTTAGTAAATACTAGTGATCCGCCCCGTTTTGGACGGGTGCAATGCTGAATGTTTGTTTTCGACATCGCATTAAAAACTCTTGAATCACTTTATCTATTAAAGAAAACCGCATCAAAATCCGTTGCATACTTTTAAAGATCTAATCATATACAGGGACAGACAGAGAGCGAGACGACTTTGTTTTTTCTATATAGTGATTAAATTTCCGCCAAAGATCCATCATTCAAACAACATTTTGTCATGAATACACAATACACGTCTTAATAACTCCCATACAACACAACACAACTCCTGTAGCGTAACATGAAGGTATGGAGCCGTCGTTACTCCTCAGAGTTTGGATTGGGCGTAGTTCTGCCAATAGACTACGTCTCGCCACCATTTCGGCCGCGTCATGGCGCCCGGATACGTCATCACGCTGTTCTGGATGTGCTTGTACACCTGAAGAGCGAACGGAGAGTATTTCATTCGTAAACGAGTTATAAAAATTCGAATTAAAATTACGGAATGGCATTTGAGTTTCGTCTCGTAAACGCCACGTCTCGTAAGGAAAGTGCCTAAGGGTTCAAATAAGGCGTGATATTTGTCATACTAGACATTTGTCATGTATAACTCAAACCGCCATGTGCTGCCATAAGGAATGTGCGAAAGGGGCTATACATGGCATTCTATTTGATATTCTACCGCCATTTGTGCTCGTAAGGAAAGTGCGAAAGGGATCATATATGGCATGGTAATTCGTCTTCGATCGCCATGTAGTAAGGAAATTGTAGTAACAAGCGGCATATATGACATGACGTTTGATCTTCAACTGCCACGTGCTGGTACGGAAAGTGCGTAAGGGCTAACATGGGATGGGTATTAGATGACCCAATTTTTGAAAAGGTTGACAACGCGTCTGCAAACCGTCGGGTGTAGCGGATGTCCATGGGCGGCGGTATTCACTTAACATCGCATGAACCGTCTGCTCGCTTGGCAACGTTTCACATAAAAAAGGGCTCCTCGTTCCATAGGAAGTAAAGCCCCTCCTAACGCGAACTGCTAAGGCGGAGCGCACCTGGCCGTCGGCCGCGCCGAGCACGGAGCGCAGGCAGGCGTCGGGCGGCGCCAGCGCGTCCGCCAGCGCCACCGCCTCAGGCGCCAGCGCGCCGCTCAGCGCCACCGCCGCCTCGCGCACCAGCCGCCCCTGCGGCCCGCACAGGTGGCCGCCCTGCGGACGGTCACACTTTCAGACGATCCATGCGACCCGCACAGGTGGCCGCCCTGCGGACGGTCACACTTTCAGACGATCCATGCGACCCGCACACAGGCCCTGCGGACGGTCACACTTTCAGACGATCCATGCGACCCGCACAGGTGGCCGCCCTGCGGACGGTCACACTTTCAGACGATCCATGCGACCCGCACAGGTGGCCGCCCTGCGGACGGTCACACTTTCAGACGATCCATGCGACCCGCACAGGTGGCCGCCCTGCGGACGGTCACACTTTCAGACGATCCATGCGACCCGCACAGGTGGCCGACCTGCGAACGGTCCGACACTTTCAGACGATCCATGCGACCCGCACAGGTGGCCGCCCTGCACGGTCACACTTTCAGGATCCATGCGGCCCGCACAGGTGGCCCCCTGAGACGGTCACACTTTCAGACGATCCATGCGACCCGCACGACCGCAGACGATCCATGCGACCCGCACAGGTGGCCGACTTGCGAACGGTCACACTGCCGGAGGATCGATGCGGCCCGCACAGGTAGCTGCTCTGAGCGGACGACTCTCGAACGGCAATACTTTCGGAGGATCAATACGCCCACCCGGGTAATCGACATGAGCGGATACCCTCGAACGGTTATACTTTCAGAAGATCCATGCAGCTCGTCCAGATAGCCGCCCTTAACGGACAACCCTCGAAAGATTACACTTCCGGAGGATCGGAGCGTCCCATTAAGGTAGCCGCCCTGAGCGAACAACCCTTGAACGATTACACCTCCGGAAGATCAATGCGGCCCACTCGGGTAGTGCCCTGCACGTCGTGTGCACGACCTCGACTCCAATCTCTCGGACGATAAGACCTTCCGAAGAACCTTTGGACGAGGCCCCTAACTAGGCCCTCGCCGCTCGAACAGTTACACATCCCGAAGGATCTTCAATGGACAAGGCTTGTATCTCACAGCAGTCTGCGGCACCCAGATAACCGTCCTGACCTCACTCACTCGATCCCTCGAAGGATTAGACCTTCGATGATTACGATAAGAGGTTTTAAAAACGTGTCCTAAATATTAAAAAAAAATGGAAAAGGCCCCCAAACTGAAGCTCCCACCTCTTGAACAGTTACACTTTCCGAGGGAGCTTTAGTGGAAAAGACCGCTCCAACATTACATGCTGAAGAGTAGAGATGTTTCACGAGCATAAATCACACAGAAATATGGATAGCTAGATTCACTGAGGCCGACGAGTGCACGCAGCAGTTACTGATACTCGAATGGGCAGGCTTATCCTAAGAAGTATCACGGTCTCATAGAAGAGCAGCGTGAAGTGGACTCGGCTACTTTACTCATCAGACGAAACCGTAAGTACGGTTTCTTCTGATGAGTAAAGTAGCCGAGGCCCTTTTTTTAAAAGGTTGTCAACGCATCTACAATTCATGTTACATCGTCATCACGTGGTGTTACAGTATGGGCGACGGTAATCGCTTTACATCGCGTGGACAACTTCGCAATTAAAAAAAGAGTAAGTTAAAATGTGATTTTTTGCGTATATATGGACAGAAATTCAGCGCTGCAAGGTTCGAACATGCTTCTTCAGTGTAGGACGCCTAGAAAAGCCCATTTGATTTTTATCTTCAATGCAGACTAGAACCAAAAAATAAGGTTCGTCCTAACTTTCAGTTTAATCGTTAGAAGGTCATACGATATTGATTACGATGCAAAATAAATGTGAGGAAAGATTTTATGAGGTGTTTCGCGGAAGACTGGTCGACATTAGTTAAACGATATGAACACGGGTTAGGAATATTCTTATACTAAGCAAACACGTGACAAAATGTACCTAACGACTTACTGCAGGAAACAGTTTCTATTGATTAACTTGCATAGAAAATCCAGCGTAAATTTACTTCTCATAAAAAATTGGGCCAATAGTTCAGAGGTAAAATAAAAACACGACGGAAATAATGCAAGAAGTCCTCACAATGTACAGCGTCGCCAGATGTTTCTCCAACAAGAAGGCGCCGTACAAAGCGACAAGCTTCAACAGAACCTTCCGGCATTCCTCGTCGTGGAACTCCAGCGCGGTATCGTGGAAGTGGTTCAAGATGAAGTTCTGCAAAGATCAAAACTTTTTGAGACATTTTGGCTGAATTTGTTGTACAAATCGACGAAATCTCGTAGTAGTCTCAAGTATGGCTTTTAGCTAACTCAAGTATGCTTCTATTTGTTATTTTACTGCAAACCAGTCGTATATCGTATGATCGTTTAAAATCTGGGCACAGATTCCTACTTGGCATTTAGTAAGCAGTGTTTACCAAGTAGGCATCGATTCCGTCATTTTTCATGCCCTTTGGAAGCTAATTAGCGGTAAGCTACATTAAACATGAGATCAAGTCATTAAAGGGACAAATGTAATCATAAATAAAAAAAACTGCAGCACAATCTAATGAACGTATATTTACGTATATTACGAACATTCACAGCCAGACATAACTGTCTTATTCATAAGACTGAGATTCATAATAAATTCATCTGAAATTCATTGTTATTTATTAGTAGTCTTTGGCCTTAACAAAATAAATAAATCATTGTAATGTTAAAATGAACATGAATGCTAAAAAAAGCAAAGTAGTTAGTACAAATTGGCTAGAGGAAGACAAAATTTCTGTTACAATATTCGCAAGTCTACAACTTCGCACTGTATTTTTATGCATGCATTACCTACTAAAATTTACTGTTTTTGCTTTCGACGATTATCTTGAAAGATTGATGTGGTTAAGGAGCAGGTCCGTGTTATCTAAAATCAATGAAAAAAAAAAACACCGACACGATCTCCAATGCAAAGGTGGCGGCGTGGAATGATTTAAAAGAAGTCATAAAAACGTCAGTAATCAGCTGACCAAAATCGGCCATGTTTTTCACTAATATACGTTTATCGAATGTTTATATCAGGTCCTAGCTTTTTTTTTATAATAAAGTAATAAATTTATTATTATATTAATTTTTTATAATTTAATATAAAAAAAAAAAAAGGTCCTAGCTTATATCAAAGATTTCATCGGAGAGTTGTAGAACGTTTTAGCGTTGTAGAACGATTATGAACAAGATTTTTTGACAATCTGTTTTAGCGATTATAAACCTCAGATAACTTATTACGAATAAGAACGATAGTGTATCCGCGAATTCACTACTTATGATGTGGTCCTGCGTAATGAAACAATGGATCTAGTCAAGGACCAATACAAGTTAGTTAGCCTTCGCTGTGGCAGGAATGGGCAGGCTCGTTTGTGGTGCCACGACAACAGGAGTGTTACATTTTTGCGTTTCGTAAGGTGAGTTAAGTAGCCGGGGCCACTTCATCAACAAATATGCAACGCATCTGCAAACGTCCGTGGGTGGGGCAGTCATGTCATCAATTATCGCCAGGTGGACCGCTGACCTATCTCAATTGGAACATATCATGCGAGGGTCATACAAGAGTCAAACGACTGGTCACAATAGTGACGTGTGAGTCATCTGTCCAGCACCTATAAGGCAACCCACCTCCCCGTAGACCACAGACAGCGTGACAGCATTGTAGGACTGCGATTCGTTCTTCGCCTGCAAGTCGTCCCTGCCCTCACTCTTCAGCTTTGCCACCTTCTCGTAGGTGGTTTTCAGCGTGTACGCGGTCAGCCATTTGTAGATGTGAACTAGATCTGCCATCGGATGGATTCGTTATTGGATTAGCCGTTTCTATTGTGGTCACAAGCGTGGTTATGCTGCAAAATAAAATATATACTACCAGCTGCTGCCCGCAACTACGTCTGCTTAGAATAGGCTGAAGGCGTAACATTCAGACGGAAAGACAGATTTACATCAAATCCATACTAATATTATAAATGCGAAATTAACTCTGTCTGTTTGCCTCTATTCTCCTTAAAAAAAACATATAAGTTGAAGTTGACTCACTCGCGGGCTCCATGAAGTCTTCGACCGTCTGCAGCGGGCAGGTCTCGGCCAGGAGGCTGTCCACCCGCTGCAGGAAGCGCAGCGATCCGAGCGGCGAATCCTCGGGTGTGAGGCTGTCCCGTCGGGCCCACACCGTCAGCAGCCAGTTGCTGGCCTGCTGCAGCAGAAGGCTGTTCTCTCCCTCGTACGTGCAGTTGGCGTCGTTGTCGTTCCTCAGTTCGCCGATAGCGGCCGCTAGGGGGCGTCAGATGTTGTCACAAATCCAGTGAAGAGAACTTGCTAGCGTTGTAATAAACTAATTGTCTCTTATAATGTTCTTGGTAAACTTATTTTAGTTTTCGCTTTTCTGATATATGTTGTATTGAAAGTAACGTTGAAATCTAGTAGCTTCTGTTACCAGATTTCAACGCTTGTAATATATATATCTATGATAAAAAAATATCATAAGCATTTTATTTTTCGATTTAACCAATAAATGTAGTATACATATTAACAGTCTAGTAAACTTTTATATAGCGGGATTTAATGATAGTTTCCATTGTTACATGAAAGAGATGGCATGTTTAGGGTAAGATTACACGCTAAGGTCGCAATTTCATTCAGCAACCTTTATGCCCCTCATAAAGTCAAACTTTTCATGACCCTCATAAAGTTAGTGTTTACGCCTCATGAAATCAAAATCCCTAAGACGGGGATCATAAAGTCAAAGTTCTCAAGACCCCCCAATACAGTGAAAGTTCCCAAGATCCCTCATAAAGCCAAAGATCCCAAGACCCTCCCATAAAGCAACGTTCCCAAGGCCCCCTCATAAAGTCAAAGATCCTAAGACCCCACATAAAGCCAAAGTTCCCAAGCCCCCTCATAAAGTGCAAGTGCCCCAGGCCCCCCATAAAGTGAAAGCGAGAGTCGTCCTCACCCCTGAGGTAGCCGTGGCCGCCGCACGCCTCGCGGCAGTGCTGCAGCCCGTCGCGCGCCGCCCACCCGCACACGGGCTTGGCCGCGCACGAGAGCGCGTGCATCTCCACGCCGCGCGCCGCCGCCGCCTCCTTGTCGGCGCCTGGTGACGGCACTTGACTTTTTTTTTTTTTTGGGCTGGATGAGCCACTGTTGGCCTTAGGGGCCTTTACAGATCCGACGGACTTGAGGTGGCCTGGCGCACGAGGCGCCTAGCCTGAACCTCGGCGTACTATTATTACGCGTTATGGTGACTAAGCTCGAGGGCTCCCGGGGGAGCCTCGGCTCGGGCCGTCACGCTATTATTGTTACGGGTTTGGGAGGCCGCCAAGCTCTTAGGGCGCTTTGGCGGACGCTCCATGGAGTGATCAGGCTCAAGGGTCCCCGAGAGGGGACCTCGGCTTGGGCTGTCACTCAGCACGCGTTTAGCATTCCGATTCGAGGGTGCCCGAGAGGGCCGGACCTCGGCTCGATCGGTAGCTATTATCTGACTGGGGCACTTGAGTTTAGAACCCGGCGATGTGCTTCTTTTGTCAGTTACACAAGTAGCCACAGGCTACGCCTCCCGAGTAAGAACGTGCGCGTCAATTATCTCGATCCGTCGAAGTACAGATGGCAACGAAAAGAATACTGACTTGTAGTGAACCAAAGACAAACAATTTTAAATTGTAAATTTCTGCAGATGAATGAAACGAACTGAAGAAAAACTTTCGGCGCTGCGGGATTCTAACCCGCGTCTTTTGGTACTATCTTCGTTACGAATACGTGTCTTTCCTGGAAGCATGCGATTTAACCCACTGCTGGGCTTTTCCTATGTATATTTAACTTTAAAATCAAAACCTGATTTAAACATAACATTTGGTCCAAGTCATTACTCGTTTCTGATATGTTAAATCATATTTCTCGACCTCCGATCATAATAGAAAGTAAAACGTACCCATCATGTTTTCTATTGCCATCGTCACGTGGGTGGCTCCGAACCAGTTGCAGAATATTCTCATTGCGAATGTCGTAGCAAGATACGGAAGCACGCGGATTTGCTGGAATATAAAGAAATATTATTTTTAGCATATTGCCAATTTTAATGTTAGCAGTAGGCAAACAAAACCTATTTTCAATAAAAATCGATCTGTGTATACAACGAATTAAACGTTTTTTGAGTAATAGAAACAAACAGCAGTTTTTTTTTTCATTGCATATAGGGACACAAGCTGGGAAGACACCAGTTTTTCCACTGATGAGTGAGGTAACCGTGGCAGTCTTTCTTAGAAGCTTTCAAAGCACAGGCGCGGGTCTCCAACAGCTATTATTGAGGTTGTTTCAAAGAGATCGAAATAAGCAAGCGGCTCGTTTAACTTGATAGTAAGAGACAACCCCATCAAGCACTCCTACAATTGTAGCAAGTTTATTACCTTAAGTCGCTTAGACGAAACGCTGCAGCATAAATACCACCACAGGCATGTCTCACGATATCTGTACGTCTGATTTTATTGGTCTATCCATGCCATCTATGGTTCGCCGTTGTTTTTAATGTGTAAAGGTGTCAATTGAACTGACAGTTCACCTGACGTTAAGTGAAACCGCCGCCCATTGGCATTAGCAAAGTCCGTAGATTTGCAGATGCGTTGGCACCTTTTAATAAAGCGGGCCCCGGCTACCTCACCACTCCCACTTCGCGCCGGTCTTCTCCAAGGCCGTGGGGCTTTTAGTGTCGGGGAGGAAATCTTCGAAATACCTTACATGTCATACCATACCCTGTCACCTTACATGACGGGTTACGTGGGGTTCTTACCCACTAATACCCCCTGGGTGGCCGCCTTCCGTACATTTGGAGGGACTCCGGGATCTCCCATGGAACGCACCGGTGTCCCTCGGCACTACGCCTGCGCACGCCTCGGAGAAGGATAAACCATCTCCGATTCCCTCGCCATCTTGCAGCGGCACAGGACCACTTCGTGCTGCTGCCCATCCGTGTCCCCTGTTAGTCGCCTTTTACGACAGGCAGGGGACACCTTGGCCCTATTCTGAGAGCCCGGGACTACGGGGCTGTGCCGCGTGGCCCCACCGCAGATACCTGCTGCTGGTACTCCAGCACGGGCGACTCCTGGCCGCCAGGGCGCGCTGCAAACTGGCGCCGCACCGCCGAGTAGCGGATGGCCACCACCACGCCCTTCTGCAGGTAGTTGGTGGAGATGGAGGTGATGTGGACGCGCCCGCCTGGGATATCAGACAGGGTCAACATCCTCCTGCCCAGCTAGGTTGGCTCGGCACAACATTAGAGTCGGGTTATAAGCGTATGTAGGCTACGTTTTATCCGATCGGCCGCCTGCCTGACGTCAATCTTCCTTGGGAGACAAACATCCAGATCCGGAACAATTATCTGTGGTCACAGTAATACATGTCCCGTGCGGGAATCGAACCCACGTCACCCGTATAAGCAAATACCACGGAGCGATTTAAGGTATATTATCTGTTTGGAGTTCAATTAGTTTATCTATTATCGTTAAGAACAAGAAGAAAAATAACTAATTTAATATGAATAAATAAATTAGATTGTCAAATATTTACTACACTCGAGTGAGATATTGAAACTAATGCACTCAAATTTTTATAAACAACCCGAACACATACTCTTTTCGTATTAGTGATTTCTCCCTGTTTCTCTCTCTCTCTCTCTCTCTCTCTTTCCGTCTCTATCTGTCTCACCTTTATCTTCAAAAACACGATTCCTAAACTGCAATTCACCTGAGAGAATACCGAGGGAGGCGCCAAAACGCTTATTCGGGTCCCGGAAAGGAGATTTGTAGTCGCCATTCTCATCAACCCCACCAAGGCGGTCCAACGCCGCGTCCTTGGGCAGTTGGTAGTTATCGAACATAACAAATCTGAAAAATAAACAATTCATTTCGTGCAAACATGAAAAATAAATAATTCATATATCGACAACGGTGCACCGACAGCAACTTAATTTGAGATGGATCGAAGGGGAGACCATTTTAGTTTAACGACTAAATGACGAACAATAACAGGTTGAAATTTACAAAACGATAGAACATCACAGCACAACATTAATTAGCCATAACAGCAATATTTTCTAAAGGCTCTTCGGATAATGTATAAATACAAATAGGAAATCAAAATCTTAATTCATAAAAATAATAAACATTTCTGAATGCTATTTTAAACAAAAAAAATTAAGTGTTAATCTCTGTTTAGTAGTCTTTCGACGCTGTAAGACGTTGAATTCGGAAGACGGGTTCAATTACCACGGCGGCGAAAAACTTTTCCGCCATTTTTCACATCCAGGTTTACTCACCCGTTGTCGACACCGTTGAGGCCTATCTTCTCACCTATGTCGCCAACCGTCACCCCTGGATATGGCTTCAGGGTCTTGGGGTCCCTGATGGGCACGACAAATGTGTGCAGCCCGTGATTCTTGCCCTTGGATATCAGCATCGCGTAAACTATCGCGTGAGTCGCGCATTTGCCTTATCGAGGGAAAAATAGAAAAAAGATAATAAAGAAATAGAAAAATATTGTTATTTTAATTATCAGACGGTATTATTATATATACTTTATTGTACACCACAAAGAATTTAATACAGTTAGTATAAAATAAGTCATAAAAGCTAGGTATAATTCTGTATTATGGGTGAAAAGCGATTGTCTTCCAGACAACCTTAGGACGAAGAAAAATAAAGTAATGAATAGTCGGAGATGGTGTGCTCAATAACCTTAATACCAAAATAGACTGAAATAAAACAAAATAAACTAAAATATTATAAACATATATAAACATAAATAAATATCTAATATATAAAATTCTCGTGTCACGGTGTTTGTAATTGAACTCCGAAACGGCTCGACCGATTTTCGTGAAATTTTGTGTGCATATCGGCCAGGGTGGAGAATCGGACACCATCTATTTTTCATCCCCCTAAATGTTAAGGGTGGCCCACCCCGAACATTTTTTAAATTATATGGCAAAAAACGTTTGCCGGGTCAGCTAGTATAATATATATATAAATAAAATAAATAAATAGAGACAAGAATTAAATCCGAATATTGCTAATAAACTCCATAGTGGATTACAAAGGGTCATTTAATTAGTGTATGTAATTTCTTAATATACTTTCTTCTACCTAAGGGCAAGGGGGTCGGTAGCTCGGCAGAATCATATTGTTAATATAATATTGAAGTGTTCTACTAGGAATAAACATACGGAACAATTATCTGTGGTATTTCTTGTAGCGTGTGAGAAACCAACCCACGACCCCCAGCCGAAGCCAATAGCTTTGCAACTGCGCCACCAAGTCGCAATAAATATTGCAACACCGATTCAGTCTTTAATAATGATCGCAGAAAATAATTTTTAGTTATGAATTTACCCTGTTAAATATGATTTAATATTTATATTGAACTAGCGACAAAGTGGATCCAGTTTTGGATTGGGAACAAAATTACGTATACACGTCTATTTTTAGAACTAAATAATCTATGACTTAATGACACTTTGCTAAATGGTTCAGACGGTCACCTTACATAGATTGATTTATACAAGATGTGTGAAGATAGCTTTCGCCGGTGAGGTGTATGTAAAACTTCCAATTCACGACGGTTTTGAATTTAATCAACGATGAATAACCAATATGATAATGAGTATAACAGAAATTCACCGGGTTAAGTTTGTTAGTTTTTTAACAATAGCGTTATGTTAATTATGTGTGTACAATTTGAATATTTAGTTTTTTAGGGAATAAAATTTTACTTTATATTGCTAACAGTTTTGTTTTACCCAACAGCCGAAAGAGGTAATATTGCTCAGTATATGTTAGTTAGTAAGTATGTATGTATGTTTCTTTTGCGCGTACGTCAGTGGGTCGAGGTGCCATTACAATTTATTTATGGAAGTAATAGAGGTAGATGATCTTACTTCTTACTAATATTACAAACAATTTGTTACAGTTTCACGCGAAAACCAGTGAACAGATTTTAATGAAACTTTACAATAATATTGAATTTACAGAGTAACACATAGGTTGATTTATAAAGATATTGAGTGAAATGTCCAAAAATAGGTAATGATAAGTCAACTAAATAGGAAAAAATTCAGCCATCTGCGAGGTGTAAAAAAAAACTCATTACTAATTTCCTTTGGCCGCGCGAGCGAAGCCGCGGTTAGAAGCTAGTTTAATATTAAATTTAGAATATTTTAATAACGAAAATATCTTATTTGGTTAAATGAAATACTTGGCTACTTTTTAGCTTTTGATTAGGATATGTTATTAACTTGACATTTTTTTTTGTTTTTACGTATTTGAGTAAAACGGGTAAACTATAATATTTTATTTTTATGCTAAAAGTTGCCAAACGAGCAGACGGGTCACCTGATGTTAAGTGAATACCGCCGCCCATGGACATCCGCCACACCCGAGGGTTACAGATGCTTCGACAACCTTTTGAAAATTGGGCTCCGGCTATCTCGAAACGAGAAAGTATTTGTCATACTTCCACTTTACGCTCGTCTTCGGTGAGCTCGTGGTACTTACCCGGACGGGCCTGTCCATTCGTGCAACAGCCGAGGCTGCTGCGGGGCCCTACCACCGTTAACTTAGTGTTTAAACCACGTTTTAATATTTTTACTAATCTAGTCAACTATTTAGAATATTCATTCTTAACGCGGGAGCGCAAACAATTGGTAAAATTGTAGGCGTTGCCTTGTAGGTATGTATTTATATAATGATTAATGAAATAATCAGCTGTGAGAACACTAGCTATTTAAATACGCTTTACGTGAAGACTTTTCATTGACGTCAATAGATTTTGCCGCCCAAATCCGTATATTAACATAAAAAAATATTGTACCATTAAGAAATGTTAAACGATAGACTATTTTAATATCGCCTTCATTGATATAATGGTATTAACCATTTACGGCCGTTTCCAATATTCTATCTGGAGATAGAATTTTTTACGTAATTATTAATGTGAAATACCTATTTTTTAATTTATTTATGCTTTATTGCGCTAACCTTAAGATGGAAACAAAGGTAACAAAGGTCGAACTTAATGCCCAAAGGCATTCTCTACCAGTCAATCGCTAGTAGCCAAATCTATCTGTTGCTAGAATATCGGAATCGGCCGTTAATGACTCTTCTCCAAGTACTTAAAGATCCAGCCAAATCTGTTGCTAGAATATCGGCACCGGCCGTCAATGACTCTTCTCCAAGTACCTAGAGATCCAACCCAGAACTTGGCGGCCTCGAAGTCTGGTGTGTGCAGCACGAACCGCCTGCTCTCCGGGCAGTAAGTGGCGGTGGTCCTCATGCCCTTGGCGTTGGAGCCGTGCGCCACCTCGGTCAGGGCGAAGCAGCCGCCTATCCTGCCCCGCTGGGCGGCCTCCACGTAGTGGTAGTGGTGGCCGCGCCCGCTGCCCTGCACCACGTTCGCGAACATTCGGAAGGTCAGCGATATCTTGACGGCCAACGAGCTGTCGAACATGAACAGCGCCTCCGTCTCCGCCTGGAACAGTCTCGGCTCCTGCCCGATCTGGAAAGTGTTCCGTGTGTAGAGACATAAAGACGTATATTCCTCCATCATCTAGACACTATAAAGGTATCACTAAACAGTATAAAACAATGTCTGTCCATATGTACGCTTAGATCTTTATAACTACGCAACGGATCTTGATGCGGTTTTCTTTAATAGATAAGTGATTCAAGAGGAAGGTTTATATGTATAATATACATTGCACCCGTGCGTGTCCAATATAATAACAAAAAAACTTTTAATATGAAAAAATGTTAAAAACAGTCATTATAGCGATATAGGCATAACAGTTTTCGCTGTTGCACGAATGGGCACGTCCGTCCGGGTAAGTATCCCGACCTCACAGAAGACCCGCGTGAAGTGGAAGCCTTATTGCCCAGTTAGTCGTTTTATTACTTCTGCGTTTCGTCTGGTGAGTGAGGTAGTCGGGGCCACTTTACCAAAAGGTTCACGCAAAGGTGCACGCAACCTTACGGGTGCTACAAATATCAATGTGCCGCGGTTATCACTTAAAACCAGGTACACAGCCTGATCGGTTGCCACCCTCTCGCATAAAAAAAATGTTCTTTAAATGAAAATTAAACAATTTTTTTTAAGAAAACATTTAATTTTATTCTATTCGACTATCTAAATAGATTCGACTATAAAAATAAGCGTGAAAGTCATTTAATTTCAAGAATTGCGGAGGTTATTGCGTACCGATAAAAAACGAGGTGTTTTTTTTTTTCGATACGCCAAACGTAAGAAATATAAGTTTAGAGATTATTTCAGTGGGCACGGTACAATCGCTCGGTAAGCTATCGTTAACCTTGGTAAAGTAACAATACGACACATAATTATCGTTCGCTCTTTCTCTTTCTTGCATCGGTCTTCTAGCTTTGTTTGTGAAAGAGAAGTACGGATATTACCATAGAGTAGACACTGTACAAATTGTCACAAAATAGTATAAAACAATAGGCTGTTATTTTGTAAAAGGTATTTGTCACTGTTCCTTTTTAAGAACAGGAACACACATAAACGGTATTCGATTTAACCTAGTATAGCTCACTCTTAGAGTTTACCGCCACCCGTCTAGCTGATAGGTGAAAGTATATTCCTTATCCTTCACGCCAGTCTTCTGCGTCACAGAGTACTATCTTAGGAGGAGATTCCCGCTCCAGCCGAGACTCCTACTAGGAACTGGGAACGAACTCTTTCTTTAATCGTAGGGCCATTAAAAAGAGTTCGGGAAAGTATCACTGAAGAACGGCGCGGCGTAAAAAAAAAGTATTCAAAGGTTTTTTTATGTTATATGATAACCGCCGCCCATTGACATTTGCAACACCCGTAGGGTTGCAGAGGCGTTGCCACCTTTTAATACATTGGGCTTCGGCTACCTCACTCACCAGACTAAACGCTGAAGAGTAAACTTCTATTTTACGCCGGTCTTCTGTGACGTCGCGGTACCTACCCGGACGGACCTGCCCTCTCGTGCAACAGTGAAAACTGTTGCGTGGCCACCACAGTAATAATACAGCCTGATGGCAGACGGACAGACAGACAGCGGAGTCTTAGTAATAGGGTCCCGTTTTACCCTTTGGGTACGGAATCTTAAAAAATCATAGCGACGCCGTACCTTCTCCAACGGTATGAAGTTCTGTCCGTAAATCGCGTACATCCGTTTGGTGGTGATATGGCGTTGCTCGTCGAGTGACAAGGTTTCATCGCTGTGCTTGAACAACGGGTTATCACGCATGAAGCTCCAAATGTCATTCTGTTGACAAATTAAATCAGATAAACCCAACCGATAAACGGCAATCACACGAGGCCTTTTGTCAGGACAATCACGCACACAAGGCCTTTTGTCAGTTGGTGTATTTTAACGTAACATTTAAACTTTTATAATAAGCTAATCTGTTATTACTGTATATATGGAAGATGGGACTAACTTACAAATAAACATGCAAGCATTATTGTTGTAGACTTAGTTGAGCTAATAAAAAAAATCATTTTTGTTTGACGATACTTCAGTGTATTATTGATTTATACATATTATGTGCGTGAAATTGTCAGTGAGAGTTGTCGTCCTATTTTTTAACTAATTTTTATCTAAAACTTGTATGAAAGTGCCGCTTCCATATTTTAATAGCGTTCACTGTAATTAGATAAATATCATGTCTTAACACAATTGTTTGTTTGTCCATATTATTTTTATAATAAATAAAACCGTTTAAAAACTTTTAAGTTAAACGGTTTTATTTTCTGTTTTTTTTTGTGCACTGAAAACTACAATATTGTATTGTCATCTAAATTAAATGTGTGTACCAAATTTCAGATAAATCTGACAACGGGAAGGTGCTTAAATTTCAATTTCTAATTTTGACCCAAATAAACAAATAAATTCCGTACGTGTCGAGCTAAATAAAACCGTTTAATAACGGCCCACAGGCCCACACAGTCTAGTGGGTGGGTTTTTCCTAACGTCAATTTTCGAACACTACATAAATTATGCATTTAACTCTTAACTTTATTTTTAATTTAAACTCTGAACAATAGTTTGCGCATCACACAAAATTTAACAAACCGTTTCACATACATAATACAAAAAGACAAAAGACCCCGGTCCAGTAGCGAAACAATCATTTGTAGGCAATGACATTTTATGCTAATGCAGGTTATTAAAATACCTGCTGCCGAAGGAAACCGAACCCACGACCATCGTTTTCCGGAAGCCTATAAGTTCAACTGTGCCGTCCGAGCAACAATCAATTCCGTCGACATAGGCACAGTAAATAGATGCAAATGAACGATAAATGACTAAAATCGATTGAATGACTCGGTGTCCATTTAATTAATCGTTTTCGGGAGCAATGAACTAAATTGTATTCATTTCATTCAATTTCAAGTTTAGGGGACTTAACGATAAAACGAACAAATTAAATGATGATTTAAAATTCCTAGTATATAGTACTTCTTGTGAATGCATAAAAAACATCGTCATCGAAATTATTTTAATTTGAATAATAGCAGACAAGCAGACATGTTGATAGCATGAGACAGTATGATAATCATGACAGTGATTTAATATTTTTTTGTGAAATACTACAAGAAACCTAATATTACAGACACAGCTTAATTGTACTCAAACAGCACCCATCTTTAGGATTAATATAGTACAGAGCCTAAGAACTCAGCTACCTACTCTTTTGGGCGAAATGTTTAAAGGTTATATTAAAACTGCACTGAGATCAATAATTACATACACATATAGATTTTAAATAAACTGTGTGGGATCTCCAGACTGTACTGCAAGACATCTTCATCATCATCACCATCTGTTGTAATTTTAAATATAATAAATAATTTAGTGGCACAATTAATTTTTATCGGCATATTATGATATCTATATATTAATAAGTGAAGCAAAAACTTTGTATACCTTTTAACTAAAATTGCGCAGACGGAGGAGTATGGAGCCACCCTTATCCATTTTTAAATTATCCATAAAGGATACATTAAATCATTAAAAAAATATTACACACACTGCTATGTATAATAATCATGGTTGAATTTCGACCACTGGGCGACCACTAGTATACATAAATAGGACAGTAAACTATTGTGATAAGGGTTTGTCTGACCTTTGCCAGAGAAATGCCGATATGAAACTATGCTATGAACCACATAACCATATGTTATACAGCATCTGATTTTTAAATATTTACGCTGTATATATCTGAAGTATATATTTAAAATAAAAAAATATTATTAATTAATACATTGATAATAAATGAAATTACTTTATTAATTATTTTAATTATTTAATTTTCTTTTTTTTTTAGTTTTACTTCCACGGTATGTAAAGGTTACATAAATGTTCAAAGTTAAACATAAGCTTGTAAGTAAAACTTACATTTTACAAACGCTACACATTAATAATAAATGAAACTATTGATAGGATTTAATATGTTTTATTTTAAATTCCCCATTTTTTGGTTAAGTTCAAATCTAACTTTGATTAATATAATATATTCCCATTGTATTTGAATTTATTCATAAATTTATTAATACAGTATTTATAAATAAAAAAAGAGAGACAGTTTTAACAGAAAAAGTTGTAAGCAATTCTAAATATGGAATTTGTCAATGTCACCACGAAAATTATTATAGATAAATGTGATACAAGTAATACCAATAAAAATTTTTTAATAGTATATAATTCTATACAATTAGTAGTTTTTATTGTCATGATAAAATTTTGTTGAATCTAAATTCATACTTAATACTAATAAAGGTTTATTTAAACCAAAATCTCTTATAGAATAATAGCCGCCTAAACTGAGATACAATAGGTGATCAAGAATTATCATAAAGAGTAAACTGTCTTATGGAGGAACAGGTCAGACATGTTACATATACTTTCAAATACCCATTTTAGTCTATATACAGACCCTGATAATAATTATATTGATGTGATATTGCCAGTTTAAGTTGGTATCAAAGTAAAGTTCTAAAGAATAATGAATATTAAACATAAATTACAGGTTTCATGTGGGTCAAATGAAATGAAATGAAATCTTTACTATTCTAGCTCTCAATAAATTCAAAATTTCAATTATTTTTTGAATTTAGCGTGTAAAAAGTGCGCGTTTTTGTGGTAAAAATTAACATAGGTTATATTTTTTAATTATTGATGATTGATATTGGTTTCAGGTACCGAATTTATAACATATCAAAAGTCTTACAATAGAATAGACCAGTCGGTATATTAATATACATTAATTAAATTCGTCGGTATATACATTAATTAAAAAAATAAAATGTTATCATAATAAATAAAAAAACAAGTCATACTTTTAATTTCATCGTGTCCAAGTTATCATAAACAAGTTTCATACGCCGCCAATTGAAGCTTGCTTTCTTTCTGTACACATCCAGTGGACCATTCGGTAAATCCGGAAACAAATCTTTAAGCTCATTGTCCATTGCAGTTTGATTTTCTTTGCACTTCATGTTTTTTCAACTATTAACAATAAATGATTAATATTTCTAGCACACTTTCACTTGGTCAAAGTCTAACTGAGTGCAAACTGCAAACTAAAAGTTCACAAAAGATAATTTTCTCGAGTTGATAAGGTGTTACAATAGTTAAATTATACATAAGTATAAAGTAAGTATGGAAAATACAGACACGTCTAATCCGAACTGAAGTAAAATACGAACAAAATAACATAAGTAAAGAAGTAATATTTAGTGTATTGTTTGTTATTGTGGTGATCTTGAATTCATAAAGTATTTACATCTTTATTTCAATGCAATAGGTTTCATTTTGGTATCTACTAATGTAGTTGGTATTAATGATCAAATGACAGATCGCATGACGTTTTGCTTCTGCATTATTATACTTTCAACACTATTTGTCAGTTCATAAGTCCTATTCCTATGCATAAAATATGTATGAAACAGAAATATCTTAAAATTGTTTGCAATTATACTTAATAAAATTACTTATCTAATTAACCTGTTAGCAATTGCATTTAATGTCTTTTTCACAAACAAAGAGTACTGGTACAGGGGATAGAATTTTTGGTTATTTTTCTTTTGTTAATATAAAGAACTATAACTTCTTACGTGCGTAGGATAGGATCAGAGTGACCAGATTTTATTTGACGAATCTACTGCTTGTCGAGGTTAAAAACTACTGAATTCTACCAAAAGAGAACGAGAAAACACTAAAATCATAAATCTAGTATATTTTTCGCTTCAGACATATAACAGTTATTAGCAGTTGACAATGAATGTTTTTTTTAACATAATACAGGTTCACACTACTACATAGTCGAAAGTATTAAAAAAGTCTAGTAAAAAAAGTCTTAACAGGAATAATTAACTAAGAATTACATTGCACATATTAACGTTAGTAACTTGCACACCTGAGAAATGCCGGAATATCCTTTCATATTTTTTATATGCTTTGATGTAGCCATGTGTTCCTTCAACGACGCCAATCTACTTAGTACTTCACAGTTGCATGCTTTACAATGAGCACTCGTAGTGTTTACCTTAGATTTACATAACCAACTTTTAAATGAGGGATATTGCTCTCATTCATCGTGATATCCTTGTGTATATTTAAGTTTCATTTAAAACTCGATTATAAAAATTCTCAATAAAGGAATTCAGACTTGTCTATCACACTATGCTAACAGCACGAATCAAACGACCAACAGAATGAAATTTAAATAGTAACAATCCATTCTATGAAAGGGGGAATACCCCGCATTTATCCGATAAGCCAAAAAAGTATTATAATAACTGATAAGCGTGAATTCAACTAAAATATACCAAATAATTTTTACAAATTAAATTCTGTCGCCAGTACCTCAAAATCTACCAAAAAAGTAGAAATCTACTAAATCTGGTCACGCTGGCTATGATGTTTAATAATATTGATAAGCATGCCCATACTGCGAGGCGTTTAAAAATTTTTCCGCTTTTATATTATATGACATATCTAAGTGAATGTGACAGATAATATAGAATCTATGAGACGGAAAGAGATAGCAGTTTATACAATTGCAATCTAATAACACTAATTAGCGTAATTTTTAGTGCCTTCACCTATACCATGTACCTCGTATTTGTATGTAGTATCATTGTGCGTAGGTTTAATAAGTTCACAAGCGTTTTTTTTTTTTCGTTATTTGTTTTGAAACATTTTTCAGTCCCGTTATGACTAACTAGAAAGAATGAAAACTTTGACAACGACAAAATAAAGTATTGCCTACTTAAAAAAAATCAAATCAGATGTCAAATATTTAAAAGTTGGTACTACTTGGTACCTAAATTTTTAGTCGGCCTATTGAAAACTTTTTGTTTTTGTTTTGTTTTTTATTTTTATTACTTTCAATGCTATTTCATAAAATAAGTGTCAAAGATATACGTTAAATATTTTCAAGAATATATTTTAAGGTAATTAATCATTTTGTATGAATATATGTTGCTTATTAATCAATTAAAACTTGATTAAAATTTTGCATTCGATAACAACTTTTACGTTTACGAGGTACTCATATTGAGCTCATGAATTAATAAGTTGTCGCTTTAGATTTCAGCTTAAAAATTAAAGTATTGGAAAATATTATATTGAAAATCTGATTATAATAAGAACTTTGCATCTTTATGGGAAGACCAAAGTTTCTTTTAGTATCACTGTTTCTTTATTCTCTCATAATTTATTCTATGTATATATCTTATATTTATTTTAACTTTAAAAAGATTATCTCTTAGAAAGTCTAAATTAAAAATAAAGATTTTGGTTTTATTATATTACAAAACCTAAATAGCACTGTGATTTATATGTTTAGGCTTATAGAATCAAATAATGTATTATTCATATCAGATTAAAGATCCTGTACCTGTAATTGTAAACAACCATTGGGCAGAGACACCAAAACATCAAACATATAACAGCTAACAGTGTATAAACTTGTAAAATATTTTCCTACATGTTTACTTTACCTTCAGTTTTAAAGTGCTTAATATTTATATGTTAACTAGCTGTCCCGGCAAACATTGTTTTGCCATAATATAAATTATTTGTAAGGTAGAAAAAAATGTTTGGGGTGGAACACCCTTAACATTTAGGGGGATTAAAAATAGATGTTTGTCTGATTCTCAATCCTGGCCAATATGCACACAAAATTTCACGAAAATCAGCTTGGCCGTTTCGGAGGAATTCAACTACAAACATTGACACAAGAATTTTATATATTAGATATTTTGCTATTTGCATAAATAATAATGTATACATAACTTGTGCTTGTGCTTTGCATTGGGTCATAGTCGGAGGCACACCATCATAAAACATAACTTTATTGTCCTTGTTATGGAAATAAGCCAGAGGTCACTTACCATTATATGTTACACTTTTGTGTTTTAAAAAAAATATTTTACATGGTTAATTTGTGCTGCAATCTATAAGGAACAATGAACCTTATGTTTGAAAAGAAAAATTTTAAAGTATTATTTACTTTTGTGTGAAAGGAGTTAGTTAGTAAGTCCCAATGACCACTGCAAATATCTAATGTAGTAATATTTAAAATTTGACATCTTTAAAATTATAACCAAACTGCAGTTAGTACGCAATATAAAAAGGAAATTGCAGGAAAAATATATTAAAAACATCAAAACTCAATTTGATGTACGATTAAAATTAAAGAGCATTAATAAAAAATAAACAATGAGTTGATTATTCCAGTATTATTTATAAATTATGTAATATTTTATTACATTGTAAGGAGTAATTATTAATAAGTAATGCAGGTAGCATTACTGTAAAGTGTTGTATATCGAGGTTAAATAAGTTATCACTGTCAATATACATGAGTTGCCTTGAGAATAAATGATGACTCCGTGGCGCAGTTGCCAAGTTATTGGCTTCGGCGTCGGGGGTCGTACGTTCGATTTCCACACGGGACAACTATTTGCGCGACCCACAGATAGTTGTTTCGCATCTGGGTGTTTGTCCGCGTGAAATATATGTTTGTAAAACGTCCTAACAACACAGGATAGTGTTATCCTAAAGTAAGGGAAGTGTTTTAAAAAAAAAAAGAAAGAAAGAAAAGAAATGAGTCTGGCAGTCCCTCGCCGTATAAATGAGTGTGACTGGCGATGTTTATCATGTAAATTGTAATGTTTACCTAGGAACATTATGTCAGTAGATTGCCATTGCGTTGCCAGTCTTTGAGTGTTCTCCAGTCGTCTCATTTACCGAAAGTTACGCGAAAGTTTCCCTACTCCTACTTAAAATGCGGATTTTATTAGATAAATTAACAAAGACTGGACGTGAAACGACACACCGCAGTGTTATTAACGCGGCGCGCTGTACCAATTAAGCCAAGTAGCCGATGACCTAACGCCGCGAAAATATCGATATCTATCTACGTTCTTCATTGTATTTATAGCAATGCCTAGCTAGCGCTCTAGTGTTTCACGGTGGTAGGGCCACGCAGCAGCCTCGGCTGTTGCACGAATGGGCAGGCCCGTCCGGGTAAGTACCACGACCTCACAGAAGACCGGCGTAAAGTGGAAGTATGACAAATACTTTCGCGTTTCGTCTGGTGAGTGAGGTAGCCGGAGCCCAATTTTCTAAAGGTTGTCAACGCATCTGTAACTCTTGGGTGTGGCAGATGTCCATGGGCGGCGGTATTCACTTAACATCAGGTGAACCGTCTGCTCGTTAGACCACTTTTCGCATAAAAAAAAATCGTGTCCATATTTTATAGTATGAAACACATTTAACGATGAACATTTTGCTTGAAATTCTTTAGAATTATTCCTACTTTCTCCTGTAGTCGTAGCATTCGTTCAAGAACACAAATCGCTGGATTTTCTATCGTCCTCGATATTCGTCCAAGTCGTTTCAGAGGATACAGTTTAGAGGTATCGAAGGGGCCAGACAAACAGAGGCTTCAGTCCGCCGTTTCTGTTCGTAGTCCAGAACGCCTTTCTATCTTGTTTCCATTACAGATATATACGTAATCGTGAACAACGTTGCTATTGAGATTTACGAAACAACATTTGTCTCTATTAAGCGATAATAGAAGTACTAAATTATGAAACTCAATTTTTGATGACGAAGGTACGTCTACAGAACCCCCAGAGCGAATTTCAATCAGTCAGACTTATTTTCTACGCGGCCCTCAAAGCACCTGAACAGTGAACAGACCCTTAACCGTTTATAATTGTCGATACATTACAAAGGCTTTCTATAAATATAAATATGCTGAGACTATCTTCTGTTGTTAAAGACTTCTCTTCAACAATAGATCAGCGGATCTCACAAATCATGTTCACCGACAATTTTCTCAGCTGAGAGTGGTGTGGATTCTTTTAGATCTGATAAGTGAAAGTAAATATAAGAGGTAAAGGTGGGGAAAAATATGGTAAGTACTTCTTAATAAAGGCCGAAATTCTGATATTATCTGGGAATTACGGTGTACGGTATAATTACAGTCTACAAAATATGATAACCAGGTGCAACGGCTGCATGGTCATTACCAGTTGCATTATTTAATGGAGCGCAGTCCCGATGAAATGTGAGTTGTTAGAAATCGACACGTATGGAAAAAGCGTTATGTCCCATCCATACTACCCTTTATCTCTTTATAACGATATCTAACTTAGCAAAGTGGAAATAGATAAAAAAACTAGTTAGCTTTTTAAATATTAATTAATTGCAATTTCATTATTTTTAATTTAGAAACTTTCAAAGACTGTTAATTTATTTCATTGTACCTATAATTAAATAAATATACAGCAAAATATACCAAACAATATATACCAAACAAAAAAAAGCATGTGAATACTAAATTATAGTCATGGTTTCTCAACATACGATAAAAAAAAATTCGAAATCGATACAATGCAATTTGCATTTAAGTCGTTATCTTAATCCTTTAAAAAGACCGCACCCAAAGGTTCGTTTTACACTCCTACAATTACCATGCTAGTAATGAAATTGCTGTACTTCGATCGTAATTAAATCCTAAATGATACGATTTTAATTTAATTAGTAAGAACTAATCTACATTGGTTCTATATTCGTTTTGTGGTGGTCTGCAGTAGTCCTACTCTTGCAAATTGAAAATGTAGAGGCGAGAGGGTTTGAGGAGATTTTTGTCTCGAAAGTGACGTAACCAGGGACGCCTTAAAGATTGCCAACACAACTGCAAATCCCAGGTGTTGTGGGCATCGGGAGTAGGGTGATGGTGTAATGTGGCGTTTTCAAGATTGGAGTGAATAACTCTTTTTATGTGAGAAGTTACGGTTCACCAGATGTTAGGTGATTACCGCCGCCCATTGACATTTGCAACACCTACGGGTGCAGATGCGTTGCCGCCTTTAAATGCACCGGCTACCTCACTCACCAGACGAAATGCAGTACCATAACACTTCGAATTCAAGCTGGCTTGTACTTATCCGGACTACCCTTTCGTGCCACCGAGGAGACTGTTGCTTTTAACACCGCTTTTAATGGGCTCGCGCGTTTGTTATTTACGGCCACATTGCTTTACCATCAGGTGGACTTACCATGGTCAAGCATTGGCCGGATATATATTAAAAAAATCCGCGGGCATAATTCAAAATCATCGGGACAAGCTCGGGCGCCAACTCTTATAATATATTATGTACTTGCTTTGAACAATTATTTTGTATTTGTTTTTGTTGTCTGCATATAATTATTTTATTTTACTTCTAACAGTATTAAAATGTAGGCTGGCATTTCTCAAATAAATATATGCGTTTTCGCGCGGCCTCCATCGGGTGGTCCTCGAAATAGAACACTACATTTTAATTTGTGAAAAAGATGAACCAACGTATTAGTAATTTTCGTTCGAACTACGGTCCAACCTCGACCAGTCGTTCTAAAAAACTAATAATTATACAACATCCTGTTACATGGATGTTGTATAATTACTTGCATCATATTAAATTCTTCTCTTGCACTAACATTAAATTCTTTATTGTCAGAGTTACTAAATAAAAAATATGAAAAATAAGCGATACGTACCTTCTTTTACGTTTTCCATATGTTATATGTAACAAATCTATTGAATTTGACCGTACCTTGTCGTTTTATGTCGCATATCACGGATACCGCAGAGAGGAAATCCGTGAATAATGTATCAGTTAACTTAACCGAATAAGCACTCCGGAGATTTTGGGGGATGATTCAGTAAGTTTCGGACCGTGTAGGGAGGTGCACGCTTGTCGCCTGCAGCTGTAACTCGTAACTTCCCGCCAAAACGTACGCGAGTTCGGGAATTGAAGTCTCACAGATTATATAAAAGACCTAATACAATTTTTTAAATAAATATGAATCAATTTAGTAACATGACCCGTTTTCGTAATATTAATCTGTTGTAATTACCGCTGATCTCGTGATTGTTTTCTGATTTTGGTAATTAAAAAGCTTTTTATTTTGTTGCAGACATGCATTTAGTGTTGATTTTCATACTCTTCGATTTCGCCACGTGCTTTGGTAAGTTGATTTTTTAATCACACAAATTAATTTCATTACAACAAATGTTTTAAATCATGAGAAATAATTATTTTTCTACATTAATGCATAATTGTAATACTATAAGTATAGATTTTTTGCTTAAAAGCTTTTGGTAAATTAAGGCCTAATTTCTTCAAAGAGAAATTGGTATTATTTACAACAAAAACTTTGCGCAGAGTACAACCGAACGAAACGGGCACATTACGATTTTCGGTTATTTAAACAATAATAAAAGATTTTGGTCCACTCGTTGAATTTATAAAAATGACCATAATGTCAAAATTCATATTGCGTCTTAGGATACCCCTCGCTCTTTACAATAATTTAATTTCATGGAACTTTCAGATGTATAGACTACAAAATGATCTCCAAATAATTATTACATATGAATGGAATATAAACAATTTTGCAATGTGGTATTTTTTTTAGATTACTACGAATTCAACGTTTTAGAATTACATTTAATTTCTTTATTTTTAATTACAGTTCGCTAGTAGTGTACGCATTTTAATTTATAGCATCCGGTTATGACGGATAAAAGTTTTAGATATCCCAATTTGATTTTGTTGAAACTTTTAATGTATGACCTACATAAATATGTCACGAATATGTTCTTTTTAAAAAAAGAAACAAATTTGGCGAAGCTATCAAAAAATCTAGGTAAAGTACATATTATACATAACAGTCTATATACATATGTCCCATTGCTAGTTAAGGGCCTTAAAGAGACAGGGTTCTAGTTCTATTGTGCCCGTGTCGATTCGGACATGTCTTCGAAAAAATTTTTTTATTATTACTTTCAAGTTACCGCGCGATCTTCCTTCCACCGCTGAGAATATGAACACGTGTAGTATTAAATTCATACATTAATTGCTTTCTGTTTAAATATAAATATTTCCGTATTAAGTTAGTAACATTCCGTTTAATTTAAACGTTCAATTTCCTACCTGTGGGTCCGTAAATAGTTTTAATAATCAACGTACAGAATTATAAAGAATAGAAAAGAAGTGCCATAAAGACCCTCCACTATGGCTGGTGTATTATAAACGACCTAAGTTTTCTTTCTTTCTGTGAGTCAAAGCAGAACTTTGGCCCTCAACTTCATCGTCATTATAGTTTCTAACTTCTTTACGTAAAGGAATTGTCCCGACTGTGTTCAGAGACCGCATTAATTCGTTTAATGATACACAAAGCGTTTTCTTTACGTTTAATTTTTTTTTTACAATCAGTAAGGCACTTATAATTCAATATACTCGAGCAACCCGAGTTCGATCCCCGGTGCCGGTACCAATGAAATTGTTAATTTTAAGTACTGACTTATCACGTGCTCAGCGATGAAGAAAGACATCGTAAGGAAACCTGCATATTTTCGAAATATAAAAAAAAATATTTCAATGTTAGTTTAGTGACCGGTGGTGTTTTTTGACGAGCAATAAGAGCTTAAGTTAAGCCTATATTGAATGAATGAATGAATAGAAAGAGAGTATTAATGATATGTAAAATTCACCAATCTGCAGTTGGGCCGCGTGGTAGACTATGCCCAGCAGTGGGACATATATAGGCTTATACCTTAATTGAGAACATTTATTTGTTATATCAATTTATATTGTATTACAGTTTTTATGATTATCCCTATTATATGTATAAATCGTTGCAGACTCCAGAAATGTTGTGTTTACAATTGTCAGCCAGTCAGAGCCGTACCATGCCAGTGTTGCCAGTCGACTTAGGCAAGATATTGAGAAGCAAGTCATGGAGTTGGAAGGGGTAAGTGGTTCATTCTAATAATTTTTATTATAAATTGTGATATAATTGAATCAAAAACAAAAGACTAAAGACAGATAAAAATCACCTATAATTGAGATGATAAAAATTGAGGCTTTTGTTTTATGTTTTCTAGTAGATTGCTCTTTATCCTAGTCTGATTCCATAGATACCAATCTTCGCATCGTATCGAAAAAGGAAAATCTTTTATTTGGAAGTCCGTTAAGACACGACAACTGAAAGAAGCATCAATTATAACCATTTAGATATTACATTTTTTCCCATCTAGATATTATATTGGTTCTAATGGCTATGCATATGAATTTATCTTTGTAGGTACCGTTGATTGATACATTCGTACTTGTGTCACGCGTTGTATCACCCCACTTTGTATTCAAGTGGCGGTTCATTTATCCCTCATACGTACATCTGCATTGATTGCAGACAAAGTTAACGACACAAAGGTGCTGATAACTAGTTTAACAATTCTCCTATTACCTATTAGCATTAAGTTTGCTTTGCCTCGTGTTTTTGAATAAACTCCCACAACGTTTCACATTTTTTTTATTGAAAAGGTGGCAAATGAGCTGGCAGGCTAACTGGTGGTATGTGTCAGAGCTGCCCGCAGAAAGTCGCAACACCAGAGGAGGTCACAAATGCGTTGCCGGTCTTTGCGGAAGGAATAGGCTCTCTTCTTGAAGATATTGAATATAAATTGTTATTGACCCGAACTAAGGGCAGGCCCGTCGGTGCGGTGCCCTCCAGTGTATGATGATTTCATCCTGATTTCTATATAATAATAATCAGTGCAGTACTAATTCGCATGTTCCTGGCTGATGAAGATCAAGATTTGTTCATTTCCGTATTAGAAAGCCACGCCTAATACACTAAAGAATAAAACTATTGTCTACAGCTTCCCACGGTAGACAATAATTTTAGTTTATACCTTTGGGGTCATGAGTAATATCTTTTAGCGGCGGCCAATGGTGCACGTGACGCACGAGGATTTCCCAGTGAGGGGTGCGTGGACTATCATACCTTTGCTGAGGCCACTCATCGCGAAATATAGTGGTGGTGATGTTCGTTGGGTGCTTTTCGTGGAGCCACACACCGCCGTCAGATGCGGTAAGCTGCTCTCAGCGCTCGCCGCAGCCGATTCCCGAAAGGTGAGGATTGATGAACGCTTATCACCACTAAATTACTTAATGGTTTAACACGCTCTTACTAATCAAACTCAGCAATGTTATAAGTCATTCTCATACGTTAATTATACCATTATATCTCCACCTATTATGTGTCACAATGTCGTTTCGGGGAAACAGTACGTTTTGGTTAGGAAGAATTAGATTTATTGTGACAACGACATCGAATGCTTTATTGTTCCTGCTCGGCACATGATATTTATTTATTTATTTGCACACTTTATTGTACTAACTGGTACAAACGGCGGGCTTAATGCCATAAAGCATTTTGGACCAATCAACCGGAAAGTTAGTGAGAGAGAAGTGTGGGTGCTAGCTATATATATATATATATATATATATATATATATATATATACATAGCTGATAAGGTGAATATATTATATAATATGTATGTGTGATAACGGAGTCATCGTTAGTTTTGTTTCTACATTAAATAAAGATATTGGAATTTGTATTAGAGAAAATCTATGCCGCAAACGATTACTGTTCGCTTGTAGGACACGATGTGGGTTGGGTATCCGTTGAGTGACAACGAACCGACTATCATTCACCACTTCATGATCCACGAGGAACTTGAGGAGGAGGGGGGCTTTGTCTATCCCAATTTTCCAAGCGGTTTCGCCATGAGAATACAACTAATGGAAAAGTAAGTCGATTGGATAACTTCGTTTAGTGCTATTATTTAACTTTGGTGCGGTAAAAATTATCCTTTTTAAATTATCCTTTTCATTTTTTAATGTGGTAGGGCCACCCAACATTCTTCTCTTTTGCAAGAATGGGCAAGTCCGTCTAAGTACCACGACCTCACAGAAGCCCGGCGTGAAGTGGAAGTGTTATACTTTTACTTTCCGTCCTGTAAGTGAGGTATCCGGGGCTCACTCTCTCATAGTAGAGGATGGATAGGTAATAGTAATTCCACGGGTTCTGTAGGTGTTCATGGGCAGCCTTAATTTACGACTTACCAGTTATCGTCGTATGGATCACCGTCTCGTTTACCACATTTTCTCGGAAACATACATTCGTAGCTTGCGCACGCTTCGTGTAACACGACTATATACGTTTTTAGCCTGTTAAACGAAATCGAAAGCGGCAAAAGGAAACTAGAGGCGGATTTCTCAATAGACCCCGCGTATGAATTGGCGCAACTGGTGTACGGGGAACCCAGTAGCCCGGGTCCGCTTCTAACACCCGATATGAGTTTCTGTGTGGTCTCCGGAGAGAACTGCGCCACTTATCCAAGGCAGTTTGATATATGTGTGAGTATGATTTTTTGTTTTTATTATTGTATTATCACCGTACACTTGCATATGTTTGCGACTGCGATAGATTAGCGATATGGAAGTCTTCGGTAGGAGCTTCGTAGGGTTTATGGCGTAGGTCTCAGGAAATTATACCGGTATTTTATATTGTAAACTGATATTTTTGAAAAAGAGCAACTGTTGAGTTTCTTGCCGGTCTCTTCTCAACAGAAACTGCTTTCCGAACCGGTGGTACCTTACGAACCTTTATGTATAATTTTTTATGTAAAATTTGACGATTCATACCTGCGTGCGTGCGTGCGTGCGTGCGTCCGTGCTTGCGTGCGTGCGTGCGTGTGTGTGTGTATTTATATATTAGTGGTTGCTTAGAATGAGTCATGTTTAGTTGATCCTATCAAGGCCGATAGACAGTTACTATCAATGTCTCCTATCGAGCGTAAAACATTTACGCCCCGTTTCTGAAACACCGATATCATTGTAGATTTTAATTTATCAGCTGTCTAATGGCTTTTCATTATTAAAATATCATTTGAATTGCCAAAAGGTTGGTTAAACTCTTTGAATTTATCATCTGATCATTAAGAAGATAATTCTGAAAAAAATAAAAATAAAAGCCATTTGACAGCTGATTAGTTGACACGAGAGTGGTTCAGAATCCGGGCGTTATTGTTGTAAACTTGAACAGAAAAAAATTACTGGAGAACACTGGAATCGCGATTAACGTTCCTCTTTAGAGTAATGTTAGTAAATGTTATTGTTTGAATTGTTCCAAAAGAGGAGGGACCCCTTGAAGAAGAATAATGTCCAGTTTTCGTTAGGGTAGTCCCATTCCCGAAGAGTCAATATTCTTCGCGGTGAAGACCTGGAGCGGTTTCCATTCGACCAGAGCGAAGGTGGTGAAGAAGACATGGGGCAAACACGTCACCAACCTCTACTTCTTTAGCGATAAAGCAGGTGAGCATTTATATTTTACCTTTTATGTAATTTCAACATTCGTGTATTTAATTTTTAATTTTAGTGCTTGTCAGGATTTGAAACTGAGCCTTCTGGATTTCGCATCCAGACGCCACTAAACTATACGGTCGACATCCTCACCTACTTTGTTTTTATTGCCGTTTAAACAATGCGGCGTTATCTAATGTGTTATTTGTCCATGTAAATACATCTGAATTTCAGGAATCGAATTCTCCTTGCTTTTGCTGCACTGTGTTTTCTTTGCTGTGTAAAGATTCATTGGACACAATTAACATAGAGACTAAAGTTACCATGGATTATCTAATACTAGGCGAGTTTAGATTCCCGCTTTGTTAGGGCCTTGCTGAACGCTACTCCGATAACGAGGGCCAACCCTAGATCACTCTGTACTAGTTTTGGCATGCTCATTTAAAAGGATGAAATACAGTGTTGTGTTTTAGTGTGGGACAAACTCGTTCATCTCGCCCGTTGTTCCAGACCCGTCCATTCCGACAATAGATACGGGCGTACCGAACACGAGGACGGGCCACTGCGCCAAGACGATGGCGATATTGAAACGCGCCGTTGAAATGGTCGAGGGCATGCCGCACGTCAGATGGATCTTCTTGGCCGATGACGACACGATTTTAGGGTGAGGTTTAGGAGGTAGAGGTAGAGGAGTAGGGTTTAGGTTCATTGGTAAGCACCACCGTAGGACATTCTCAGCATTCTCAGCAGTGGTCTAGATGGTAGAGGTAGAGGAGTAGGGTCAGGGTTCATTGGTAGGGTCACCGTAGGACATTCTCAGCATTCTCAGCAGAGGTCTAGATGGTAGAGGTAGAGGAGTAGGGTCTAGGTTCATTGGTAGGCACACCGTAGGACATTCTCAGCATTCTCAGCAGAGGTCTAGAAGGTAGAGGTAGAGGAGTAGGGTCTAGGTTAAACGGTAGGCACCACCGTTGTCATTGTTTGTCATTGATAGACCATCAGAACTGTAAAGGAGGCACGGTAGACCTGATACACGGTGAGAACTTGGAGGCTAGTACGGCTGTGAAGGCCTAGGTCTAGGAAGACGAAGAGAAATGCTGGCATGTACTGTGCGTAGAATGATATGTCTGAGAAATATGTCAATATTAACGTTGAGGCTGATAGAGGAAAGTGAGAAAGCTCAGCCTTGCATTTGTGTGAGTGATCGACAAAAGTGGACATAGTCAAAAAAATCAATGTTTAATAAAGGAAATATTGACATTTTGATTATGCTAAAAATATTATAACTCTAATATTATAACGGTCACTAACGATATTATAAATCTAATAGTATAACGGTCACTGCATCTTCATTACATTTATCATCACACTCGTCTGATGACACATCAGAGCCTATGTTAATAATGACTCGCTCTGTTATACGATCAAAAGCTCTCGACCATCAAATGCTTTTTCTTCTTTTACTGGATGCCCATCCTCAAACATTTTTCCTCTCTCGTACAGTTTTGTATCGTACAGCGTTTTTGTCTCCTTATGTAGTGCGCACGTAAGAAGTTACAAAAATATGAAAAATAAATAAAAAAATTATCCCGCTATTATTACGCTACTCTTTATTAGTTTGGAAAAAAGAGATATTAAACACAATAACGGCTGTATTAAACAACTTGCGATCGTGGGTAAATTTCGAAAACGTTGTTATTTGTCGTTGTCATAGTAGCACCATGATGCTGGTGTCGCTTTTAGGTGTCGTCTTTTCATCTCATCGGCTTTTCCATACGTTCCAAAAGGGGTATAACTTCAAAAGAATCTATATGTATGTCTCGTGCAGTGTACGGAGATTGTGCGAAGTGCTGAGCTGCTACCGCGGCGGGCCCCACGCCACGGTGCTTGGCGAGCGCTACGGCTACGGCTACGGGAAGCCGGAGACCGCCGCCAAAGGTGACGATAATTTCACTTACCTTTTGCAGGACACTTATCCAAGTTCCTGTGATTCAATAACGTCGTCATGCTCCTGCCCTTAACCTAGAGGTCGGCTCAACATATTTGCCTATGTTTTAAACGATCGGCCGCCTGACGTCAACCCACTTTGGGAAACAAAGCACAAAGTTCCGGAACAATTATCTGTGGGTCACACAAATACTTATACACATATAAAATGCCGTGATAGCTCATCATCCGGGCGCTCGCCTTTAATTCAATATACTCGAGCAACCTGAGTTCGATCTCCGGTGCCGGCACCAATGAAATTATTAATTTTATGTGTTGAATTTTGTGTGTGCTCAACGTTGAAGGAAAACATCGCGAGGAAACCTGCACATTTTCGAAATAAAAAAATGTAAATAATAAAAAAAAGATATGATAAGATTCGAAAGTATGTGAAGTCCGCCAACCCGCAGTGGGGCCGCGTGGTGGACTATGCCCCGGTACCCTCTGTAATGAGGAGGCCTCTGCCCCGCAGTGGTACATTTAAAGGCTGTTACTACACACAAGTGCTTGTCCCGTGTGCGAATCGACCACGACCCCCGACGCGGAAGCCAACAGCTTAGCAACGTGTGCCACACGAATGCTGGTCCCGTGCGGAAATCGAACCCGCGACCCCGACGCCCAAGCCAACAGCTCGGCAACGGTGAACGCGTGCGTGGCAGGCTACTCGTACGTGACGGGCGGCGGGGGCTGCGCGCTGAGCGTGGGCGCGGCGCGGCTGCTCAGGGGCTGCGCGTGCGCCTCGCCGCGCGCGCCCGACGACATGACGCTCGGCGCGTGCGCGCGCGCCCGCAACGTCACGCTCGCGCACTCGCCGCTCTTCCACCAGGTGCGCGACTTTAGATCTTCGCTTCTAGTACTTAAGGCCCAAGTTTCCGTTCACGCTCGCGGACTCGCCGCTCTTCGACCAGGTGCGCGACTTTAGATCTTCGCTTCTAGTACTTAAGGCCCAAGTTTCCGTTCACGCTCGCGGACTCGCCGCTCTTCGACCAGGTGCGCGACTTTAGATCTTCGCTTCTAGTACTTAAGGCCCAAGTTTCCGTTCACGCTCGCGGACTCGCCGCTCTTCGACCAGGTGCGCGACTTTAGATCTTCGCTTCTAGTACTTAAGGCCCAAGTTTCCGTTCACGCTCGCGGACTCGCCGCTCTTCGACCAGGTGCGCGACTTTAGATCTTCGCTTCTAGTACTTAAGGCCCAAGTTTCCGTTCACGCTCGCGCCGGTCGCGCCGCTCTTCGGCCAGGGGCGCGCTTTAGCTCTCCGCTTCTAGTACTTAAGGCCCAAGTTTCCGTTCACGCTCGCGGACTCGCCGCTCTTCGACCAGGTGCGCGACTTTAGATCTTCGCTTCTAGTACTTAAGGCCCAAGTTTCCGTTCACGCTCGCGGCGGACTCGCCGCTCTTCGACCAGGTGCGCGACTTTAGATCTTCGCTTCTAGTACTTAAGGCCCAAGTTTCCGTTCACGCTCGCGGCGGACTCGCCGCTCTTCGACCAGGTGCGCGACTTTAGATCTTCGCTTCTAGTACTTAAGGCCCAAGTTTCCGTTCACGCTCGCGGACTCGCCGCTCTTCGACCAGGTGCGCGACTTTAGATCTTCGCTTCTAGTACTTAAGGCCCAAGTTTCCGTTCACGCTCGCGGACTCGCCGCTCTTCGACCAGGTGCGCGACTTTAGATCTTCGCTTCTAATACTTAAGGCCCAAGTTTTAGATCTTCGCTTCTAATACTTAAGGCCCAAGTTTCCGTTCACCCGTACGCAGTTGGTTCTCCACCATGTGCAACTTAGATATTGGGCTCTGTTACATAAGGCCCATATTTGCGTTTACGTTCACGCACTCGCCGCTCTTCCATCAGGTGCGCGAATTTAGATCTTCGCATCTTATACTTAAGGCCCAATTTTCGGTTCATGCTCACGCACTTGCCACTCTTTCATCAGGTGCGTTATTTTAGCTTTTCTAAGAGGTGTTAGTTTTTAGTCATTTTAGTTAATTAATTAGTCGACTTGTTTTTGTCTAGATGTTTGGTTTTCTGTTTCAATAATTGCATCCATTTTTAACTGTCTTAAAGTTGTGTGTTGGTAATGGGCATTGCGTAATCCACATCGAAGAACGCACGGATTCTGATTATATTCATTACATTTCATTGTTAGTCATATAATCAATCAGTAATGTTGCCTGTGGCCACATTATTGATTAATTATATGAATAATTAATAATTTTTGATAAATTAATTGATTAATTAATTAATTGAATAATTAATCAATAATGTGGGTATGATGGTAATGCTTTCCCTCTAATTAATAGCAGAAGGTAATGGCTATAGCTTAAGAACTTAGAGTAATGTTCAAAGAACAAAAAACATTGAGAACCGATGGCTAAATTATGTTTGAGGGCCCGAACACCAACGAGCTTGTGGCTGAGCCGCGTTCGTAGTACTGCATACGGCAGCGAAAACCAATTAGGGGAGGGGGTGGGGGCTATTTCCAACGGGCGCCGAGCATCGCTCGATCCCTAACCGAGTCCGCGTGGCGCTAGGCGCGTCCGCAGGACTACCCGCGGGAGGCGGTCGCCCGCGACCGGCCCGTCTCCTTCCACCGCCACTCGACGCCCGAGCCGCACCGGCTCTACGCCACCTGGTTCCAGCACGACGACCTGGCGCTCGGCCAAGGGCGCCGCCGCGACGAGCTGTAGGCCGCTCGGCGGGAGGGCAGCGGCGGGGGGGGGGGGGGGTGGTGTGTTATAAACACACAACCACGCAGCCTTCTTTTGAATGCGGGAGAACGTTAGCTGTAATAGGGAGGGGGGAGGTGTTAATTTGCCACGCGGTGTGCTGTTGAGCGGCTGATGAAAAAATCTCGGAAAAACGCCATCTAGCGGTAAGAGTGTGCGAGATAGACGACGCTATCCTTTTCAAAGAAGCAGTGATCAGTACTGTAAACTGCTCGGTTTCGGCTTTGCTTTTAATATAAGGGGAACGACACAGTTGAACAATAGTGTACATAAGTGTCTTGCTCGTTTTCCCCCAAGTAAACAAAGCTGATGCACCATGTTTTTTTTTTATTTGAATGAGAATGAAAGATATAAAGACAAAATATGCTCGCTCCTTGAAGGCCCTATGTCTACGATCCTACGCATACTTGGAGCAAAGACCAATGACTATTTTACTATTAGTTTAACTATTTTTTACATTAATATACATTTTTACTAAATTTGTATAAGTTTTAACTAAGTTTTTTTCTAGTTAAACATTGCAATCTGAATATATTACAGATTCGGATGTAGTTGGTTAGGTTTAGTTTCATGTTTCATTTAATTCGTGTTTATGTTAGCTGTTGGTCACTTGTATATTTTGTATAATACTATGTACGTTTTGTGATATATTGTTACCCCCATATATGAAATGTTTGTATTTCAGTAAGTAATTCTGCCAAACGGGACAATATCTTATACTTTGATAAATATTAGTAGTTTTTTAAAATAAATGAATATAACTAATAGAGAAAGTCGTGATAGCTCAGTGTCCGGGCGCTCGCCTTTAATTCAATATACTCGAGCAACCTGAGTTCGATCCCCGGTGCCGGCACCAATGAAGTTTTTAACTTTAAGTGCTGACTTATCACGTGCTCCGCGGTGAAGGAAAACATCGTGAGGAAACCTGCATATTTTCGAAATAATAACAAAAAAAATATATATTTCGAAAATATGTTAAGTCCGCCAATCCGCAGTGGGGCCGCGTGGTGGACTATGCCCTGATACCCTCCGTATAGAGGAGGCTTTTGCCCAGCAGTGGGACATGTATTGGCTGTTACTTTATAACTAATAGTGCCATAAACCTCGAAGAAGTTTCTAATGCTTGCTTATGTAAGTTGTGCGAAGTATATGAGCTGACGATGTTATTGTGTTGTGTTAATATGAAATTAAGCCTTGACAATTGTTTGCATAAAAATGTAACGTGGTGTTCTTAGGATGACATATCTTATAATTATTAATAAAACGTGATATTTTTCTAAGGTAGTACTTTTATTCAACTCCCTAGTATAATAAATGAAAGCATGTTTACGGATTTATCGTTTATTTTAGTCGTTTAGATATAATCCCCGACGTTTCGAACCCTTTACAGCATCACGGGACAGACTCGCATAGTATATCCCTAATATTAGTTATTATCCCTAATACTGTATATTATATACATAGTATGAAACAAAGTCGTCCCGCTGTCTGTCTGTCCCTACGTATGCTTAGATCTTTAAAACTACGCAACAGATCTTGATGCGGTTTTTTTTTACTAGATAGGTTAGGAAGGTTTATAGAAGCCCGGGAGGGTCGCTAGTCATCTATGTAATATGTTAAAAGTTGCGACTATCTTGATGTTGGGACTTCTGCTATGTTTAAGTTACTCCAATAGGTTTTCTGTCTTACAAATGTCTTAAGTGCGATAATATTTGGTTTCGTGCCTAGTATGTGGAGAAAGTCTCAATAAAAGGCACGAGTATTGACAGCTTTTACAGAGCCTGAATGCTAGTTAAGTTAGTTTTAAGTTTTTAGGTTTGTTAGTTAATTTAAGACCACATACCTTCTTATAGACTGGCCAGTTTTTTAGTAGAAAACACAAAACCAAAGGTGATAGTAGATTCCAGATTAAAAGAAACGTTATACATTTGTTTCTCAACAATAATGTGCACAGTATACAGTCATGGCCAACATTGCTATAATAATTTGTCAGCGTCATGTACTTGTAGAATAATATAGTCATGATATTGACTCGTTGGGGCCGGGGGTCGTCGGTCCGAGTTCCAAATGGGACAATTATTTATGTGATTGGATAAATGCGTATTTCTCCAGTCTGGAGGTTTGTCGTCAGGCGGACGGCCGGTTGTAACAACTAGCCAAAAGCACTAACAACGTAAAGTGCTGGGCGGTTGAAACTTGTTACATTTTAAAGGGTCCTTCCTGATTCAGCACGACTGGTACATGCAGCATTACTGATTCAGGACGTCTGGATAATTCTAACTTGGCCGTGATTGTCACTAAATATTCAAGCAGATAGATTCTTTGTAAAAATTATTTGTTGTAAAAGAATTTTCGGAACGCACCCATATAATGACAGGTAGGTTGACAGGTAGGAACTTTTGTATGGGCAAATAAAATTTTCGCCATTTCGATTTTCTATGCAAGTTTTCCATAATTTCTCATCGTTTAAACCTTCCCTGGACTGACACAAATATTTCAAATCCAAAATTAGCCAATACGGTCCGTTCTCGAGTTTTAGCGAGACTAACGAACAGGAATTGATTTTTATATAGGTATATAGATAGATAGATGTGCTATGAGCATTGTGATCAAGAACAAACAAGTCCTGACACTAAGTGATCACTACGAGCCTTTCAAAAACATGATCAACACCCGAACTAATCCACCGTGTGTTTGTGTTAACGCAAGGGTGCCTAGTCTTACATTTTAATAGAAAAGCCTAAGTTGACAGAGAACCTGTAGTAACTTGTCTGTTTGTCTGATTATTTAGCGGAACCCTAAGGTAGGTGGTTTTAGAAAGCCTTTAATGTTAATAGAAGAAATGAGGATTAAAAATTTCGCGGAGAAATGCGGAACAAAAGCGTTAGACGTCTGCTATTTCCAGCAATCAGTATAATCGATTTCCAATAATTGAAATTCTTTTTAGCATTCTTCTTAAAATAGCATTTGGAAATGATGGCGCTTACGCAGTTAGCATTTTTAACTAAACTTATAGATTGATTAACATTACAGCTACAGAATACAAAAGCATATTAGGTATAATTCTAAAACATGTTTAAGTGTAACGATACTCAGAATATGTTTTGTTTCTGTACATGGAATTGGCATTAGTTTCAAATACTACAGTAAACAATTATAATTGATACGGAGGATGATTATTTGATGTTTTATTTCTATCCATATTTATTTTATTTATGATATAGGTACCATGTGATATGTACAAATATAGATATGCCTGTGTGTCTCGTCCCTTTTATTATGTCACCAAAAGAATGTGCTCTAACATGACTATTCTAACTTATTGTTGTTCTTACACAAATACATCTTACGAGACTGGTCGCGTTCTTTACTATTAAAAGAGTAAGCATAGTGTTAACTTGCGTATATAATATCGAATATAAAGTTAATGAAGGCTTTGCGGTTAGTTTTAAATTAAGCCATACAGAATTCTTAAAGTCGTGTGGAAAACAAAAATGGAATAAAATAATATTGAAAAAACCTTGGTGACGGCGTTTTTTGGCACGGCCTTCCTTTGTTATCGACAGAATGTTATAATTAACTTTGCAATCGCGACAACGAGACGGTAAATTTCTTAATCAGTCAGATGACTGAACTCTAAAGTGGATATTTAATGTGAATAACAACTTTATATTTATCTATTTACGCGAAGGCAAGATCTAATGAATTGCCTTAAAATAAATGTCTCATTGACATGTCTTCGTTTTTAAGAGTTTTATGAACTTATCTCATAGTTATAGACGGTTGGCACTAACTTTTATCCTAAAGAGATATTCTAATCGTAATTTATCGCCTATCGAAGACCAGGTCATGTCCATAGTATAGAGAAGTTCAACATTACCGTAATCCACATCGATGCATAAAGGCGCTTATAATATTCCTGCTCTCCTTTACCTATATCAGATTCTTTTTCTTATTTTTGAACATAGCTAGCAGGATGGTAATCTCAATATCTAACTTATAATTATGTGTGTGTAAGACGTTAAGCACTTCAATGCAAGTATTAACTATGAGGGCTTTAAAGAGTTCCAGCTATTGGGACACATAAAGTAAAATAAAATTCAATGAATTGCATATAGTAAACTTTTAATTCCGTTTAATATTCGATTTCGATTGACCAAGAAATAAATAACTTCAAAACGGTATATTTCAGAGTTAACAAACAAAAGTTCTAATGACAATGGTAAGGAAATGAGAAATGTGTAACGTCGTGTGAATCGATCATTGCCATGAATTCAATAGTATGTTTGTTTGTCTTTCTTCTATTTAGAAACGAATTATCAGGGCTAGCTCCGGAGAATGCAAAAAAATGCAAAGGTTATTTAAAATATTAATTTTTTGCCCCATACAAAATTTTAAATAAGACTAAAACGTATGACGTGACCAAAAGACGTGGCTTCGATTCCCACAGCCGTGACAATCTTTTCTCGTACTTTTTCTACATATTTTAATGTTCAATATCTAAATTGTAAAGTGCTTACACTCTAGCACTTGAAAATTAAAAGGTAAAATTCGAATCCCTCACCGTTTCGGAAGACAGTTTTCCAAAAGTTATAATGAACTAATACATACATATTACCTACATTTACTCGATGAGCGTGGGAAGCGAATAGAGTTATACTCCTTGCGTACCTTTCCACATTATTCAGGACACTAAGTCGTTGTGACGAGAACTTTCCTATTGACATTATACGAAATTAAGCGGTAAGGAAAAGTTGGATACTACTTATATAGGATGGGAAATCTGTGAAACCTTTTACCTGAGAAGGTTCGATTTGTTTTGTTATTTATCCTATAGTTATTATATGGTATATTTGTTTTATTAATATAAACATTATACCATTGTCGGTGTGTATTTTCAGAAAAAAAGGCTCAAGTATCAACTATAGCTATATTATATTAATAAGGATGATGCGCGATTACGTGCACTATAACAATTTAATTACTCATGATAAAAATGATACTAATTAATACTAATTAAAGAGTAGTGACGGACTAGAAGGACATCGGAAATTTGTATCTGATCGCTTATTAGAAAAAATTATTACCTCACAGTTGTGGTTCACCAAACGTTACTTTAAAAGAAAAATAAGCTTGATGAAATGTGTCATTCGTGAAATATCTTACTTAACCTTTAGAACGTATTTAATTTAAACATTGATTAAACCGTAAGTGTTAAAAACATATGTGTGGAACGTGGCTTTATTTTTTTACAATTATCATCACACCTAACTTAAAGTCCAAACAATTTTTACCACGTTTGCGAATGAAAGAGACAAAAAATAATTATTGGGAACTCATAATGATACAATTGTGCTCCATTTAGACGATTCATTAATTTGCTGAAGTGTTTTAAATCTTTTCGGTTTTACATTGATTGACCTTTCCATTTCCTTGTTTAATCGTTTCATCGGTGAATGTAATGTAAGTTTTATTAGAGTTCCCCTAGTCTTTATATAGTTACGTGATTTTAAAGTATAGTAGGTCTTCGCTGTTGCACGAATGGGTCCGTCAGGGGAATTACTGCGATTTAACAGAAGATGGTATAAAGTGGAAGTGTTATAATTCTGCGTTTCGTTTGGCGAGTGAGGTAGCCAAGACATACCTTATTTTAAAGTGGCAAAGCATTTGCATCCCTGTTGTAAATGCCAATGGGCGACGGTTATCACTTAGTAGTTGTTTATCAGGCGTGCCGCCCACCAGCTCGCATGCCACCTTTTCACATAAAAAAGAGAGATTTGTACATAAACATCAACTTAGTTTTTTTATATATAAATTAATTTTATAGCATGCAAAATTTATATGACTAAACGAACGGAGAACTCAAGCACTACGATGGAACTTATTCTGCTTTACGTCGGACAAGAGAATGAACAACCGACGTGTATTACAAAATTCGATCATGGCCCATGCTTTCGCACTGTTCGCAGAGAAAGTTTCGTTCGGATGGTAGTTTACAATATCCTGTACATTTGTCATCAAAATGAACATGTTAATTATATTTATCACGGGATACGAGGCTTTTGGCGTGAGTCAAAAGTATATAAAATAGGTCAAATCTTACAATTGTTTTTTTTACATAAAGTTTGACGGTATTAACTATCTTTATCGATCCGTTGATAAACACGGGAATGACAATGACAAATAATTTCCTCGATAGAGATAACAGTGTCTTAATGTATGGGCTAAGTAGGTATAGCGATATGGGATATTTTATGCACGCTAGAAAGATAAAAAGATTGACAATAATAAACAATCATACGTTCTGGAAATTTCCTTATAATAGTGAAGACATCGCAGCTGCGTAAGATGATGGTTTGGAAAAAAATGTGGCATGAACCAACCAATGAAATTTAATTGAATTATATATTTATTTAAAAATCAATTATAGCATAATGGTCACCAACATTAAGAATTAAGTTAGCCCGTTGAAGTATTTTCAGTTTTAGGGAATAGTCTAGTGCGATCGTCTATGTTGCTGACCGTACTCGGTACCCAGTCCTGTAAATCTCGTCCCGTCTTGACTCCCTCAGCCGTCTGCTTGATCGAGCGGAGCAACGGAACTGGAATGAAATAAGATGCGACTGGTAAACCGATTTATCTCTACCTAGTATGACGTGATTTCTAATTCCTTGAATCATTTTTTTGTTTCCGCCCTTTGCCTTTATCTTTCAAATTGTAATCGAGGAGAAAATGTTTAACGATGATTACCTGGAAACATCTTTTTAAATATAATTTTTTTGTACGTCTGCATGTCGCTGAATTCCTAAACGGCTGCACCGATTTTAATGAAACTTTTTGTGTGTATTTAGGTCGATTTGAGAATGGTTTGGATTCACAATTCGGTCTGCTAGATTATTTTTTAATTTTTGAAGTAAAACTTCTTTAGGCGCGACTAGGGAGTAACTCAGATTTTTTTCTGACGGAAGTAACGCTTACTATAGTCTGTGTAGTTTCTATTTAAAAATAATAATTTGGATTGGTCGTAAGTGTATATCATAATATACTCCACGCATACTTCTTGACTTATACGCCAGCTAGTGGCAAATATCATAATCAATTAGGATTATTTATTTCCAAATTTACAAACGGATCAATTGTGAATAGCAAAGTGAATAAAAATTCAACAGTTTATAAAAAAAATATTTGAAATTGCAAAGTTTTTTAAAAATCTCTAAATATATTTTTTAATTATTACTTTTAAAATAAGTAAATTAATAATAAATTTTCTGACATGTGCTGATCTAACCTTCAATTTTCTACTCTCAATTATTGAAGTAAAACTTCAATTAATGAATAATTTAATATTAATATAACATTTGAATAATCTTTGTAAAGCACATGAATAATAAATGTAATGATATTATAATATGATATGTTATTTAAGTTAATATTTAATCATTTCAGTGATATATCGTCAACGCCAAAGAAGTTTTACTTCAATCGCGCGTAAAGGTTACACGCACACACTTTTTTTTATTTATAATTTATTGTCGTATTTAAGTGTGTGTACAGGACAACGTCTGTCCGGTTCACTAGTATATGTATATATTTTTAATCGTGATGAACAATTTATAGCCACGGTGGCGTACTTATTTTAGTTCAAATAACGCCAGAAAATTAAAAAAATAATAATAAAAAGAATTGTATGTATTTAACGGCAGATTAGATAGATTAACAGGTAAACAATTTAGATAAGCTTAAATAAATCTAATGAACATGGCATGCATTGATCTAAGCCTCTAGAAGACCATTATTAATTGTATTTAATAATAAAACTCGAAACTCATAATTATGTTAAGAGAAAAAACCGGCCAAGTGCGAGTCCGTCTCGCGCAAGAAGGGTTAAAGATACCATTATCTTTAAAAACGGTAAAATATCGGGCCAATTGTATGGGAGCCCCACTTAAATATTTTTTTATTCTGTTTAGTATTAGTTGTTATAGCGGCATCAAAAATACATCATCTGTGAAAATTCCAATTGTCTACTTATCACGGTTAATGACATACAGGATGTACAGGTGAATGACATACAGGTGACAGACAGACAGACAGAAGACAGACGAGTCTTAGTAATAGGGTCCCGTTTTACCCTTTGGAAAACCGGATCCCGAATGAAGTTTTCTACGTACTTAACACGGTTTTGCATGTGACATACATTATTGGCGCAACTTAGAAACTGCTCCTCTCGGCTAACGGAAACTTTTGATTGGCTTCAAAGTCTCAGCGTTTGCGATTACATATAACTTATATTTATGGGCGCGAGTAAACATGAAGTTATCATAAAAAAGCAAACTATGTACATGTACCTAACGCTTTCTCATCCAATACACGTATTTCACTCTACCGTTTGTACGTGCAAAACCATACATAACCGTGGTAATATTCAGCGTTAAGTATCAATTGAAATTTGTAACTTTCCAAGTGTTGAAGTTTGCATGTGTTTAAATTTGTATCTGATAATGAGCCTTGATATGACATGAGCTTTGAACATAAATTTTGTGACACTGAGGTGAAGTGATACCAGTACATAAATATTTCACTACTCTCGCTTGAACTTGGCAAGGGTTCCCAAGGGGATGCATCTCGCGCCAGGACTATTCTGCAGTACTGATAGTTGCGTAGACGTGGTAATGAATTTCCATGAAATATTAACTTTCTCCCTGGGTAATACAGCTTTACTTGGAAGCCTGATTCTCATTTGATTATAAATAGTTACAATTATATACATTTTTATATCATTCGATAAACGTTTAGTTATTTAGATAGTGTTATTGTTGTCACTTCAAAACTAGAAGGTTCTCGTCAACTTGTCAACTTTGGCACAATTTTTTATTGATGTAACTACGTCTATAAATATTCTATCGCTTAGATAAGATGTACGCCCCACTGTGAAGGCAACAAACCACGCCGAGTTGATATTTGGCCACGCGAAACATCAAGAAGAAGTATTGGTAGTGACGTCGCGCGTTAGCACGAACGCAAGAACAATGACAACGGAATATACGAAGGTAACTTGGCGGCACGCGGCGATATCGAAGACACGAAACGGTTATGTCTCTTCGAACAATGACTACCTTTATGGGTGATCGTATCGTGTCGAAGTTCAAACTATTCATGGATGTGATAACTAAATAAACGGAATCTAATATATTTGTTTCTTCGGTTGAAAATTACAACTGATGCCATTGCTTTAGTCAAAATGGACTGTTTGCTGGGACGTCAAATTGATTTATAACATGGATTTGAACATGGCGCGAACCGTATTCAACAACATTACTAATAGTAAATGATTTTCAACTATTCATTTTTTCATTTCATCATCTTTTACTATAGTTTTGGAATAATAACAGCTTTCTTTTCTTAAATTACTAAGCGATTTTTTCAAGTTTAACATTACAAGAACACGGACATTGTTTTAAACAGTTAAATAACTAAAACGACTAAATTTCGTAAGCTTAACAACAAGAAAGAAGTAAGCGAACGACCTAATATTTATCGTTTGATATAAGACAAATATTTATTTAACAATATTTCGTTTCGTATCAAACGGTCACTGTACGAGACATACATGGTAATCATTTGCGAAATAAGCTATAAGGAGGAAAACCTTCATCCTTAAGGGAATAATAAAGTACCTAACGCAATATCTGTAGTAAGTGTAGTAAGAGCCCATTTTCCGTGCGCATTGGCTGATTATTGACCCGACTGTATATCGGGAAAAACCTTTTATTCGTCGAAAAGTTTTACAAACATCCCCCAATGATTTGGAGGTTTGACCGTATTCGGCTTATGAATAAACTACCCCTGGACCCTAAAACATAATTAAGGTCCCGTACCCAAAGGGCAAAACGGGACCCTTTTACTAAGACTTCCCTGTCTGCCTGTCAGTCTGTCAACAGGCTTATGTCTCATGAAGCGTGACAGTTAGACACTTGAAATTTTCATACATTTCTTCTGGATACGTCATAGCGTCAATCTTGTTCATTACTGATACTATGTGTGGATTATCCGTACACTTCTCAAACAGCAAGAGGTAAAGTGATTGGACTGGCGGACTTCACATATTTTCTAATTATTATTTTTTTAATGTATTATTTCGAAAATATGCAGATTTCCTCATGGTGTTTTCCCTCAACGCTGAGCACGTGTTAATTCAGCACTTAAAATTATCAATTTCCTTGGTGCCGGCGATCGAACTCAGGTTACTCGAGTATAGTGAATTAAAGTACTTTACTTCTATCTCGTAGTACTCTACTTTCATCTACCCCCAAAATAATATTACTGCTTTTGTCTTCCACAATGCTAAAGAGGTTAAAATGAACTATATGTCGTATCTTGTAACGTATCTCATTTTATGTAAACTTTGTGTTTTTATGAGAATAAATTCTTTAAACCTAAAGGCGAGCGCTCTGACACTCAGCTATCACGGCTCTTAGGAAGAGGTAACTGAAAGTTATATACTGAATATTCAACGTAATAACTTGTAATTAAAATCATTATTTCGTGCCAATATTAAACCTTACTCTATAGTAATTTGGTACTCTATATAAATTGGTCCTATACCTTGTTGGAAGAAATATATGAGAAACCGCCTTCGTATAGAAAAGTCTGAAGCGAAAGTTTCGAACCTTTAAGGTGTTGTCATTTTTCATGTATACATACGGGTTAGGCTCTAACTTGGGCAACGGCTTTAAGTTCTAAGAAACTCTGAATTTGAAATATGTCACTTATGGTCTTTGCAGAAGGATAATTTTTCACAGAGCACAATAATATTAATGTTTTTGTGACGAATTGCTTTAAGCCCAGTTTTGCGTCAAGTGTAATAACATAATTTGTTAGAGAAAATAAGTCAGTCTACATTGGTTAAAGTATTTATTTAAAAATTTATTGTTTACACTACAACTTATGGCTAAACACAAGGCAAAATTATGCTATTAATGCTAATAAGCATCCTCTTCCAGCCGACTGTCCTGCTAAAATATGTTTCATTATTCTAAAATGAATATGATGAATATTCTCATATAGAAAGGATATATTCTATAATCATTTCCAATTCATAATAGAATAGAATATACTTCATGGCACACAAGAAAATACACAAAAATAAAAATGCAGTAAACATAGAGCCGGTCTTATTGCTAAGGTAGCAAATAATTTAGTTAAATTTTAAGCACATATTTAAATATTTTAATTAAATGTAAAAATTAAATATGAAGGTTTCTACGTCCAAGAGGATATAGCACAGTGGAACGCGCTTCGTGTGAGTGCTTTCCGTAGTTCCTTACAGATTCCGTGAGATTGCAGAGCAAATATCAGATGCTTTTGGGGATAAATAAAGCGGGCGTTTGAAGATTTGAAGCTGAATTTATTAGGGGATAAAAGTAAGTCGATGAACGAAATTTACGGACATGTCTACCTATGAAAGTCTGAAGGATCAATTCCCCGAAATTACTTTGTTCGTAGCGTAGCTTTCTTCTTAATAAAACTCATAAGTTGAACGTTAAAACAAGATAAAGGAAATGATACAGAGATCTTAAAGAAATGTGACACACGCGTGAGAAATATTTTTTAACGTAATTCTGTGAAAGTAAGTACATAAAAATCTTCGAAGTTTCCATCAGGAGGATATTCTTGTGAAAAAGTGCAAATTCATTCTTATAAATCAGGATATTCTGTTGTCATGTATTACGCCGTCTTAACAATCATCTGCTCCTAGATTGAAAACAAAAACAATATATCGAAATATCACACTAACGCCCGGTTTCTGAAACACTGATCATCATAGATGTCAACTAATAAGCTGCCAAATGGCTTTTAAAATTTCATTTTATTGAAAAAAGGATGGTTAAACTCTCTGAACTGACCAAAACGATCTTCTTAATTATCAGAATAATCAATTCAAAGAGTTTAAAGATCCTTTTGGCAACTAAAATGACATTTGAAAAGCCATTTGACAGCTGATTAGTTGACATCTACGATGATCATTGTTTCAGAAACCGGGTGTATGTATAACTATGAGTTTCTGTTATGCAAATTTGTTTAGAAAATCACTTTTTCAAGTTACTACATATTAGGGCAGCAGGATCACCCCTCCCTTCTTAAGCTCAGTTACAAGTGAACAACTTTGCGTATTGTATCCATGTCAAATCATCTTTCGAGTTTGACGGTGTATCTGAAACTTAGACAAGTTTGCCAGCCTATATTCGGACAGAAATCTGGAATTACATCGAGACATTTGCATTGAAACGCGTCTCGTCTTATACGGAAATGGAACTTATACGGTGTTGGGGAAGCCCTTAAAGAAATTATGGGCACTTTAAAGTTGTGGACGTGCGATGAATGGAAATTAGTAAAGAGTAAGGCTTACAGAAAGTTTTGTTTTAAAATGAAAACCTATTTTCGACGGTAGTAAAAGTTTTTTTGTGAAAAGGTAGCAAACGAGCCGTTGGTTCACCTGATGTTAAGTGATAACCGCTGCCCATTGACATATGCCACACGATATACCTAAGAACCAGCTTCATATATTTTATGAATTACAGATGCCAGGATTTTCCTGGTTGCCAATTATTGCGTTTCATTCTTTATTAACTCCCACGAGATGTGACGGGAAGGATATTTTCGCCGATAGTACACGTGTCGCCGTTTGTAATACATTCGTAACCGTATATAAGAAACCGGCCAAGTACGAGTCGCACCCGCGCCCGGAGACTTCCATATCAATATCTAGAAAAACGGCTCATGTCTGCTGTATGGGAGCCCCACTTATACCTTTTTTATTCTGTTTTCTTAGCATTAAAGTTTCAGTTTTTCATTATAGCGGCAACAGAAAATACATCATCTGTGAAAATTTCAACTGTCTTACTATCACGGTTCATGAGCTACAGCCTGGTGGCAGATGGAGAGACAGCGGAGTCTTATTAATAGGGCTCCGTTTTACCGTTTGGGTACGGAATCCTAAAAACAGTTGTCTAATCTGTGTGTTTTTCCAACCCCCTATTTTTTCACAATTACTTTGTCTTCCTCTTTCTTGAGAACGGCATAGTTCCATGGAAACCAGACACAGTTATGTCATAAAAATATTGTAGGTAAAACTCGTATATAATGTTAAATGCAAGTTATAACTTAACAGGGTATCGCGTGTCGTATAAAATATGGGAGCGAGCGGCTTAGAGACTTTGTTCCCCTTCGTGGAAACTTATGTCCTTCTAAGTTGCGCTGCAGTCGATCACGAATGTATCCAGGAATAAATACACTTGTGAACTAAAAAATTGACTCAAGCGTTATGCAAGAAGTAGAATGGCTTTAAAAATATAAAGGAGCCCTGAATTATAATTTTCTCTTTGATTTATTAAAGTATGTTTTGGGTTCTAAACGATTTTTTTTTTTCAATTTATTTTGGCACAAACAGTCAATGTTACAAAAATATTATTCAAAAGAATAATATTTTAAAAGCAATGGTCAAGGAGTGCCCAAAGTTAAATAAGACAATGGATTGACCTGAAGAAATACATTTGTTAAACGATACCCACTATTTTACAAGGTGGTAAAGCATCTGCAACCCAACTGGTGTTGCCGATATCCGCCAGTTCGCCAAAAACAAATCTTACCGTCATTGAATTAATCCGTTCATAATAAAATAAAACAACAATCTTATGTCCCTCAGGGTTTTCCTTTAAAACCCTAATTACACATTCCGATTGAAGAAATTACAAGACAGAAGCCCTTTTAACAAGTATAAACAATTTTGTACCAACCATTCCATGGGTATACCGTGAAATTTCTTACATGAAACCTTAATAAGCTAGTCTTCAAAGTTTCTCAGAATGCTTCATGACCTGAAAAGTTCGGCTTGTTACGGCAACCGGGCTGCAGTAAATTTTGGTTTACTAATCTCACTTAAAGTTGAGCGACATTAATATAAAAAATTATTGGTACTTTAAATAATATGTATTATGAACGTTCTTTATTGCATACACCATGACAGGAAATACATAAAAAATAGGTTAGTGAGTTTGATAAACATTGGTGGTAAAGTTGTTTCGATCCCACATGGTTGGGATAAGGGAGAGGAGAGAGAATACTATTTGAGGATTTAAGTCAGCCATTACCCAAGGTTAACGATGATGATGTTGAGAATGATCTTCTTAATGATCTGAATGATCAATTCAAGAATTTAACAATACTTTCGGAAACTGAAATAACATTTGAAAAGCCATTTGACAGCTCATTAGTTGACATCTGTGATGATGAGTGTTTCAGTAACCGTTAGTTTTACATTATTTTGACAAACATAAATCTCTGCTCAAAACGTCTATAATTCGTGCAGTATAGGATCCTGTGTCTCATTGCAACTTATTATGTTGTTTTATCCTATTCAAAGGTACCTCACCACACCGATCGCAAAAGCTTAAATACTTATAAAAACTTCGTTTCCTTTTTCCTCCGAGCTGTAGTAGTAGTACACTCCCAGCTAGACGTGAATAACATTTCCCATCTCTGTTTACTCCATTGGGTTTATAGTTCAGTAGTTTTATTTTTCATTGTCATCTGTGCAAGTTACCTAACTGTAAACGGAGCTGTTACGAATGGGAATTGCGAATTCCACATAATTTTTTATCGATCATATATATATAGCGCTCACCTCACATGAATCACCCGAAAACGGTTATCGAGCGGCGAGACATTAAATTCTCATTTTGTAACGCCAGTTGAGTTAAACCGTAATAAATCTTGCGTTACTTTATGAGGTTTTAAGGTCTGTTTGAGCTCAACTGATCACCTATGGGCGGACACATAAAAACTTTTTATATCTATTGCTCCCTCAAACTTGTCTGCTATCTTATTGGATGGTAAACGGTGAGGTGATGTTTAGTAGTGCTGCTTTATAAAGTAAAGGTATTATTAGACTTGAAAGCTATATTTGTAATTCAGTCAAAACGACAAACGTCTGCAGTCTTTTCCATTCATTCGCCAAAAGCGGCGGCCTAGTAGTTTTGTAGCGGGTTTAAAACTATCTGCAGAGTGTAAGTTTGTCGTTTCATTTTCTATTCATGATCTACCTTTGAGGAAAGGCACTGTTTCATGTTTCTGTAAAGGTCGAGAAGGCTGCCACGTTACATATTTTCGGCTTCATTAGGCAATAATTAATGCTAGAAAATATAGTATTTGCTGTATTTTCTATGAACAAAACTCAAAAAATATAATCTTTACCATTTTACCATAACCATCTTTTTTCTTATTTCGTATTCAAAATTAGTATTCAAGTCAAAATGAACACAAAGTGTTCAAAGTGCATGTAATATTGCGTTGTTTGATATTTTTCGTAATACGAAATGAAATAGGTTAGTTGAGTGGTTCATTTGAATTTTGGGCGCAGGCCAATATTTTATGGCATAAAATATTTTGAGTTTGTTGTGGCTTGAATATATACATGACATTTTCTATATAAAACATTTTCATAACATTAACCGTAATTATTTCACTTTCTTTTGTGTTTCTCGAGGGCATTTTATTGATTTTGTAAAATACTAGATCATATTATTACATACGTACCTGGAGGATCGAGCTTTGCTCGGTTTTTTTTTTGGTATATCATGTATTTTGGAAATAAAAAATAAAGAAAGCAATGATCTGGTATAGAAAAAAAAAGTAAAAAAAATATGTGTGTAAATGATCGTGACACGAACCGCGGCCGTCTGTTTTGGGGCCGCCCGATTATCGACCGAGCTATTATAACATTTTTTTTGCGGCGAAATTTACCGTCATATTCGAATGATATTTTCAATTTAAAAGGGGCCTTTACAGATCCGACGGACTTGAGGTGGCCGGGCGCTCGAGGCGCCTAGCCTGAACCTCGCGTATTATTATTACGCGTTATGGTGACTAAGCTCGAGGGCTCCTCCCGGGGGAGCCTCGGCTCGGGCCGTCACGCTATTAATTTCACCGGTTTGGGAGGCCGCCAAGCTCTTACGGCGCTTTGGCGGACGCTCCATGGAGTGATCAGGCTCAAGGGTCCCCGAGAGGGGACCTCGGCTTGGGCTGTCACTCAGTGCGCGTTTAGCGTTCCGATTCGAGGGTGCCCGAGAGGGCCGAACCTCGGCTCGATCGGTAGCTGTTATCTGACTGGGATTTTCGCTCCGAATCTACGCACATACTAAATTTCATGAAAATCGATGGAGCCGTTTCCGAGATTCCGATTATATATATATATATACAAGAATTGCTCGTTTAAAGGATAAGATAAGATGTGTAAAGCCCGGGTTTCGAATGTTTGAGTTTATGAATTAGGTATTATACTTAAAGTCTCCACCAGGGATCTATCTATCGGACGGAGACTGTTGAAGACTGACAGCGAGGATACTATCTCCACGAGACCAGAAGTTTTGAGTGGGATTAATAGGTTCCATGGACAGCTGTACTCATTTTTGTTGCAGCCACACACAAGGGTGAGCCAACAGCGAAGTTTGTTTAACATTATTCCGAAAAAATCCCGTATATCAGTCTGAGCGAGATTTGAATGGCTCTTGGCGTTGACGCACCTTTTGTGTGTTCTGTTTTCGAGAATCATCTTGAATCGTCTCGTTTCCAGGCTCTATGACTTCCAGCCTCCCGAACCAACCGAATTCCTAATAGGATTCACTACTATAGATCACATACACATTTTGCGGCAGATTATATAGAAGACCGAGGAGTATAATCTACCTTTATGTCGGGCGTATGCGGACTTTGAGGAAGCCTTCGATTATGTTGAAATTTAGGCGATACTGCAGGCCCTTCAGCGGTGCCAAATTGACTGTCGGTATATCGCGGTGCTGAAGGGTTTGTGAAACAAGGCTACGATGTCCGTTCGAGTACAGTCCAGTAGTACTAAACCTATCCAACTGCAGAAGGATGTAAGATAATGTATTGCCATAGCCCCGAAACTTCTGGAACCGCAACTTCTTTTCAAACTTCTTGATTAGAATGGACGTGATATAAAAATCAATGCTGATTACATCAACCACCTTCAATTTGCCGACGATATGGTCATCATGGCAGAATCGCTGGAAGACCTTCACCTACACTCAATCACCTCAACAGTGTCTCCCAACGGGTAGGCCGTAAGATGAACATGGAAAAGATAAAGATCATGTCGTATGTCCATGTCACGCCTATACCGGTTATTGTTGGGAGCACTGTACTTGAAGTTGTTGATGAGTTTTGTTAGTCTGGGTGAGTAAGTAGAACTTTACCCGAACTCGACGCAGAGGTCAATTTGTGAATCCGACACTAATGGGTGGGGTTCGGGAAACTTCACCGAATCTTCGCGTTGAATGTTCCGACACATGATGACGACGGCGATTACTTATGTTATTATGCAACATTTCCATCAGCTCCAAATACGTCAAAAGTGAGTACGCCCAGGCAATTTACGGTGGTAGGGCCACGCAGCAGCCTCGGCTGTTGCACGAATGGGCAGGCCCGTCCGGGTAAGTACCACGACCTCACAGAAGACCAGCGTAAAGTGGAAGTATAATACTTTCGCGTTTCGTCTGGTGAGTGAGGTGGCCGGAGCCCAATTTTCAAAAGGTTGTCAACGCATCTGTAACCCTTTGGTGTGGCAGATGTCCATGGGCGACGGTATTCACTTAACATCAGGTGAATCGTCTGCTCGTTTGACAACTTTTCGCATAAAAAAAAAAAATTCAGCAGTCCGTCGAGAAATATTAGTAGTCACTACAGTATAAATGAAGAAAAATTCATCTTTTTATTGACATTAACCTTTCCAGTCTGCATTCACATTTCGTTTCGATTCGTAAAACATTTAGCTTGATGAGTTCCTTTCAAACTTAATGTGATTTGAGTACAACGTTGCGCGTTCAAAGAGTTTTAATTATCGAAATTGTAATATGTTCAGCACGAACGGCAGGTTTCCATACGAGGTTAATATATTAACTTGTATGCTATCATCATATCCAAATTATTTTATGTTTGTGAATGACATTTTACAATAAAAAAAATGAACCGAATAACGAAATGATTCTGAACATATATAAAAACCAATTCTGAATGCTCTATTAGTCTTGCCACAAACCTAACGGTGGATTTTTTAAGTCTGTACAGTTGTAGATGGTGAATTATTTAATTTTTTTTATTAAACGGTAATTGAGTAAATCTGAAAACCTGATCGAAACGACTTCTTGCGCACATGTGGGCTACTTAGTAAATCACTTTGTGGGATAGCTAGAAATCGTAGTTCATTATTAAAATGGTGTTATTACAGTCCTTCAATTTATGGCCACCGCCGAATTTTCCACCGAGAGAGGTTAGCGGGAAAACCTGAATTAAAGTTATTAAATTTAAACTAAATTTAAATGATTAATTGTTTTTTTAAGATCAAAATTTTTATCAGAAAAGGTGCAAGCTGGCGGTTCACCTGATAATAAGTGATAGCCGCCGCCCATTAGCATTTGCCACACCCATAGGTTTGCAGATGCGTTGTCACCTTTTAATAAAGTGGGCCCCGGCTACCTCACTCACCAGACGAAACGCATAAGAATAACATTTCCACTTCACACTGGTCTTCTATGAGGTCGTGGTACTTACCCCGACACACCTGCAAATTCGTGTAACATAGAGAACTGTAGCGTGGTCCTACCACAGTCAAAACCTACCACGTATGTATTTATGTTTTAAAATTTTTATCCGAATATTGTGAATTTATTGTATAAGAATGTCAACAATTGATATAATTTCACTTAACAGAAAGTCACGTTTAAATATTTTTTAATTCAAATTATATTATGTAAGATATATAATATTAGCCCAGCTTCTTTATGTCAGCAAACGTAAGAAAAATAGCCTCCATTTTCTAAAGCTTGCTTAGATTATAAAGAGTTTTAAGAATAAAATTTTTAACAAGTTATCCGCCCGTCTCAACCAACTTCAGATCAACCCGACAAAAAGGAACGAATAAAAAAGAAAAACATCATCGTTTTACTATTCACATTAAACAGGACATCAAGCCACTACGAAGAGGAGTTGATGACTGACATTTTCGTAAATTATGTCAGAAAGAAAATTTGGGCTCCTCATTTCAAAAGAAAGGCGAAATCATTTCCTTTCTTTAACAAAGTGCTTAGATATTTAAATTTTAATATAAACATTTTCTTTTAAATTTCTGTTAATATTTACCAATCTAGAGATTATCCAAAAGGTACTTGATCTTTATCATATGTATTAAGTAAAACTAACATAAAATAATAATAACTTAATAACGAAGCATAGTAATTTCAAAACCATTTCCAAAAACAAAAATTGTGTGTTTAATTAAAGTTATACTTTTTTATGGAAGCTTCTCCTCGGGTCGAGTCCTTGAGTCGACGCGTTACCTTTTTAAAAATGGATCAATCCCTTTTACTAACGACTTACAAAAACCATTATCTGAACCGCGCAGTGATTGAATTGTGCCGTCTTTTCAGACGTTTCGGTGATTTGCTAAAGTCTTCCATTCCATTCGACTGAACGCCGATTGATTATTAAATTTCTTGGCTTAATCAGCTTACTTTAGAATAATTGGTGAAATCACGGTTGATTTTCTTATTGATATACAGAAATCATGATGTTCAATAATAATAACTTAAATATGCTAAGAGGTAAAAGAACAGGGAAATGAGACGATGATACAAATAACTGGTAAATCTAATTTAGGTAATCAAAATTGTAAGACTGCCGCAAATTTAATTTTGAGACCTTGATATCATCATGATCGACATCTTCGTGCCATATACCATCTAAGTGGGGTCGGCACAACATTTGAATCGTGTTGTAAGCGGCTTTGGCTACAATGATTTTAGGGCCGCCCGCCCGCCTGCCGCCTGAACGCTCGAGACCTCGTAAATAGTTGCTTATATATGATAGCTTATGATAGCTTGCAAATAGTATTCTCAAATTTCATTTCCCTGCCTCTATAAAAGTTGTCATAATTGATTAGAAAAGAATCGGGATATGAACTTCTTCTGCTCTATAAGATAATACGAAACTATATCGAAAATATCAATTGTGGTTTAAGGTTTGGAATTGATTGCAAAGTTTGAAAATGATTTTATTTTAATCTTAGTTAATTCACGATAATTGTTTCAATGTGAAAAAAATATTAATAGTGTCATAAGTTTATATGCTGAAATTGTGCGTAAGATAAGAAAGATTGTGAGAAATGCCGAAATGTTTTAGTTCATGCAAAAATTTTTCTTTAATCCCTGTCTGTTGACCTTTGCTTCACTATATATGCGTGAACTGGTAAAAGTCGTCTCGGACAATACATTCACAATTAAGTTTACAAGTTATTTGTTGGTGACACGGAGGGAAATAATGCACGTGCAAGTTTTCTTGGAAGTCCATTTTTAAAATTGGATTTATAAAATTATCAAAACCGGTGGCGGAATGAAATACGATGCTAAGAACTATGAATAACACAATTATGCTATTACGGCTTAACTTTAAATTTTAGGATCTACGTATACGTATTAATTTCTTTGTAAAATGTCGACGTTTCATAAGAACGCGCAAGTGTCTATGTGGATAAAGACATTTTATTTATAAATCCGACCTCGGGCAACTTAGACAAGAATAGATCAAAGATAGGCCAGAAAACCTAAAGGGATTTTATTAGCTACAAGACACTAAAGGTTTATTCAAAATCATCAAATTGCTGACCGGACTGAGTACCTACAGAGTCCTATAAATCTTGTCCCGTCTCCAGTCTCTCTTAGCTGTTTGCTTGATCGGGCGGAAACTAAATTTATATAAGCGGTGGCGGGACATCCGATTTCTCTCTCCGCGTAGCAAGAAATTACTTCTAATTCTGTAATATTTCCTCATAACTTATTACCTGATACCAGGCCAAGAGGTAGTGACGAAGCATACTTGAAAATAAACCATGGTGTTTGGTTTTTCTCTCTTTGTTTAGATTCATAAACTAATATTTAATATCTATATCATAATATAACCGTCCTACACCCAACTACGTCATATCGATTCTTATTCTGTATTAAGTTACATATTTTTTTAACTTACCTCTTTACTTAGTAGCTTCTAATTATCTTTACTTAATACATCAGTCGGAAAAACTGTATGTAGAGTGAATTATATTTTTAACACATGGATGAATCTTTTAAATGACTATACGCTTAAATAAAGCTATGCAGAACAGATAAATTTATTACCTGTATAACTTAAAACTAAGAACGTAAATGCAATTAAGAGAACCCAACCTTTAATGAGGTAAACAATGACAGCGTAAAGTTATTATTATTTCATGTTACATAGGTTCTCGTCTTTAAGTTTAAGGGTATAACCTGCGTAGACGAAGAAATCTCCACCCCACATACAGCCCGCAAACGATATAAAGATTGAAAGTTCATAAGAATAATGATATTAGTCAAATTGTATCTACACAGCGATGAGCAGGATATTTTACCCCCTCAGCTACCCACAGTGATGGACAAAGGCCAAAGGCCCGTCAGTTACCCCCAGTAATGTTAATTTGATAGATATATCGGATATCTTTGTGGTCAGAGCGTAATGCACTAGTTCTCAATCCGAAGAAATCTCAGTATATGATTCTAGGATCGCCAAATCAAATAAAGAAGATCATACTAAGTCACCCTGCCATTACCGTAAACAACGAATCCATTGTAAGAGTGGCGAAAGTCAGAAATTTGGGGGTAATAATGGACGACAAGCTGCGTTTTGAGAAGCATATTATGGGTATTGCACGTAACTGCTTTTACAGGTTGAAAGTACTCTATCGTATTCGTGATTACCTAAGTGTTTCCTTACGTATCAATCTATGCGAATCTCTCGGTCTCTCAAAATTCAATTACGCGGATTCCCTCTTAGGCCCACGTCTGTTATCACGAACAAGGCAAATAATACAAAGGGTACAGAACGCCTGTGCACGTTTCTGTTTTAATATACCTCCACGTGCACATGTAACGCCTTTTATCAATAACGCAAATATCCTAAAGATGGACCTCCGCAGACGACTACACTTCGCCTCACTTTTATTTGGAACTATTAGAAACAAAGAGCCGTTATATCTTTACAATAAGTTGATTTGGGCTAAAGATCAAAATGAGATGTATAATACGAGATCATCTAATTATAAATTAGTTTATCCTTTCTACCGTTCGGCCGCTTTTAGAGGCAGTTTCAAATACAATTCCACTAAGTGCTGGAACAACCTCCCGCCTCCCTTGCGCGACCTGAAAACAATAACTGGTTTTAAAAACAAGTACAAATTGTATCTACTTCTAGAACAAAAAAAATGCTGCCGTTTAATTCTAATTCTTATCAGCTTAATTATACGCTATAATATAATATAATAAAATACAATGTAATATGATTTGATACAATATATTTTAATATAATATATATACATTATATTTTTTTTTATAAACATATACCATAATTTATATACTTATAAGACACTCATTTTCTTACCTTTATCATGTGGCCAACGCGCAACGAGGTCTGTCTTGCGTTTTACGTTTCAAATTAAGTCACGTGTCCACTGCTCGATCGGTAAATGTCACAGTGCCACAGAGTAGGGATAAATATTGGTAACCTAAAACCAAAATGGAAATAAAGCAGCTGACACCAATATCAAATAAGAAAACATTAGTTCTAATTTTTTTACTTACCTCTTCAGACAAATGATATCCACTGTCTATATAATTGAAAGGTTCAAACAAAAATAATTTAATTATCGCTATACTGCGTTGTAGGTATGTATTACAAGTGCACTGACGCAGCCGTCCGAGTTGTCTCGAAGTGCGGGCGGACTGAAAACCGGCGTCGGGATCAGAACGAATCTTAGTTACTGTATCTCGACTTTAACCGAGTCCCGTCCGTTTCACTGTCTTATGCTGCTACACAGACCTTCACTTATTATTATTATTATTATTTTTAGTTTTTTTGTTATGTTTACATTTATTTTAAGTTATTCTAATATTATTTTATATAATGTGTAGTTACATTATTATTTTTAAGTGTTCTATGTATCTATTTGTGCTTAGACCGTGAATAAACGTTTCTTCTTCTTCTTCTTCTTCTTCTTCTTCTTCTATATCCTTGTGGGCATCAATCGATACCACAATGCAGGGCGTGGACTGCAACGAAACTGTTAATGCTTATCAAATTTGACAGACATTTATGTATTCAAATCAAATCAAATCAAAAATATATTTATTCAAATAGACGCTTGCGCGCTCTTATGAATCGTCAAATTTTACATCAAAGATTATGTGTATAGGTTCGTAAGGTACCACCGGTTCGGAAAGCGGTTTCTGTTGAGAAGATATATCCCGATTCAAACATTCGATTAAATTGTACTTAAGTGCCAACAATATTTTTATAAATTGTTAATATCTTCAACAGCCAATTCATATATTTTTTTTTATTGTAACATGTTTTTTTTTAGTAACTTTTCTTTTTTTTATACTGCTTAATTTTTTTTTCTGTTTTTACCGTATTTTAGTTAATATTTGTATTATTGTAATGCTCGTATTTCACATTTAGTTTTGTAAAAGTTTTTTGGTTTTTGTCTCCACTGCCTGTTGTAATGTAGTTTTTACCTATAATTAAGGTACCACTCATCACTTTTTTGCATATCTTGTATAATTCTTCTGTCACAGTGTGTACTTTGTTGGTGATAAATAAATAAATAAATAAATAAGAGACCGGCAAGAAACTCAACAGTTGCTCTTTTTCAAAAATATCAGGGTACAATATAATATACAGGTATAATAGTCTTATTCTAGCCTACGTGAGTATCAACAGTATTAACTCCACACATTGGCGTCGTCGAGATATTCCGAAATGGTATAATATGCTTTAATCATCAGTTGATTTTTAATTTTACATTTAAATTGGTCAAGCGGCAGACTTAATATCGACTGTGGGATTTTATTATACATGCGCACACTTTGCCCCATTAACGACTTATTTACTTTTTGTAGACGAAACGATGGCGTAGTAAGTTTGTCCTTATTTCTAGTGTTTATTTTATGTCTGTCACTATTCTTTAGGTAATAATTAAGGTGACATGTATTGACAAGCAACAGTGAGTATATTAACCTCTTTGAAAAGATCTCTGAGTTAATTCCGGGCTCCGATATTGTAGATTGCTCGGACAGCTCTTTTTTGAAGAATAAATATAGAATTTATATCTGATGCACTACCCCACAACAAAATGCCGTAAGACAAGATGCTGTGAAAATAACTAAAGTAAACAAGTCTGGCAGTGTCGATGTCTGTTAGCTGCCTAACCCTTCTAATCGCAAAAACCGCGGAGCTCAGCCTATTCGCAAGAGATGATATATGGGGACTCCACTGGAGCTTTGAATCTACTGTAATTCCCAGAAATATAGCAGACTCAACTGGATTAATGGGTACGTTATTTAATATTAAACTAAAACTTTTCCTTCTTATACTGGGAAGGGTAAAAAGAATACATCTGGTTTTTTTGGCATTTAATACCATATTATTAATAGTAAACCAGTGGAGGATATGTGAAAGTGCACTATTCACGTCGTCATAATTTAATACGTTTCGGTCAACTTTAAAAATAAGCGATGTATCGTCAGCAAACAGTACAACATCACACAACCCACTGCCATAAAAGGGGAGATCATTAATATATACTAAAAATAATAATGGGCCCAAGATTGATCCTTGTGGGACTCCCATTTTCATCTGGGACCCAGCGGAATTAACATCATTTATAGATACTTTTTGAATTCTATTACTAAGGTAAGAGGCAATGAGATTGAGGGCGATGCCACGAATGCCATAATATTCTAGCTTTTGAAGGAGAGTTTTATGGTCTACGCAGTCGAAGGCTTTTGAAAGGTCACAAAAGACACCTATTGCATCTTGTGACCTTTCCCAGGCGTTATAAATATGTTTGACAAGTGCGACGCCCGCATCTGTTGTCGATCTGCCTTTAGTGAATCCATATTGCTCATCGTGAAAGATTTTGTTCACATTAAAATGAACTAAAAGTTGATTTAATATTAGCTTTTCAAAAACTTTACTAAGAGATGGCAATATGGAAATAGGTCTATAGTTGCCTGGATCATTTTTATCACCACTTTGTACTAAAGTACATGTACAAGTGTAAAGTATTCACTAATCAATGTCTGATCTAACATGTTTATCTACTTTTATTGAAACATCATCTTAATAAGTTTTGGTGGAATTATTAAGTTTTTAAGGTTTTATACAATGAAGTGAGTGAGAAAACATTGAGTAGTCTATCTCAAAAGAAATATAGTTGAAACAGTCTGTTAAACTTCTATCATTATATAATCGTATTGCTGACTTATTGCAAGATTATCTCATACCAGTCATTAAACGTCTCTTGTCATCGACAAAATATTGTGAAGTTAAATGACTACGCAATTCGAGATTCGTCATGCAGAATTTAATTCCCAGTTATATTCGCGTCCAACAAACCCTTGGTAGGTCATCATCATCCTCCTGACGTTATCCCACCTAGGTGGGGTCAGCACAACGTGTGAATCGTTTTGTACGCGATCTTGGCTAGATTTTTTTCAAACGGCCGCCTTGGAAAACGAACACCCCGATCCGGAACATCTATCTGTGGGTCACACAACTTGTCCCATGTGGGAATCGAACGCACAGGCTATGACACCGAAGTCAATAGTTTAGCAACAGCACCACCGAATCATCCAAAGATGACCTTGGTAGATATTATGATATAGACTGTCACCATTTCCTTCCTATGCATTATTATTACTTTATTACTTAAGTTTAATGGAGGCAACACCGATGATTTAGAAATTCTGTAGAATATTAATTATTTTCTCACCGAGAAAGTTTTGAGATGGGTGTAAATTTTTTAATTATTTGCACATAATTAATTATATTACCTTTCTGTGTCTGGTCATAGCTGTGCGAAAATTTCGCACCGGTCAACGAGTCATACTATATTTAATTTTAAATACCTTATACCACATATTCATTACTTATTTATTCACATTATTTATTTGTTTTCATTAACATTTCACCCTTACTTACTACTGTTTTTATTATCTCATTTTTCTAGGTCGCCTGGAAGGAAGCACTTTTTAGCGATAAGGCCGCCTATTGTACAGATTTATATTATTTGTTGATTATGCAGTATCAGTCGTAGTGTACAATAAAATATATTTCATTGATTCATTCAATGTTTTTAAAAAAATACAAAATATAAGTATAGATAATTCTTAAATTTCTTCAACTCTAAAACCATTCATTATCTGGCCATGTTAATCACATCTATGTTAATACACGCGTAATATTTTATATCAGCTTTAAACTTAAATGTCAAAGTGTTGACCAAATATTGATATTACCCTCGTTACGTACATTATACTCACTTTGTTTTGAATAATACGGAACCGCTGAATCCGCGGAATATAAATAAAAAATTCAAATACGGTGACAATTTGAGAGCAAAACTACAGCCATGTCCCGTGAGAGGTAATGAAGGGTAGATGTAAAGCAATAAGCGTCCCGCTCCGACCTCCTTGTTCTTCTTCTTCTTCTAATGCAGTTGGCGGTCCTTATGATATCGCTAATGACACAATAATGGTAAAGAAACAAAGGGCTTCAAATATCTAAGAATACCTTCTGGTTGTTTATTTTTGCCTAACTTTTATAATGAAATGATGAAGAGAATGATTTTATGAATGTTTAATATGTATAGTTTAATATAATAATATAGAATATCTAAACAAATTTACATATTTATTATATTATTCAATTACCTAGAACAAAGAAAATAAGATTGTAATTATTATGTTAAGTTCACAACTTAATATTACAACTATTAATAAAATTACATAAGATATCAACCTCCTTGTTCTGAGTCGGAATTTTAACTGACTGTTTGTGAAGAAACATCTATTATCCGGCGAAAATGTGTAAACATTTTAAAAGTTAAACTGAACGCATGGTTTATAGTCATCTTAAATATTTTTCTTTTCTTGAAATTGGTTGCAGTATTTTTGAGAGGATGACGTTTCTTCTTTACAGGTTTAGTATGGTATTAAATAGAACCGAGAACTTTCCAATATAAAAAATAATCGAAGTATTAAAACTACGTGGAAGCTGAGGTCGTATAATTTTAAAGATTTACCTTTTTGAAAACAAACCTGAGATTGAATCTCAGGTTTGTTTTCAACATAAACTAAGAGTTATGAAGTCGGTGAAGCTTTATAATTTACAGACTGATAGCAGAAACATTCGGAGAAAAGGTTAAAGAGAAAGTCCTTGATAGTGTTTTTATTTTCGATTTCCTAAACAGCGGGGCGCACTGCACTGAATATTGAAACGAAACTCGAATAAAAGGGTTGCACAACATATCGAACAAGATCATGGAATAAATGCTTCACATTTCGGTAAAACAAACGTCTTTGTCCAAATTAAAGCTCCTAAGGATTTGGAAAGAGACAGAACACTCTTATGTTCATCAAGAGTCAGTTTATTCATGCAGAAATACTATCTAAGCAACTGCGAAGCAATAGCTATACCTGGTTGTTATAAATAAAGTTTTTATTAATCAAAAATCAGTTTGGATACCGCTTTTTTTTAATAATTTCTTGTATTTACGCGATTACTTAGAATTTTATTTCCCGTCGTTTCGAACCCTTTGCAGGGATCATGGTCACGGGAATAAAATTAAAAAAGAAACGCAATAAAAACACTGAAAATTACTCGGTGCACGCCACTGTAATTCGAACCTCAATCATCCCAAACTCGACGACATTTCCAAATACGGGACGAGCTAATCTCACTTCCCGCCAAAGTAAAAATGGACAAACACCAAGGCGTATTCGAGTTTTATTGTTCGCTACTGTTGTTCAATTAGGACTGGATCGGCTTTATGTCCTTACAAAATCAAGGAATACTCGGACAAGTAAGCGTTTTTGCATCGTCCAATTTATTTTATTGCCCCGCGTTATCGTTTATTTTCGGCTACGCTGCAATAATCTCGGAATTTCTTTGGAATTTTCCTCTATGTTCTAATAATCAAATCTCGGGTAACTTTGGATAGCAATATTAGAGTTCAAAACTCGAAGTATCAAGGGAATTGGTTAAAGGTTAGCGGCAAGAAGAAAAGTTAGTGGCGAGAATATAGTCATCTTTTAATATTCGCTTATTTATAAGAAAAGTAATAGCTGATATATTTACCGCTTGCAAAGGCTCCATATGAAACGTCCTCCACGACACAGAAGAATATAATGTTCCTTATATCTTATTCGATACAGTACATCAATAAAGAAACATATTGAGTCGTTATTACTCGATAAGTTCAGACGCCCACAGGGTCGTAATACAATAAGTAGAGAGGGTTTGCCATGTACCGCAGCTGAATAATAAATGTATCTGAGAAAGCGTTCAAGGCTGATAGTAGTCACAAAGGAAAATTATATTAATGGCGTTTATCGGTTATCTCTTAATTGATTCGTGCTGGCACGTAGATATGATGTATATTTTATCTGCAACAGGCATAACTGTATTTGACGCAACGAAAAAGAGCGCGTAGATAAGCGAGATAAATTGGCATAACAGTTGAGATTTTGAAAATTGATTTTCTTGAATAAATTCGTTTTGGAAAATGTTATAACGTCTTAATATTAACGTCTAAGAATCGTGTCAAAGAAAATTGAGTGTTAAAATAATATATAGAAAAGCGTCATGCCGCGAATGCCGAAGACGTTGGTACGATTCCTACGGCGGCGACAATTTTTCGTACTCTTTCTACAGTACCTGGAGGAGCGAGCTTTGCTCGGTTTTTTTTTTGATAAATCGTGTATTTGGAAATTACTCTTTCTACAGTACCTGGAAGACCGAGCTTTGCTCGGTTTTTTTTTTGGTAAATCGTGTATTTTGGTAATTACATTTAGATACAAATTACTAAGACATGAATATGCATAATTAAAATACCGACTTATATACTAAGGGCCTGTTTCACAATGTCCAAATAAAGTCCCGAATAAGCTATTTGCCACTTATCTATAAAGTCATTGTTGGCGTTTCACAATCTTACAATAAGCGTAGGTATCTGAAAATAAAGTTCAAAGTAAATTATAGGTTAGATCATCTGTCAGATAAGGAATTTATTTGGTGGTTTGTTACTTGTTACTTGTATTTCGTATGTAGTGAAATCGGAAAATATTAAAAATGGATCTATTTCTTTGACGACGAATTGATGTTTTTTATCGTTTATCGGAACCACGCAGATATCCTGTGTTTCAGTCGCTCTAATTACATGGTGGTGATGAGGAGTTTAGACTGCGGTTTACATTTAATAAAAACACTGTCTATTATGTCCATTTAGAGCAAATTTCTTCTGATACAGAAAGGATTTATTTCCATATTATGTTTTATTTTTTATACATAACGTATGTAGTGAAATGTCTATGTACTTAATATCCATGTTGTTTCTAATAGGTTCTTGAATAATCATTGTTTCAGTAATTATGACATATCATCTTCATTTTCTTGACATTCAATCCATGAATTCGGTTGACACTGTGATATTATGCAACTGGAAGTTTTCTGAACATAGTTGGTGATTGTACTGGAGTGAGTAAGGCATCAGCTTGTCGAATTGTGAATATGGTGTCAAGCAATTGCACGATATTGAACTGTGTCCTCACAGTTTGTTAAGTTCCCAGAAGATGTTACTGAATTATAAGGAGACTTTTATGAGATAGATAGATTTACCCCCACGTCCCAATAAAATCTACAGGTTAGTTGGGTCAGACTTGAAAATAATGGAAATAGATGGCCTGATGACATAGACCAAACAATATTTAATAATTCGTTTATAAAACAAAGATTTTTAAACAGAGAATTTGGTAATAGTGTATTTGTTGGTGATAAAGGTTAAGAAAATACATTTAATCTTTTGACTCTACTGCAGAATCCTGTTACACCAGCAGAACATCTCTATAACGAATAAGAAGTAGGAATCTTCTTGAGCGGACTTACGGTGTTTGTATAAATAGGTCTCCTATATTAGCAAAAAACATAATATACATTCGTACATACAGACTGGACACGAAGTCTGTAATTGTAGCATGTGTGGTGTTGCACAATATTGCAATTAATCTAAAAAATGCTTTTGTATCATTATAATTGTTTAAGAGTATGTATTTCAGGTATATAAATACGTAATAAAAAATTATGCAAAAAAAATACGTTATGAATGCAGTTTTTAGATAAAAAAGTGACTAAATAAAAAAAAATATGTTCTTACATTTCCCGTAAATCGAAACGCCAAAATGCAACGATGCCATCTCTATCTTACAAGTAACAAACTGACACATAAACTCAATGGTAAGACGTTTGTGAAACGCAAATTATTTTAACAGGATGTTTTATGTGGCAGTTAATTTATTTGTCATTTACTTATCCTACACTTTATTCAGACATTGTGAAAAAGGCCCTTACACTTACGTCTAAAACTTCGATATGACGTAGAGACGTCGCGCGCTAGTACGAACGCTAGAACAATGGCAAAGGAATAAAAGTAACTTTCTCGCTGACATCCATATCGTTGACACGGAACGTTGCCTCTACTGTGAATAATTCACGTATGATTTTCCGAAGCGCACCTAAAACGTAGCACTACATGCAAGTTATTTGTTTTGACGATTGCAAATGATATTTCATGACGCTGTTGGTTGATCCTTATGAAACTTGGTATTTAACTGTTTCCTGAACTTAAATTTGCATTATGGCGTGCATAATTACTTGTTTTTTTTTTAATATACAATAAAGCAAAATATACTCAAGCGTAGCAGTCAATACATTTAAATTTACTTTAGTCGGATAATTATTAATTAACCAAACAGAACAGATCTTTCTCCTTAAATTTGTTTGTATCGTCTTTAAAAAAATATCTTTCAAAGAACATGATAACCGTAGTTTCGGAGCTGCAGTAGGCCGGGGAAATCAACATTTTAAATATTTGTAAAAAGACGCATCTCCAAAAAGTCCTTTAAATATTTTTTAAACAGGAACAGATATTAACAGCAAATTCAAATAAAAACGTTTATCAAATGATGATGACCGTTCAGAATATTGAGAGAATCAAGATATTTTTTTTAAAGTTGGCAAGTAAGTAGTCCACATGGTGTTAAGTGACTACTATTTTTCGGGTGGGCCTGGGCCCTTACTATAAAAAAATCGAACTAATTAATAATAACAGTTCTTACTATTTGTTATCGTTGCATAGCATAACATAAAATCGTTTGAGATGTTTGTACGCTTAGAACTGTTAAACTACGCAATTGATTTTAATGCGATTTTTAGCAATAGATAGTATTCAAGTGGAAGGTTTAAATGTAATATGTTATATGTATATTATAGTAGCGAAAATTTGAGAAATTCAATATCTACATGCACCCGTGCGAAGCCGGGGCTAGTCGCTAGTTTCCTATATCGATTTCAACTAAAGCTTAATTCTCCTCATTGCTTAATTCTCCTTAAGCTCCGCTTGCATCCGGCTTAGGTGACTGGGATCACAATGAATTAATTTCAAATCTTTTTCAAATAATTGAAGCTTGAATTAATCGAAAAAGATTTGGGGATAAATCTTGTGCAGCGTGTTCCTTAATAACTTAAAATTTAATATGATTTTCTTTTATTACTTTTTTTATAATGAAGCATTCTGCTTCTAGAAGGGTCAATCAAAAATGAATTCAAAGAATGTCTTAGTAATTATCGATAAAAGACTTTCGAAATCTATGTTTAATCAACGCAACGAACGCATCAATCGATTGGGCCAGAGGCGCACTTTCGAATCTGCATTTCATAGTAATTATACAAAGGGCACACTAACAGTTTCCGGAACTGGCCACTTACATAAACAATATTTAAAAAGTAATTACGACATTTGAAAATGGAACTTTGGCTGTAGAATGCAGTTTGTTGCATCTGACTGTCAATTGTTTTTACATTGTGGCGCCATTTTAAGAATTGTGTGTCATGTTTTACATACTCTGAAAACCTCACTCGGCTTCAATTTGCTTTTAGCGATGAAGGATAGGTGTCCAGCCTAGAATTTCGAATCGGTAACCCAAAATCCTGGGGTGGGCACGGCCCACCCGGCCTCCCCGCTATATACGCCTATGATGACTACCGCCCTACGTGGACATAACACAATTATAGCGTCTCCTTAATGAGCTATTGTGATAAAACCTTTTCGAATCTGAGAGGAGTTTTTCAGACACTATGCTATCTTTTCATGCCACGCGCGACCCCGATGTTACAAATTTTCTTTTTTACTTAATTAGTTTGTTTGAAAAATTTTTTTTTTAATTGTGGATTTTTTTGAACGTTAATATTTTTTTATAATTATTGGAAAGTAGCGTTAGACGTGTGCTCATTTATTGTCGCGCTTGTAAAGACACGCTGTATAGTGCCAAAACCATATATTAATAAAAAAGTCATTCTCCGAAACATGAAGAAATCGTTGTCTATTGATAAATGCTTCCTTTCCAATCTAACAGACACCAGTCTCCATGGAATACAAATGAAGACGCACATGTTACGATGGCAGATAATTAAGGCTAGATAAAATAAATAGGGAGCTTCTTTAATCTCCGTGTACATTAACTGAATATTAAGTGCTGAGGAGCAACACTCCATGTTGAATCCAGCGAAAAAGTGAACAAATTTCCGAATTCGTTTGAAATTTTGTCATAATTCAGCTCGTATTTCGTAGTTTGTGTGTGATCAAAGTAAACCTACCTTAATTCAGTTAACCGCAATGTGTAAAGTTCAACACATATCAATTTTATTAACATATTTTCAATGTTAAGCATAAGATTCAATCCGGAAGCAATACCTTAGATAATAAATGTCTATTGTTATTAATCATAACAGTGTTTTTTTATTAATGCATCATATTACAGTATTGATATTAATTTAAATGTAACTTTTAACAACAGAAATCACAGAAAAGATTTCCTATTTGTCAAAGAAATATTGCTATAAGTTTTTGTTCAATGCAAAGGCTATTAAAATTTTCAGCGCTATTTTACGTAGGATGCTCTAAAAGCATTTCAATTACTAGAAATCGTGATTATATTGATGGATGACAGTGGCAGGCGTCGCGTTGGCGCGTTTTTATTCTTCGGCTTGTGGCAATATTTTAAGCCGTCGTCCTGGCCATATTAGAAATAGATTTTCTTTTAGGGTTCCGATAAATAACAAAACTAGAACAGGTTATTTACGTCTTTATATTATTATTTATCCTGGTTACCGTATCTATAATAATTAGACTGAATACAAGTCACTTTACAAAATAATCAATACAAACATCAAAAATTAAATTAATATTTGTTGAGTTTAAGGTTGGGCACCTTAAACTTCGAACCAAACCTTCTACAGAAACCCGAAGGCAAATACAGTAAATATAATACAACAATATGTTATGATGGTGATACAAATTGACAATTAATTATTAATGATAATATTTCCAATAATTCATTCTAATAATGATAACCATAACATTACCGTAGCAGAAGTGCCGTATCCGAGTAAGTTGGTTAATTTACGATATCTGATCCACCCTTCAGCATCGAAGCTCAGACGTCACAGATTGATTGTGATGAATGGCTTCGCTGCGGCGCTGCCTACGCGATGCTCGTAATCAATAACCTGTTACGCGCCTAAATTAACTCCACGGACCTGTCTATAAAATTAATTTGTTTAAGGCAAAAAGATACCTCCTTGAAAATTGTTCTTACTCTTAATATGTAGAAAAAGTGCGAAAAGATTGTCGCCGCTGTGGGAATATATATATATAGGGAACAGCTAGCCACTGAGCCGTTTAGCTCAGTGGCTAGAGCGTCAGGCCGCGAATGCCAAAGACGTGGGTTCGATTCCCACAGCGGCGACAATCTTTTCGCACTTTTTCTACATATTTTAATGTTCAATCTTAAGTGCAAATATGAGCACTATAAACAATTTAAATGTTTCTTCTTTTCTAAAAGTCCCACAATGGTTTAGCAAAAACCGTTGTGGTGTTAAGAACGTCCTTGTTGTCAGTGACGATCTTACCATCAACTGATTCGTTTGCTCCTTTATAAAATAAAAGATTGAGTTCATCATCACCGACATTTACAGTACTTTTCACCGTTCATAAACAGAGGAGGTTCTCAATTCGACTGTATTTTATTTTGATGATTCTTTTTTCATTTAAAAGCTGGTGCTTCCCGTGTGGTCCCATATTAATTTCATTGGTATTGGATCTTGGGCTCCGGAGATACGTAGGGAATTCCTGAATATCAATGGTAAAATGAATACAGAGCGAGGTATTTGAAGTCGATTTTGTTTTTTCGTTAATAGAAATGGACTTGTTTTATAAACGAGGCAACAAACATAAAAGATGAAGTGGAATTGAGAACCTCCTCCTTTTTTTAAGTTGGTTAAAAATTGACTTGTATAGGGAACGAGTCGCTACTCACTTCTCGCGGTGGGAGCACGCAATCCCATTAATAAATAAGTGAATTGACGACCCAATTGGCGTGGGGAGTAGTGACCCTGCCTCCTGCGCTAGAGGGTGTGGGTTCGATCCCCACTAATGGAGAAATATTGTGTGATGAACATCGTGTTTTTCCAGTGTGTGGGTGTTTATATAAATGTATGATATGTATTTATTTACAAAAGAAAAGTATGTTTAAGTAGGTTTATCAGTTTTCTAGTACCCATGGTACAAGCGTTGCTAAGTTTGGGACTAGAAATGTGTAAAAAAAAAAATCGAACCCGGCGGAATAATATTCTGTTGAGGACGTGAGTTCCAGAGTGTCCGATATTCCTAGTCGTTAGATATCATCCCAAAGTTGTTTATCGTGCTAAATTGAAAATCTCAATTTTAATAAAATCTTTATATTAATATTTGTTATGAATGATTTCTGCACATGGTACCAAAAGACTCAAGCAAATAAGCGTATATCGTATAAATACTAATTAATGTCTTTTAAGCCATAATAAGGAGTTTTAAATTCGATAGGAGCATTCTTGAGGACCTCCAATTTAATTAATTTCACTTCAAATCAAAATTCCTAAAGGGTTTTGTACGAACAATCTTAATTAAAACTCTGTAGATAAAGGAAACGGCTTAAAGGACGTCTAAGCATTTAAGACGTCGAATAATTAAATTTTTGTGTTAAAGAAATGCTCATCATTTATTTAATACCAGTCTATTTTACATGTCAATGTGAGAATTTTTCCTTTGGTACAGTCCACCCAATTCAATCAGGAGATTGCTCATAATATTGGATCATCTGTTATCGACAACATGGTTATTTCGCGTTGTTATTTTATTTATTGTATTCCAAATTAAACGTATGTATTTCGCACTGTTTTACCACACTGTTTATCAGCTCTCATCACGCAAAGCGTTCTTAGCAGAGCTACGCAGGACAATTTGTTTTGTAAATAAATACTTTCTTCGTTCTCTTTAACGATTAAGGAATTTTAAAATATCTTTATACAGCCTTTTTAATTACCTTCATAATAATATATACATTTTAATATCTCATCTTTCCTTATATACATACAGGTAAATATTATACAGCATTTAACTCTTCTTTCTATATAATGCATTTCTTGTAATCGAATTCGGGAAGGAAGGGAACTGTCAAGCAAAATGCTATGTTGCTTTAACTTCAATGTTAATACTCGTCTAAAATTGAGTATAAGATAAATGAGTTTTCAGATTTTGATTCTTGTTTGTTGAACGATCCGGCAAGAGTTATATGCTACTACTATGGTCTACTCGTCCCTTGTGCGACTTATAAAGGCATCCTTGTCTAATGGAAGTATTCAGCGGGATGACTGGCGCCCAAAGTTTTCCAAATCTTGACAGATTCGATCCTGTACATGACATAATTTATTATGGTTGATGAATTGTGATCCGTTCACTGACATAGTTAATTGGGTTGTATATTTAAGCTTAAGAATCTTACAAAAATGTGTTATTATTAACTATATTAAATAATAAAAGTAAAGCTATATACTATTTGCGATTTTCGGTGACACCAAAGAAGTGTACGTTCTATTCGCTTGCCCGCTGATCGATAATCGTATTTCTTGGGTGTATCAGCAATCTTTTAGCTTACTAAGAATCAAATATCTTCACAAGCAACATAGAAATGTTTTTGCCATAGTAAATAGCAGGGCTCAATATGTAGAAAGAAGTCGCATTGTATTTTATTCCATATGCAATAAAAGACTATAAAAATTCACCATCACTTAATGTGGTGATTTCATGTAATTTATGATGGATCATAAAAAAAGTTAAACTCCTCTGTTTTAGATTTTCAGGAAAAATGTAACGCGAACCTATATATTGATATATTGAATATATTAAAACTTTTTAGGAGCTCGATATCTTTTACACTTATTTACATTCAGTGCACGTCTCCAAGTTTACTTTGCGGCGCTTTCCATAATTGCTTTATTGGGCGGGTTTCTTGTATTTTTCCATTTCCTCCCAATACAAGTCACATTCCAATGTAAATTTCGCGCCTCGACGTAATTCCAAATTCAACCTAGGGCCTTTTAAGTTTAGAGCGACAGTCAAAAGAATACTAATATTGAAGTGACCAAACCAAGTGAGATGAGAATAAATGTCAGTGTTTTAGGGTTCCGCACCCAAGGGATAAAACGGGACCGTATTAGTAAAACTCCGCTGTCTGTCTGTTTTTCTGTCCGTCAGTCACCAGACTGTATTTCATGAACCGTGATAGACAGTTGAAATTTTCACACATGATGTATTCCTGTTACGGCTATACCAACAGATAACAAACTAAAAAACAGGATAAAAACATTTTAGTGCGGCTCCCATACAACAGATATAATTTTTTCGCTCTTTGAAAAATATGTAAAATACGCAACAGGGATATATATGGACGTTCTTGGAATTTTAAACTCCTGTGATAATTTTTACACTTTTGACCGAATAAGCACCCAATATCTGAGATAAGTATAATTTTAATCCGGAAGCGATAAAGCCTAAACAAACGAGAAGCAAACAAACAATCAAGCATCTGGTATCTTAATGGCTATTGAGAAAAGTACAGTCCATATGATCTAAGGTCACTAAATCATTGTGCTTGTATGCCTGTAAAAGCTAAGGAGAACCGAAAACGTAACTGCATCGTTCTTGTTGTTTAACTGAACTCAAAACAGGTGGTAACAAAATATTTTTCCATCAACGAATAAATGGTCTGAAAATTGTTTCTCGGCGCAGAACAAAAGCTACCCCCCATCAATGTAATCACAATTCCTAGTAATTGAAATTCTTTCGGAGCGTCATTCGTAAAATGACGCGGTAAATAGAAAGCGCCGTGCGTTGAAAGAAACTTTTAGGTAAATGCTTAAGAGCTGAACAATATTTTAGGCAAAGACTAAGAATAATTTTGCCCGGAAATGATCCATGAACTGACTCCGGATGTTTTGATATTCCAAATATTTCATATCATTGCCATGTTTTTGGTTCTATGGATGATTTATTGTTGGGTTAATCTTCAAAGGACTAAATAATTACATAAACAAATAAATCGACCATTGATTTTATATGAGTTCAGTTTAGGCATTCAATCTAAGCGTACCTTCATCTAATAAGTAATTTTTTAATATTTTTGAGTAAGCAATGCCCATTGGAATTTTCCGTGAAACTGTTTAGTGCAGCTTTTGACTGAGGTAAGCCAGAGTTTTCAATTTAGCTCGTAAGGTTTATAAACTTAACTTTTTATATTTTAAGGTGAGCTATCACGAAGTATCTAGACAATTTGAAGTCTTATTAAATAACTCTTGTAAATTTACTTCATTAGATTCATGTTAGAAAAACTCAGATCCACATTTTAAAGCGCTTACATTATTTATCCCCAACATCGTTTGCTATTTGCTCAGCAAACGGAATCTGCACAAAATGAGAAAAGGCTCTCACGAGAAACGCGTCTCAAAGAAGGCGTACCTAAAATACGGGCATAGGAATCTCCTCCATATTTATTTCTGTAATTTTATTTAAGGATATTTCTATTTGGATAAGTGCATGCAATTACGGATTTGCCTCTTCAATGATTTTATATTTTGATTGATTGATTGTCATGTAACCTAATATTTCTCATTTAAAACCTTATCAAGGATCACATAATTGTTTTTTTTTATGTGAAAAGTTGCCAAACGAGCAGACGGTTCACCTGATGTTAAGTGAATACCGCCGCCCATGGACATCTGCTACACCTGAGGGTTACAGATGCGGTGACAAACTATTGAAAATTGGGCTCCGGCTATCTCACTCACCAGACGGAACGCGAAAGTAGTTGTCATACTTCCACTTTACGCTGGTCTTGTGAGGTTGTGGTACTTACCCGGACGGGCCTGCCCATACTACCGTAAAGAAACACCGTAAATTTGTTTGTTTTTTTAATTTAATTAAGTTATAAGTGAGACTAGCAATATTTTGTTCATACTTTTCTATTTACTTTTTTTTTAATTTTAAGCATGCTGTGTTTGCCTCTTAATAGATGTACATTAAGCTGTAACGTTAATTCATGTTTCATATAATATTGTTTTTAATGTAAGTGCTACTGGCTAGTTAGGAGTGAAAACGCAAGGAGCAATGAGTGTCCGTGAAACGCAATAACAAACTGTTCTAAGTTCATTCGTTGAAAATAGCAAACACTTTTCAAAGTATCTCCTATACCAAATAATTCATATAAAAATTTGATTCACATTAGTCAATTTCCAAAAATTTGAGAAAACATTGTCAAATCATATATCAGTCCCGTCCCAAGAACGTGTCTATCCAACGACCATTGGTTCTGCGATATATGTATTTGCCAGGAAAGAGTAACAGAGAGGTCTTACTTTGGGCTACGAAAATCCGAGAATGGGGTTGAGTGGCGAGTCTTAGAATGGGTTCTCCGTTCTGTCCTCTTGTGAAATTGTAAATTAATATTTACAAAGTAGTAATATACTAATGACCCTTATTTTAAAGGATATAAATATTTATTTTATTTGTATATCATTCTTTGTATATGTATTGTAATAAGTTCCTAAATTTATGCTAAGAAATAAAAATTGTAATCCTTGGTATACCCTACTGGTAAAACCCAAAGTTGGATAATTCATACTTCACCAAACTTACGGACTATGATAAATGAAAACCGGTGCCCAAGTTAGCGGTTACCATCGTATAACATGATAAACGATGTCCTTAAAAGTTAGGAGCTTTCGCTTCGGGTACTTCGACTTTTAAAAATGATATATGCTCATGTTAGAACACAGCGCAACTTTGCAATTTTCTCTGATTTGAAGTTGTACTTCTTTCGGCGTGTTTAGAAAACATTATGAGAGGAAAATTTATACGATGTGCGCGCACACCGACGGCTTAAAAGCGACATGATGAAGTCGGTTCCAAAGCGGCAGTATTACCATGGCAACCAATAACAACTTTTTGGACATCACTACATAGTATAAAACAAAGTCGTCCCGCTGTCTGTCTGTCCCTACGTATGCTAAGTATCTTTGAAACTACACAACGGATCTTGATGCGGTTTTTTTTTATATATACTAGATAGAGTGATTCGAGAGGAAGGTTTATATGTATAATACTTTGCACCCGTGCGAAGCCAGTGCGGGTCGCTAGTTTACCTATAATTCCAATTTATCCAATTAAACCCTATATTTTTTTTCCCAAACAAAGAGTACTGGCACGGAGGATAAAAGTTATAGTTATTATTCTGTTGTGACGCTAAAGAAAAATAACTTCTTGCGTGCGAACAAAAGTACACATACTTTTTTACAAGGCGATACATTTACGATATCTTTGCCATAAATCTTACACACTTAACATTTTCGATTTTTACGTAAAAAATTCCGCCCAGCGCTACAAAATTGGGTTCTGTGAGCCGAATAAAATCATATAATCAAATCAACTGGATATTTGTAAAACTTTTCATCGTAAGAAAGATGTCGTGCGACAAACGGTCAGTTTAATATTCGGTTACAGTACACGCAGGTTGGAGTGGTTGGCCCCTGTTATTGCGTTGTAGTCATCCCTTATTATCTCAAATAGGACGGGCCTGAACTTTTTCTCGAAAATTATCGTCTCAAGTGCGTCGTTTGAATACGAAGTAGTTATCACACTTGTAGTTTTATTTATTTTTATTATAAAGTTCTTCAACATCAAATTTATATTCTAAATTACTAGTTTTTAGAAGACATTTAGAAGGTTTCTAAAGCAAGAATAAAAAAATAATACATTCAGGTGCGGTATGGGGCATAACCTTCTCTGTAACGTTCCTATGAGTCAGGGAAGGAAAGACAGTTGTCTATTCCTGTTAACAGTTTTGAATAAGAATAACGATTGTAATACATATGCAATTTAGGGCATGCAACAGTCATTATGATGATCTTGTTTGCAGACAAGCATTAAAAATAAAGGATTATCATCATTTCAATATTATTAACCATATTTGTATTTTTAAATGTAAACTAATTCTTCACTGAACCGGCTTTTATTTATAAAAGTCGGTTCAGTGTAAAGTTAATTCGTTTTCACAATTTGCGTATTGAATATGTAATAAACGAAAAAACCTTCAAACGGATTGCAATATTGCGTAGTTTACTATTTTTTTGCGATACGAGATGAAACAAGTTAGCCGAGTGGATCATTGAGAACTTTGGACGAACGCCAGCATTTGTCGGAAAAAAATATTTTCGTTGCATGCCATGAATACTTTTTTACTCACAAAGTGGCCAGTACTTGAAAAGAAAAATGATTATATATATTTTTTATTAATATAGCGAGCTGGCGGTACACCTGACTGATGTTAAGTGGTTGGAGATGCGTTGCTAGGTGATAACCACCCATGGAAATTTGCTGCACTCGTAGAGTTCAAGATCGTTGCCAGCTTTTAAAAAGTTATCCCGGATACCTCACTCACCAGACGAAAAGCAGAAGTATACAACTCCCCGGACGGAGCTCCCCATCAATGCAAAAGCGAAGACTATAGCGTGGCTCTACCACAGTTAAATTTTGTACTGATTTTACATCTATGAAACTACAAGAAGGTTATAAAGTGACATACACTGCAAAAATTACCAAGATTGTAATGAACGTTTTAATCCTCCGGGTTGATTACATATTTTAGAAGCTTTTGGCCTAGGCTTGGTTGAGACGTTGCATCCGATGGAAGTGGTGTCATTTCCATACTCTTATTTTATATTTCATGCGTCATTTTCGATTCTCCGAATTGCGTTCTGAAGTTAAGTGCGCCGCGCCCCGCCGCTCGGGTAATCGAAAATATGAGCCTTAAAAGAATTTTCTTTACGCTTTATGGTAAATATTTGAATTGTGTTTTACATTTGCTAGCTATATAAATACTTCTCTTTACTTCGTAACATGGTGACATAACTTCACTAAACGGACGGAGATTGTAAGTTTTTTTTTTTAAATAAATTTTTTTATTGATCTAATATTTACAAGATTAAATCTATCTAAATTTACATAAGTATTATCTAATAAACCTAATCCACGCGGCATGGTGCCAAGAACGCTAGCTGCATTTCCTCGCTGAATAGTTATGCTTAACCTTTGAGCGAGAAAAGAACCAGCTCTCTTGTCACCAGCCGCGGCGTTAAGCCTAGGACATAAGTAGATTGTAAGTTGAGAATAATAAAAACGGTCACTGAACTGACCAAAAAATATAACAGTCGTTAATTTCTGGTACTAAAAAAAGGGCCTGCATGTGACCTATTAATTACGGGACACGTGGCCACATCCCTGGACATTCGGCCTCAACGTCTGTAGTTTTTGATATCGAGCTTAACATGAAACTTAGTCTTTGGACTAACTTGTGTTGCCACCCTATTCCCTGCTCTGAGCCCCAAGGACACATTTAACGTTTCTATTTTAGAGTCCTGTGGTATAAATTCTAGAAGTGTCGGTGAGCTGTTTCCTGATGAAATATTATTAATATTTAAAATTTTAACGAATAGTGTACAAAATTTGAAACGCTTATTTATCAAATCAACTATTTGCAGTTAGTAATAAATTCCTGTTGTGTACTTTAGTACTGTTCCGTACTGGAACATTTTTTCATGATTTATTTTATTTTCCGATAGCATTATTTACATTACAGATTGCTGAGTGGCAACAATTATTGAATTAATAGGGATTTATTATGTTATTGGACTGGTAACAATCCTTTTCAACGCTGTAAACCGCGCTCGCGTCTGATTGGCCGAGGGACTAGTATACTTGCACGTCGCACGCCGAAACGTTAAGAACTTTTGCGTTTGAAAAATACCGTGTGTCTCGCCATTACTTCTGTACTAACAATACCCGAGGAATACTGTGCTAGTGACCTGTGGAAGTACTATTCGGAGAGACAGGGTCATCCTTTTGAGAAACCGAATTAGCCAACCAATTCGCCGAGCCCCAGCCCTGGTGAGTTACCAAACCCTTTCCTGAACAAGTTCTTAGGTATATCTAAGGATTTATAGTCCATCATTACATGCGCTCCTAATAAAATTTTGAATAAATCAGATTCTATTCTAAAGATAATCCACAGAACGTATGGGGTACCTCCAATTTTACAACTACCTCCAATTTTATAACCTTGTTAATCTTCCACTGATAAATCTACCGACCCTTGAAGGTAGAACCGAAAATTGACCAATTTGATATGACATTTCGAAAGCATGATCATTTTAAACCAACAGCTGACTCGCAGCCTGTACAATATTTAATGAGTAAACGATGCTTTAAAACTGACCTCTTAGTTCTACGGGAGGTACATGCTATATTTTGTGGGACAGTCTCGTTAAAAAACACCAAGTTTAGGTTTATCCTTACAACATTTTGAATCTTAAAAATTGTGTTTCTGACGTCGAGAGCCTTTATATTTTTGTTTAAAAATTTTGTGCTTCGATTTTCTTCCTGTTCTCGTTTTTTGCATTTCCACAAAAATTTCCCGATGTAAATGATTTTTCGATATGACATTGCGGTTTAAAGAAAATTGATTCTGAAACTTTGTAAAATTTCTAGACTATTTTTATTAAAAAGGACATGACTAATGCAACAATATAATGTTATTTATTTAAGATCATGTTAATGTTCGTGAACGGACCCAAATTAAAAATAATTACAATACGGAGCCGCGTTTTATGTAACTCGCCTTATTAAAATAATGTGCTTGCACACGATTTAAAAATCGAAAAACGAAAACGCTTCGAAAGAATGTTGAAAACTTGTTAAATTAAAAGAGGGTTGCGTGAATTATGAAAATGCTTTACTTTAATTACGAAAAATATGTTTAACGTTTGGAATCATATCAGTTTTATAGAATAAAATGAGATTCCTCTTAGCCATTACTATTCTTCCTCTCTTCAAAAAAGAAGAATCTTCAAAACAGTACAGAGAGCCGCATATACGTGAAATCGGAATCAAATGAGCAATGTACTTCAGCATAAAAGAGCCCTCGTACAAATTTGAGTGAATGTTAAAAGTTGGCGTTATTATTTTCCTTATTTTTCCTCTGTGCATGAGTGTACAAGGAAACAAGGCAACAAAATCAATGGAGTTTTCGATTCTTTTTATTGCCTCAATTAAGCATTTTAATTTAAATTGTTATATGAATTTGAACTGTGTTCCTGTAAATGTATTTTTTTATGTTTCTGGGGAATACTTTAAATTTTTTAAATATCTGTTATTGATAAAGCTGATATTAATGTTAAATTACGACCTTTATATACATACGTACATTGTAGCTGCTTATTTTTCCTTAAATAAAACTAACAAGTCAATTGATGAACTGTCTAGAGTGGGGGGCCTTAGATAGAAGAATATATTTTATTGTAAACTTTATAACTAGCTTATAATTCACCTGCGTTGATTATTATATTAACAATTACACCACTTTCACTATTTCACCACGGCAATAAAACACATCGAACACGTAGTGCTTATAAGAATTATTCCATAAAAAAAAACTTATGTTAATAGAAAATATAACAATATTTTATTTTCGATAATGGTCACGAAATTAGAACACTTAGAACAATTCGTTTACTAAGCTAAACTATAAAAAATTACCTAATCCTACGAATCTCCCATCCTCAATTTACCAGTTGCAAACATGGTAGATCCAAGGTAGTATAGGACAACAATACTATCTATATCAACACTATATCAACAATGGGCTGGTAGAAAATTCGGCTTCTACCAGTTCTTACTATGATGTAATTTTATTTATTTTATTTTTTAACTAACATGCGATATATGCGATAACTTTACGATACATACAAAGTTTTATTTAATAATTTGGCTAATATCCACTCTCTATATTTTGTAACATTTGCGCAGACTACGAATAAAAATTAAAAAAATTAATGTAAGTCGTATGTACACATCACTTTAACTCTTTAAAGGAAGTTTAAAATTATTGCTTCACATACATAGTATTAAACAAGTTAAAATATCCACTTTCTGCATAGAAGTTGGCTTAGTGAGTCAAAATTTACCGTTCAACGAAGTAATAAGCCGAACTTTCAGCTCATTCAGCATTTTCATAAACTTTGGCGACGTACCTTATTAGCGAGGTATTGGCAGATTTTCTATACACAAGTTTCAAGTAAGTTGTGGCTCACGGCCAGGTACAGGAATGTTTTTATTTTCTTGAATGTAACCAATAAATATATACTGGGGCCATCTGATTTCATTCGTTTCTATTTATTGGCAAGTTTTTTTAATCTATGTGCGAAGTTGTCTAGCGAGCAGACCCTATGTTAAGTAATTACCACCGCTCATGACAATCATTAAAATACGTGGGATCCGGCAATCCCATTCACCAGACAAACTACAAAAGTATCTTAATACGAGTACCCACCCACTTCACACCGGCCTTCTATGAGGCCCTGGTACTTTCCCGGGCGAGCCTGCCCATTCGTGCAACGGCCGAAGCCGCCGCGCGGCGCTACCACAGTTTACGATATCATAATCTGTGTTGTAAGGACGTTTGACATACAACAAATAATTTCACGTGGACAAACACCTAGATGACATATATGCAATATAGTGGAATAAAAGTGATATTTTCTTAGAAAGACTGCATGCCGTAAAATAGTTTTATAAATAGTTACGCTTAACAGCGGGAAAACTAGCTCAGATCTGTAATATTCATAGCGATCCCAAAGTTTTAAGATAGAAGAAACTCTTTTAAAAAGCATAACACATTATTTAAAATTTAAATTCAACATGTCTGAAGGTCTATAGTTTATATTGAAGTGGTTCCGGAATTTCAAAGGTTTTCCTCTTCTTTTTAGAGTTCCGTATCGTAGGTTTAAGTAGGGCTTCCATACAACAGATTTTTAACGTTTTTGTAGACAGTGGTACGGAACCCGCAAGCATACTCGCACTTGGCCGGTTTTTCCACTTACGCACGCTTAATACGAGTCGCATTCCGATGCAAATGTTGCCTTTCGACGGAATTCCAATATTTACTCGTGGGCCGTTTTCGGTCGTAGGTACGAAATTACAATTTAGCACGTCATATAAGCTTCACGGAGTAGAAAGAGAAAAGTCACGCTATCCTGTCTGCATTTATTTTCTCAACTGCCTAGTAGTTTCACGCTAGAAAGACGCAAATATGAGACAGTGAGTTTTGGATGTAAGAAATTATACGAAAGCGCAAAATTAATTGTTGTGTTTTGCGCTTTCTGTATAGAAAAGAAGCTATTTAACAGTGAATAAAATATAAATATGGAAATAATGTAAATGTGTAAAAGTAAAGTAACAGCATAGGCTGTTACAATTAACATGTATAGACATGTTCCACTGCTGGGCAATGGCCTTCTCTGTAAAGAGGATATTGAGGCGCAGTCCACCACACGGCCCCACCGCAGAGTGGAAAGCTTCGCGTACCTTCGAAATATAATTTTATCATTATTTCGAAAACTTACGGGGTTCCTTGACATGTGTTCCTACATTTAACAAAAATTTCATTTGTACCGGCACCGGGATTTGAACGCGGGATGTTCGGGCACATTGAATCAAAAGCTAGCGTCCGGGGGAATTTGGTGTTATTAAGTAGAATGAGAGGATGAGAACACTAACAAAAAGCTTTCTTTTCGACGTCGCGCCACTTTAATTTTAATACTTAACGGAGGGAATTATATTTGGTAGATAAAAAAAAATCGCATATATTAATGGATGACGATGATTTAACAGTGCATTGCCTAAGGAACACAGTTTCATTATATTTTACACTAAGTTTTAGTATTCTCGAAACAATTTATTACGTAATATTAATGCTATTTGAAAAGCAACTCTAATACTAAGATGTCAACTACGATATTACTAACTTTATCTAATCTATCAGCCATGATAAATGAATGCTGGCGCCCAAGTAAGCGTTTTCAGCATATACGAGTAGCATGAAAAACGATAACTCCTTAAGAGTTTGAAACGTAAGCTTCAGGCTCTTAAACTTTTGAAATAAAAAGTATATGTTACTACACAACTTCGGTCTCCTTACGAAAATTTTCGATAATTTTTTCAAACTGGACAGGTCTCGATTGATCGCATCTGTAATTTTCACCAAAGCGGTGAAAATTACTATGTAAACTTGAACGACATTTTTCATTTTCTGTTACAATTTAATATAATTTATATTTTATAACAGATCGTGGTTAGTGGCAGACGGTGACGGAGTCCTATGGTCAGCAGTAGACTCAAACAGGCTGAAATGATGATCATGATGATGAACAAATCAAAACGCTTATGATCAATCAAACTCCATATTCTCCAAAGAGAAATTAAAAACATATAAGCCGCGAAGAGAGGAGTTTATTTATATGCTGAGTACAAAACACACGTTCAAGTTAATTCTTTAATTTGCAATCCTTTTCGCCCATAAAAGGTGTTCCCGCAAACAGTCCGTTTAATATTCAGTTACTGTAGGCGGAGGTCGGAGATGTTATTGCGTTATATCTACCCTTTATTACCTCCCACGGGACGGGGCTGAAGTTTTCCTCGTAAATTATCACCGCATGTGTGTCATTTATATTCCTTACATTTAACGCTGTCCGTTTGATATGAAACTTAGTATTTTATCATTTCAAATAACAAAAAATCAGTTTTCCTTCCTAAATAGGTTACCAGCGGTTCTGACTTGAAGCATGTTGTGACATGAACAGATTTCGTTTGACGTGAAACTATCGCAGTCATTTATATTTAGGCGTAGACTTGGTCAGCCGCTATTTAAAATCGGAATAATACTTCAGCACTCGATTTGCACTAAATTACTGTATTATTTAAAGTAAATTAATTAATGAAACAAAAGAATATTACAGAACTAAGGAGTTCAATGCGCTACCGTAGCGCAGAGTACGAATGTCTTACCCTATGGTGAACGCCCGGAGTTATTGTATTTGTATAACTGATATTACGCTTTCAGTCCGTAGACTATTAAAGCTTAAAAAAGAACCGGTGGGCTAGTCAGAACCCACGGGTCTGAGGCCCTCCTCAGTGGGTAGGGCCGCGCATGTACTCATGCGTGCGTTAGTTATCGCATGTCGCCTACGGGCCATCGAGGTTCGGTGTGGACCGTGACCCCGATGGCCGTTGACTGTGCTTGGTTAGTCGGTGGCTGGGGGCGGTGAGAACCACCCTGGAACACGAGTGTATCTAGTGTACGGTTAGTGTTGGTGTTGTGACGAACTATGGTGTTTGTTGATTCACTAACTGAGTGTGTAGTGTTATTTGGCGGGGCCCGGGGTTGTACAATCATATAGCTTGATGGAAGGGAGTTATAAAGTGTGAGTTCCCGTGGCCCTGCCGATATGCGCCTGGGTGGAATCGTGGGGCTTTTAGTCGGTGCGAGTACGACATAACCCGTTCTTGCCCTCGCGAGGGCGGGTATGTAAAGTAGCATTTTCCCAAAAAGTTAACAAAAAAAGGGGGAGTTAGAAACGCGCTCAGTGGCGTTTACACGTTTCATTTTAGGGTTACATTTTAGGCACGTGTAAGTTACAGAGTAGTCATATCCACCTTGACTCCTAAAGCACCCGAACTCATGACCAGGAAGCGACATATATTAAGTTAATAAGAGTTTTGGGAACATTGAAAAATTATGAATATTACTTTATTAAACTAAAACTTTAATTTAAAAGCAGCAGTGCATGTACTCGTGCCTAGAGTTTACACGAATCGCAACCTACAAGGGTTGTTTACACGTAAGTCAATTTGAACTTGCTTACTAAATTACTTTTTTACACGATGTTATGTAGATTGAGGTATATAGTTGTTCGTATGTCTCATAAAGGGAATTCAGGACCGGAGTTCCCTCTTCAAGCGTTGATAACCTTTGAATATTGACAACACAAATAAAACGGATGACATACGTAGTTTATCGTTATTGATATAATATGTTTAAAATAAAATCATACAATCTATTTAAACAATTTAATTGATAAACAAAAGAAGAAATAAATATATTGTTTGTAAATAAAAATAATTAAATTAATTGCAATTAAAGAGACGTTCGGACCAGCGTGTATTACTTTTTATACATAAGTATTTTGAGTTAACGCCAATTATATGGAAAAGATGATGGACGTCCTAATATCAATTTTAACAGGAGCTTTGGTAAAATATGTATCTTTGTTTTATCTTCATAACTTTACGACTGGCATGAGATACTACTTCACATTACCCACCGATTATTCGACCGTTCTATTATTATCAATAGGAATATAATGACATTAGAGATCACGCCTTAGTAGGTAAAGATAAATTATAATACCACTAGATCTAGTTTAATCAAAAATATAGAAAAGTAGATCAGCATTGAACGTTGAAACTTCTAAGAGAATGGCACAATTGAACCTCGGTGAAGCTGTGAACGAGATTTTCTCTGATCTCATGTATCTCTTTACGACCGCTTACACTAATTTTGATGTTTGTTGAACAATAGCCATACCATTGCATCTCCTTGGTCTCACGACCACTGGATTAAAAATATTAGCGTATATTTTTAAATATATTGTTTAAAGTAAACAAACAATTGGGTGGTCGAAATCGCATCACCACAAAATGGCTTCGTTTTACAAATTGATTTCTTAAAACCTAATGCATATGTTTCTTCTGAAGAAGTTAACATCCGTAGTTATGTTTTTGGCAAATTCATATTTAAATTAAATAAATACATTAACTTTCGTTTTATTACATAAAAACTTTGTAAAAGGAGGACAAGATCGAAAGCGCTTAAGTAAAAAGTTTCAGTAACATAGCCTCCCTATGAAATGAAGTACCCAACTTTGCCTCGCTACTTAATTTTGTACAAAGTGGGGTATTTCGTCGCAACGGCTTAGAGACCTACATAGGGAAGTAAAAAAGAAAATTTTCGACGAATATTGAGAATTCTACGATTATCGAACTCCAGATATTCGGCGAAGCTCTGAAGAATCTACGCTTATCCGGTAGCCAAATTCGACAGCTTAAAATGTCTGTTTCATTTCTTTTTTTAAAGAAAGGGAAAAGGCCTCTAGCTTAAATAAACATTTTAAAATGTTTGAGTGTTGGTATACTGTAAAGTTACTCGCGCCAAGCATTACTAAAAATGCAAAAAAAGTAGATAATGTTCGTTTAGGCTGTCCAAACCTTCTTGTCCGTTCTTTTCAATATTAAATCGAGAGAACTCTTCCCCCTCCCCCCTTATAACTGACATTCCTCCAAGTTAAAGCTTTCCACAATTGCTCTTTACGCCCTTTAATGAGTGACAACTCCATGAGATTCCCACCTTTAACAGACGAAGCAAAACCATTCTATACCGACAAATACACACCCCATATCACCACCGCCAATTAGATAAGATTGTTTTCGTGAATACAGATACGAAATAAATCTCAAGAAGAGTATAGCGGTCTAATTCACACGGAGCACCCCTGGACAGAACACTCATAAGCGAAGAAAGCAAAAAGCACCTTTTTTAGCCAAGAAAATTGGGGGAAGGAGATCAAATATTTTGGAGTTACGTTCGATGGCCACATGTCGTTCCGCATCCACAGTGAAACCGTTACAAATAGCCCGTGTGCTCAGGCCGACTTCATCGCGAATTTCTAGAGTAAAACGCCCTTGAAATACAAGGATATCATTTATAAGACTTGCGTACGACCTATAATGTCAATATACAGTTGCATCTCGTTGGTATTAGTGAAATTTCGACCAGCATAACGACTGCAGATATCGGTGACAAAACGGTGTCATTCCAACCCTGTGGTGGTAAACGAAGCAAATTACAAAGCGGAAAAAACGCGACTGCTTACAGACGAAACGTTTAACTTTCTCATCGACCCGGTTAAAGAAGGAAACAGAAGTTCTCCAGACCCACACGGAGTCCCACCCGACAACACTACACATAAAGGTAGTGCCAACGAACAACACTGAGGATGGCCTCAAAACCTGTGGGTTCTGGCTTGGCCACTGGTTCTTTTTTAAACTTTAATAGTCTAAGGACTGAAAGCGTAGCATTAGTTATGCAAATACAATAACCCCGGGCGTTTTTTTCTTGTTTTTTTTTTTTTAAAAACATTGCCCTTACTGTAGGATAAATTTATATTGTTTTGTAAGGATGTTTTAAAAACATAAATTTCACAACGTGCGGATAAACACCCAGATGCGAAACAACTATCAGTGGGTCACAAAAATAGTCGTCCCGTGTGGGGATCGAACCTACGACCCCCGACACCGAAGCCAATACATTGGCAACTGCGCCACGGAGTCATCTAACTTCGGCGGTCACTGTAGGGTAAGACATTCGTGCTCTGCGCGATGGTTGCGCATTGCACTCCTTAGAGTTCCGTATTACGTGGGGCACACTGAAATGATCCGGAGTAGAATATTTCGGATTGAGTTACAATAAAACCTTTTACAGAATTTGAATATTAATGACATTCAAACAATAAAAAAAATGTTTAACTACTTAAACATTTTTTTTATTTACTACTACTAGTACCAAGTTGGAAGCCGTGATAGCTCAGTGTCCGGGCGCTCGCCTTTAATTCAATATACTCGAGCAACCTGAGTTCGATCCCCGGTGCCGGCACCAATGAAGTTTTTAACTTTAAGTGCTGACTTATCACGTGCTCCGCGGTGACGGAAAACATCGTGAGGAAACCTGCATATTTTCGAAATAATAACAAAAAATATATATATTTCGAAGATATGTGAAGTCCGCCAATCCGCAGTGGGGCCGCGTGGTGGACTATGGCCCTGATACCCTCTCTATAGAGGCCTTTGCCCAGCAGTGGGACATGTATAGGCTGTTACTTTTATCAAGTAGTGCCAACGAACAACACAATTAAGTTTGCCAACGAGCATGTTGTGTATTAAATGTACCCACGATCAGGGCCTATTCGCTCACTCCATAAAACCTTTAGAGTCTATCAGTGGCTGAACGTGACCTCGACAGCTGGAGACTGTAGACCAGTATATATGTATCTGTATATATGTATGTATATTTCGGATTATTTTTTATGGTGGTAGGGCCACGCAGCAGCCTCTGCTGTTGCACGAACGGGCAGGCCCGTCCGGGCAAGTACCACGACCTCACAGAAGACCAGCGTAAAGTGGAAGTAAGATAAATACATCGAGTTTCATCTGGTGAGTGAGGTGGCCGGAGCCCAATTTTCAAAAGGTTGTCAACGCATCTCTAACCCTCGAGTGTAGCAGATGTTCATGGGCGGCGGTATTCACTTACCATCAGGTGAACCGTCTGCTCGTTTGGTAACTTTTCACATAAAAAAAAGATTATACCTATCATCTATGCTGTAGACTGTAGAGTCAACAGTCTACAACCATCGGGGTCACGGTCCGCATACCCAACTTCGATGACCCGTAATCGTTAACCACATCAAATAACCAGCGCACACATATCGACATGCGTGTCTCTATAGCTTAGGGTTCATCCAATTAGAAAATGATCTTATCCACGGCTTCTGCATAAGATGAAGCTTGTAGTCTCGAAACTGAAAGCGTAACTTCCGGTAATACAAGATGCAAGGTCCGGTTTAGCTTTGAGTTCACCCATTCTACTGGTTATACGTATTACATAAAGATGGCCCGATGGGAATATTTTAATCAAACTATTTACAATTATTTAGAAGTGGATTTCCGTGTAGTTAAAATCCCTGTACTTAATGAAAATTATGAGTCAATGTCCAGCGATAGTAAGCAAATAAATATATATAATATAACTAAATACATATGTACCGCCTGCTGGGAATCCTCCTTTACCATCATCTTACGATAAGTATTAGAGTTGTTAATAACAAAAGTGCTCTTACATTGTAACACATCATTCAGACGGAAAAATTATATTTATCTGTATTTTTAGTAACGTTTTATATTACCCTATTTTCTATATGTTCGTATACAATAAGTTATAAGTTATAAGATTATAAGTTAATAGACAACTAAGTAAGTAAGAAACATTAAAAAAGAATCTATCACTCAAATCAGACGAGTAATACTTGTTGCTATGGTTAAACTATATATAACTATATACTAATTATATATACACTACTATATGCGATAGCCGTGATAGCTCAGTGTCCGGGCGCTCGCCTTTAATTCAATATACTCGAGCAACCTGAGTTCGATCCCCGGTGCCGGCACCAATGAAGTTTTTAACTTTAAGTGCTGACTTATCACGTGCTCCGCGGTGAAGGAAAACATCGTGAGGAAACCTGCATATTTTCGAAATAATAACAAAAAAATATATATTTCGAAGATATGTGAAGTCCGCCAACCCGCAGTTGGGCCGCGTGGTGGACTATGCCCTGATACCCTCTCTATAGAGGAGGCCTTTGCCCAGCAGTGGGACATGTATAGGCTGTTACTTTACTTTTTTTTTTTCTATATGCGATAGGCCTAAATAACAATTTTTTTAAAAATTATGATTACGTATCTATATAAAAAGTATAATTACATAATTTAATATACCTACCTACTACATTACTCTAGTTAAGTATGATTTATGATGATTAGCCTTATTAGTGGGTAGAGCGACTTGACGTAATTCCTACGGGCGACAGGCCGATACTTTACTTTTGAATAAATTTAAAAATCCCTCTGATTTGAATATATGGTAAATTTATTTTATACTAGCTGAGCCGGCAAATGTTGTTTTGCCGTATAAATTATTTGTAGGGTAGAAAAAAATGTTTGGGGTGGACCTCCCTCAACATTTAAGGGAATGAAAAATAGATGTTGTCCGATTCTCCAACCTGGCCGATATGCACACAAAATTTCACGAAAATCGGTCGAGCCATTTCAGAGGAGTTCAATTTCAAACACAATTTTATATATATAAGATTAGTAATCTGTGACGAGTGAGCGATTTTTAATACACAGTTGCTCTGCCAAAATATGTGCCTGTGCACAAAAAAATGATAAACGGCCATAAATAAATGTAAACTAAACTGCTTATTGTGGCTTTGTAGTTTTGATGAGTAATTTAATAAATTGATTTGACTGGGCTGTAATAATTCACGTTGCGTCGGTTTTACCAGGAGAGATACGTGCATCAAAGCTGTCATGGAAACAGTATAAAGGGATTTGTACAAACTTCCCTTCTACACTTCATTTAAACGTCGAAAGCGACCAAGTGACTAGTGAGTGACTGCAAATGGAGATAATCAATGTCAAATTTCTAATCCAGTTAATTGTTTTGTTGCTGTTAAAGATGTCTAAAGGATTGGTGGCCTTTGTGCTCGAAGGAATGTACAAAATTGTAGACAGAGTGAAACAAGCAATAACAAATCGGCTCATTTCAATGGTGCGACCGATTTTCGGTGGTGGCGAACCCAACAAGATTGAAAATGATGGCTTCGTAAAGAAAACTGTGGCAACCGTTTCCTCGATAGCCGTTGAAGGATCCAAAGCTTTGTATACTTCGAGAGTGGTTGAAGGTATCAATTTTCTTAAACGGGGTAAGGGACTTTTCTTTAACCAGGAGCAGGACTAATAAAAGTAAAATTAAAGCTTTGTTAAGTCTGTGCTCATATTAAATTTTGTTCACTTATTTATGTTTTCGGTAAATATACAAGCTCTGTTGAGGAAGTATTCATTGTATACAAATAAATAATATAGTCTGTGAAATAAATGACTCTTTTAATTACCCTGAAAATTACAGAGACCTAAATCCATATTTTATCTCCCTATCCAAATGTAAGTTTGTCCTTGCCGATCAGCGAAGTTTTCAACAGATTTTGATGGCATTTTTGGAAAACTAAAGAGGAAAATATCTTAATGGAAATTTATCGCATTATTTTTATTAACTTTATAGGTTACTTATGAGAGCAATGTTAATGGCGTTAATAAATGAAATTCTGAACTAAACTGATTTGGAAACAAAATTTCGTTTAGGTATAATTACGTCTTATTTGTACACTAAGCAAGGATTTTATAAAAAAATATCTGTATTGGGTTCAAATCGAAGATGGAAAATATTAATTTCTAAGTTTGAATCATACAAAATTTGGTATAGTTTGCTTGAATATAAACGTTAGAAACATCTGTCTTGTACACTCGTCACCTAAACGGACTTTAAGTAGATTTTGGTTTCAATTCATGCCATCATATATTATTTATGTAAAGCTAAGATGAGTAATGATTTTTAGGTGCCTTGTCTTTAAGAAAATCTTTCCTGTTACATTTATCACTGCCGTCCTCCCTGGACCAACTTCCAACAGGGACCGATTCGACCCATGTCATTTATAGGGAAGCAGATGCCTCAAACAAGTATCGGGTTTTCTTTGTTTCTTATACTTTCCTACAAATATGCTGATTATTATTTTTAAGTTTCTTTATATACGCCAAAACAAAACGTCTCCGAATATTTTAAACGATTTAATCTAGACCAAACCGGTTTTTACACGCAATAAATTATTAATTATCTTATATAATATTATATTGTTTTATTAATATTGTTATAAATATGGCAATCCGGAATGAATTTCTAAATTTGCGTCACGCAGCGTAAAAGTGAATGACGTAATCTTTAGTATAGACGGTAATAGTTTACTGTCACCATTGTACTGATTTTTCATATCTTATTGGCAAAATATCTTCACAAAACTATGTATATAAAGGTTTGGACGAAATAGCGGTCATATTTTAAACTGGCCAAACTGCAGTACACGTTTATCATGAGGCTATTTCGGTCGTGTTGTGTTTTGTAAACCAGGGGTCATATTTTACTTTAAATCGAAACGACTAGATCAAGCAGCCGAATTGGCTTTTAGACTACAAATGCAGATCCCACATTTCATCTATCACGGATCAGTGTATCGGTAGGAGTTATTTGTAGACCTTTACAATTCTGAACAGACAATAACTCTTCTGCCTTCTATATAACTGGATGAGCAGTGTGCTGTTAGCATATCTATGTGCTAAATCTGCATTGTAATTTGGAAGAATGAATGAAAAATAAGCGGATGCATTGCTGAGATTTATGTGGTAAGATCTATAGAAACTTTGTGATTTGCTGGAGGCTTTTGTCGTTCGATGCTTCAATCTACCCAAAACTTTATATAGAATTTGGATATGGACAAATGTTCGATATTGTATACGTTCAAATTATCTTTATGATTTGTACTTTACAACCGTTATCTGTTTTACCGCCCATGCAAATGTCGCAACATCCGTTGGGTTGCAGATGCGTTGCCACCTTTTAATAAAGGTGGGCCCCGGTTACCTCGCCTACCAGACGAAACTCAAAAGTATTCACTTCACACCCGCCTTCTGTGAGGTCGTGGTACTTACCCGGACGGACCTGCCCATTCGTGCAACAGTGAAGAGTTGCGTCACTCTACTTAAGTAACTGTATTTAAATAAGAAACAATATTTGTCTGTAAAAGCAAGTAAAAGTATATTTTATAAATCAAAATGTGAGAATGATTCTTGCATAAATTTAGATTAGTGAATAAATTTTCCCCTAACCAGTTTGTTAATGAAATAACTTTCGTTTCTTCGCGGAAAGCTTACGAAGTATTTGTTAATTTATTTGCTCGTATTTGGTGTTGTCAAATGTCATTCCTTTGCGTCACTCACATTTAAATATTCAGTGCGACGTGCGTCGCCGTTAAGGAAATTGAAAATATAAACACTTCCGAGTAATTTTGCTGTAACTTTATTGTTTCCTCAAAGCTTAGCCTTTTGATATATGTTAATATATTATGATTTCGGGAAGGTACTATTTAAATATCTTTTATTTAATTTAACAGTTTGTTTTAATTATAAAAACTACTCTAACTTCAGTTTTGGTACTTTAAAAATAGTATAAATGTAATATTTATCTGAATATACCTTTAAAATCATGTTTTAAGAAACGGTATCCATTGGTATCATCCCGTTATATGTTTTTGGGCCTGAAAAATTGTGGGTATATAAAACATGACTCAAGGTCATCATAATGGGATGAACTTTGTTGATGTCCTGTCTATATTACGTACAAGCATTTATCACTAACGAGCTTTTTCTTATGTCTCAAATTTTTGAACAGTAGAGCATATTTACTAACATTTATTCCAATTATTCTTTATCGTGCTCCGCGGTGAAGGAAAACATCGTGAAGAAACCTGCATATTCGAAATAATAACAAAAAAATATATTTCGAAGATATGTGAAGTCTGGCAATCCGCCGTGGGGACGCATGGTGGACTGTGCCCTGACACCCTCTGTATAGAGGAGGCCTTTGCCCAGCATGGGATACGTATAGGCTGTTACTTTACTTTTATTCGAATATTCTCAACATAGCGCTTTTGGTTGGTTCTTCTAGCGACGCCATAGAGGGGCTTAAATTACTAACAATTGTGATTATGTTGAAGGCTGATAGTGGCTGGCGGTTGTTTACGTGCTCCTTGTCTGCGTCCAGCGTCAGTATAGAGTAGGAAATTCAGTATTAAATGTACAAGCTATTGTAACATCACCCGTTATAGGATCTCTTTAAAATTACTTAAAGATCGAGAGCTTGTTACACTTGACGAGGTAAATAACGCTATGTCAGAAATAGTCTATTGGTTTAATACTAACAATTTACTATTAAATGGTAATAAAACTAAATGTATGAAATTTTCAACACCTAATGTTAAACATTTGGGTGCTACCAATGTACTTATAAATGGGGGGGAGTTAGGCCTTGTGGATACGACTGTCTTTCTTGGAATAACTCTCGATGCAAAGCTTCAATGGGGTTCCCATATATCCACACTTGCGAATAGATTAAGTTCTGCAGCGTATGCTATAAGGAAAATAAGATGTCTAACTGATGTAAAAACAGCTAGAATTGTGTATTTTAGTTACTTCCATAGCATAATGTCATATGGTATTTTGCTATGGGGGCACGCGGCCGGTATAGAAACAATTTTTATTTTGCAAATAAGGGCCATAAGAGCAAGAGTATTTATAATCTAGATTTGAATGCATCGTTGAGAGAGAAGTTTAAAGAAATAAATATATTTACCTTAGCCTCTCAATATATATATGAAAATGTTATGTATGTGCGTAGAAATATTAATAATTTTGATAAGAATATTGATGTATATAATGTGAACAGTAGGAACAAACATAAGATTGTAACGCCAGTTACTAGACTCCATAGAGTAAGTAACTCGTTCATGGGGCGGTGTATACGCTTTTACAACAAAATCCCAATAAATGCGCAGAACCTGCCTATTAACAGGTTTAAGAAATGTATTGAAGAAAATCTTTATAAAAAGGGTTATTATAATACAAATGAAAACATTAATGACAATAACTCCTGGGAATGAGTTGATCGCTCCCAAAAAATCAGTTGTATAATATTTTAATTTTTTTTAAGAAAATAAATGAATTACAAAAAAAGAGGATACCTATGGAGTTTCTTTCGACTGTTTCTTCGCTAGAGGAACCTCCTTACGAAACGGTGGTAGATTTTAAAGAAAAAATATGAGTATCGATAGATGAAATGTAAGTTTTTTATGTCAATGAATAAATGATTTTGATTTTACTGAAATATGGCCTTCTTTTCTAAATTATATCCTTATTGTCAAAAATATAGGTAATGATAAGTGTCAACTAAGTAGGAAAAAATTCAGCCATCTGCGAGATATTCTGGTGTATAAAAAGTTTTTCGAGTATAAAATACTCGAAAAACTTTTTGTCTTAGTTATCTTTAAAATTTGAAGATGTAGTCTTGAAATTTAATTAATTTATCTGATTTGTTCATTTAGTTAGAGGTTAGTGTAAATATTGTACTGTTGTGTATTTACTAATGAACTGTACATTTGGCAGAAAAAAGTTTGCAGGTTAAGGCCAGTAGCATTGCGCAGCAATTTAGAAGTTTTTTTTTTTTTGAAAAGTTGCGTATGAAAGAATTAAAATTAAAATCTGATAATGAGGTTTTTATGAATCATACATAAGGCCAAGCCTAGAAATACCAATTTCCGAAAACTTACCTAGTCTATGAAGATAATAAAGAGTGATATACATAATAGGAGGGTAGTATCTAGCCACGAGTGATATCTACTGCGAGTGTGATTTAAAATACTGAACTCTTCTACGATTAGATGGAGCTTTAATTTACATGAAGCTTTAATCGATGAAGCTTTAATAGTCTCGGGACTGAAAGCAAAAACTTCAGTTAGTACAAGAGTCTTCTACGATTTAATTCGTTAAATTGATTACTACCGATAGAATTCGTTAAACTAAAAAAATTTGTACATGTACACACGGTTTAACTAAAACTAAAAGAAAATCCTTACAGTAATTAATTGTAATTTAATTTAGTATCAATGTATTAATTAATAACAAATTATAATTTTTTTTATTTTAAATGTCTAAACATTTAAAAATCGGATACTATATGAACGCTTCATCGCGTTTCCGTTGCATTGTCGTCGTCCAACAGGGATCGATTTGACCCATGTCATTTATAGGGAAGCAGATGCCTCAAACAAGTATCGGGTTTTCTTTGTTTCTTATACTTTCCAACAAATATGCTAATTATTATTTTTTAGTTTCTTTATATACGCCAAAACAAAACGTCTCCGAATATTTTAAACGGTTTAATCTAGACCAAACCGTTTTTTACACGCAATAAATTATTAATTATCTTATATAATATTATATTGTTTTATTAATATTGTTATAAATATGGCAATCCGGAATGAATTTATATATTTGCGTCACGCAGCGTAAAAGTGAATGACGTAATGTTTAGTATAGACGGAATAGTTTACTGTCACCATTGTACTGATTTCTCATATCTTATTGGCAAAATATCTTCACAAAACTATGTATATAAAGGTTTGGACGAAATAGCGGTCATATTTTAAACTGGCCAAACTGCAGTACACGTTATCATGAGGCTATTTCGGTCGTGTTGTGTTTTGTAAACCAGGGGTCATATTTTACTTTAAATCGAAACGACTAGATCAAGCAGCCGAATTGGCTTTTAGAATACAAATGCAGATCCCACATTTCATCTATCGCGGATCAGTGTATCGGTAGGAGTTATTTGTAGACCTTTACAATTCTGAACAGACAATAACTCTTCTGCCTTCTATATAACTGGATGAGCCGTGTGCTGTTAGCATATCTATGTGCTAAATCTGCATTGTAATTTGGAAGAATGAATGAAAAATAAGCGGATGCATTGCTGAGATTTATGTGGTAAGATCTATAGAAACTTTGTGATTTGCTGGAGGCTTTTGTCGTTCGATGCTTCAATCTACCCAAAACTTTATATAGAATTTGGATATGGACAAATGTTCGATATTGTACACGTTCAAATTATCTTTATGATTTGTACTTTACAACCGTTATCTGTTTTACCGCCCATGCAAATGTCGCAACACCCGTTGGGTTGCAGATGCGTTGCCACCTTTTAATAAAGGTGGGCCCCGGTTGCCTCGCCTACCAGACGAAACTCAAAAGTATTCACTTCACACCCGCCTTCTGTGAGGTCGTGGTACTTACCCGGACGGACCTGCCCATTCGTGCAACAGTGAAGAGTTGCGTCACCCTACTTAAGTAACTGTATTTAAATAAGAAACAATATCTGTCTGTAAAAGCAAGTAAAAGTATTATTTTATAAATCAAAATGTGAGAATGATTCTTGCATAAATTTAGATTAGTGAATAAATTTTCCCCTAACCAGTTTGTTAATGAAATAACTTTCGTTTCTTCGCGGAAAGCTTACGAAGTATTTGTTAATTTATTTGCTCGTATTTGGTGTTGTCAAATGTCATTCCTTTGCGTCACTCACATTTAAATATTCAGTGCGACGTGCGTCGCCGTTAAGGAAATTGAAAATATAAACACTTCCGAGTAATTTTGCTGTAACTTTATTGTTTCCTCAAAGCTTAGCCTTTTGATATATGTTAATATATTATGATTTCGGGAAGGTACTATTTAAATATCTTTTATTTAATTTAACAGTTTGTTTTAATTATAAAAACTACTCTAAACTTCAGTTTTGGTACTTTAAAAATAGTATAAATGTAATATTTATCTGAATATACCTTTAAAATCATGTTTTAAGAAACGGTATCCATTGGTATCATCCCGTTATATGTTTTTGGGCCTGAAAAATTGTGGGTATATAAAACATGACTCAAGGTCATCATAATGGGATGAACTTTGTTGATGTCCTGTCTATATTACGTACAAGCATTTATCACTAACGAGCTTTTTCTTATGTCTCAAATTTTTGAACAGTAGAGCATATTTACTAACATTTATTCCAATTATTCTTTATCACGTGCTCCGCGGTGAAGGAAAACATCGTGAAGAAACCTGCATATTCGAAATAATAACAAAAAAATATATTTCGAAGATATGTGAAGTCTGGCAATCCGCCGTGGGGACGCATGGTGGACTGTGCCCTGACACCCTCTGTATAGAGGAGGCCTTTGCCCAGCATGGGATACGTATAGGCTGTTACTTTACTTTTATTCGAATATTCTCAACATAGCGCTTTTGGTTGGTTCTTCTAGCGACGCCATAGAGGGGCTTAAATTACTAACAATTGTGATTATGTTGAAGGCTGATAGTGGCTGGCGGTTGTTTACGTGCTCCTTGTCTGCGTCCAGCGTCAGTATAGAGTAGGAAATTCAGTATTAAATGTACAAGCTATTGTAACATCACCCGTTATAGGATCTCTTTAAAATTACTTAAAGATCTAGAGCTTGTTACACTTGACGAGGTAAATAACGCTATGTCAGAAATAGTCTATTGGTTTAATACTAACAATTTACTATTAAATGGTAATAAAACTAAATGTATGAAATTTTCAACACCTAATGTTAAACATTTGGGTGCTACCAATGTACTTATAAATGGGGGGGAGTTAGGCCTTGTGGATACGACTGTCTTTCTTGGAATAACTCTCGATGCAAAGCTTCAATGGGGTTCCCATATATCCACACTTGCGAATAGATTAAGTTCTGCAGCGTATGCTATAAGGAAAATAAGATGTCTAACTGATGTAAAAACAGCTAGAATTGTGTATTTTAGTTACTTCCATAGCATAATGTCATATGGTATTTTGCTATGGGGGCACGCGGCCGGTATAGAAACAATTTTTATTTTGCAAATAAGGGCCATAAGAGCAAGAGTATTTATAATCTAGATTTGAATGCATCGTTGAGAGAGAAGTTTAAAGAAATAAATATATTTACCTTAGCCTCTCAATATATATATGAAAATGTTATGTATGTGCGTAGAAATATTAATAATTTTGATAAGAATATTGATGTATATAATGTGAACAGTAGGAACAAACATAAGATTGTAACGCCAGTTACTAGACTCCATAGAGTAAGTAACTCGTTCATGGGGCGGTGTATACGCTTTTACAACAAAATCCCAATAAATGCGCAGAACCTGCCTATTAACAGGTTTAAGAAATGTATTGAAGAAAATCTTTATAAAAAGGGTTATTATAATACAAATGAAAACATTAATGACAATAACTCCTGGGAATGAGTTGATCGCTCCCAAAAAATCAGTTGTATAATATTTTAATTTTTTTTAAGAAAATAAATGAATTACAAAAAAGAGGATACCTATGGAGTTTCTTTCGACTGTTTCTTCGCTAGAGGAACCTCCTTACGAAACGGTGGTAGATTTTAAAGAAAAAATATGACTATCGATAGATGAAATGTAAGTTTTTTATGTCAATGAATAAATGATTTTGATTTTACTGAAATATGGCCTTCTTTTCTAAATTATATCCTTATTGTCAAAAATATAGGTAATGATAAGTGTCAACTAAGTAGGAAAAAATTCAGCCATCTGCGAGATATTCTGGTGTATAAAAAGGTTTTCGAGTATTTTATACTCGAAAAACTTTTTGTCTTAGTTATTTTTAAAATTTGAAGATGTAGTCTTGAAATTTTATTAATTTATCTGATTTGTGCATTTTGTTAGAGGTTAGTGTAAATATTGTACTGTTGTGTATTTACTAATGAACTGTACATTTGGCAGAAAAAAGTTTGCAGGTTAAGGCCAGTAGCATTGCGCAGCAATTTAGAAGTTTTTTTTTTTTTGAAAAGTTGCGTATGAAAGAATTAAAATTAAAATCTGATAATGAGGTTTTTATGAATCATACATAAGGCCAAGCCTAGAAATACCAATTTCCGAAAACTTACCTAGTCTATGAAGATAATAAAGAGTGATATACATAATAGGAGGGTAGTATCTAGCCACGAGTGATATCTACTGCGAGTGTGATTTAAAATACTGAACTCTTCTACGATTAGATGGAGCTTTAATTTACATGAAGCTTTAATCGATGAAGCTTTAATAGTCTCGGGACTGAAAGCAAAAACTTCAGTTAGTACAAGAGTCTTCTACGATTTATTTAGTCATGCGAAGTTGGGTACCTGAGGTACAACCTAAGGTGTACAAAGTTTATTTACAAAAAATAACATTCTGGTAGTCTGCGTTCGCTCAATACCCTCTCTGTAAGCAGTGAGTTGTTAAACATTCTACTTAATGAGTATCCTTTGCAAATTTCATGTTATTTGTTTACGTGGCGCGTTAAACGGATTTTAATTATCGAAAAACGTGTTCAATGCCTGTGTACGATACGATGGTTGTATAAAAATGTTCCCGAATACGTGTGAAATTGTATTTAAATGTATGAAATGAAACTAGTTTACGGATTTTATCGCGTTTTTATTTTGATTTGAACTCCCGACGTTTCGAACCCTTTCCAGCGTTCATGGTCACGGGACAGACTAAGTTGTTATTCGTCTTGATATCATAAAAATGACAATGATACGTCTTGATGAATAAAAAACGCGATAAAATCCGTAAATTAGTTTCATTTAATATGTATAATATTCGCGTAAAATCAAGAAAACAGTATTTAAATGTATTTTAATGAATTTTAAGTTTAGATTATAACATTTGGTTTAGATCATTTTTTTTCCACTATCTAACTTATTACTACCGATAGAATTCGTTAAACTAAAAAAATTTGTACATGTACACACGGTTTAACTAAAACTAAAAGAAAATCCTTACAATAATTAATTGTAATTTAATTTAGCGTCAATGTATTAATTAATAACAAATTATAATTTTTTTTATTTTAAATGTACAGTTCAGATACAGTTTAAAAATCGGATACTATATGAACGCGTGATCGCGTTTCGGTTGCTTTGTCGTCGTCCAAAGCATTTACCCCTTTGTCATAACTAAAGAGGTTTTACTTCAAAAAGGTGCTATGCGGACTTACCCTAACTGCTGCATATACGTGACGGAGTACGGCCCGGGGAGGCAAACGTGAAATGCAGTCCGTATGGAGAATTTTTCATGCAGTCTCGAACTCAGCCGATTCCTGCATATTTATTTGATGACGGTCACGATTGTCCACGATCGGCTAGCGTATCGCCCCTTTACGTTATACAGACAAAGTCAAAGTATATTTATTCAATATAGGCCTAACTTAAGCTCTTATTGAACGTCAACAAAAATCTACCACCGGTTCACTAAACTAGACCTGCACAGAACCGGCAAGAAACTCTGCGGTCTTGTTCTTTTTGGAATATATATATTTTTTAATACAATTATACACACTTATTTGGGTATAAAATCAGCAGCAGCCAGGGGTCTTGCAAGTGCAGAGCAAGAGTCATTTCCAAACATCCTTGTCCTCTATGTATTCTTGGATATTATAATAAGCCCTTGCCATTAAGGTAGCTTTTACAAATTGTTTGAAATTGTTTATACTTAGTTGTTTGTGGATGTCACCTATTTTATTATAAGAGTTGATGCATCTTCCAAGAAACGACTTTCTGGTTTTAGCCAATCTAAACCTCGGTACTTCCAGAGTGTCACCACGGCCCCAACGCGACAGAGACGGCGTCATATTAATGAGAAGTTTCCTACATTCGTGAGACATTATTAAAATAATAATAAGGGAACCGCGAACTAACCCCACTCACCCTGATGAAGGACATCCGATGAGTTCGAAACTAGCTCACGTAAACCCGGTACATACACCGGGTTTGCGTGAGTTCAGCCGTCTTATTATTACTTTGAGAAGTTTCCTACTAACACGGTACACAATTAAGTAGCGAGAGCAAATTTGGTAATTAATTCTTAAAGTTGCCTGAAACTTTTTAGCCAAGTGCTTCCCGTTATTAATTCACTTTTAAATGTGTTATTGCCATGAAATGTACTTAATTATTTAAATGCATCTTTTTTTTTTTGGATTTTTTTCGTTGTTTTGCTCGAATTTGGTCTTAAATTTAATGGAATCCCTTCTATGAAAAATACATTTCAAGATTAGAGATTGTACAAAAGAAATTCTTACGCACTATGCACTTTAAATGTTTTCACGCTAGGCTTTCTTATGTACAATTATTAGAAAAATATGAGTTGTTGAGTTTGGAGTCCGGGCGCACTCTTGCTATGGCTATGCTGTTATATGGATTATGTAATAATATATTCGACTGTATCGAGCTTACTAACAGGATTGCTTACATTGTACCAAGAAGAGTTACCATACGCGATGCACGCGTGCCCCGATTGTTCTACACTGAAAAGTGTAGAACAAATGGTGGGCAGCGAGCGCCGCTTCGTAGAGTGCTAGATGTATATAACTCTAAATTTATGAATTGTGATTTGTTTTTACTTTCCCAAAATCAATTTAAAAGAAGTTTTTAAGTATTAGCGTAACCATGCTAATACTTAAAAAGTAATATGCAAATTAGGCTAGGAACCGACTTACTCTTTTTATTTTATTTAACTTAATATTATATATTACGGACATTGGTGTGGGTTATACGTTTAGTTTAATAATTAGAAATTCCATTTTATGTGTAATTGTTAATGTATAACTGTTTTATGTACCAATAAATTAAAAAAAAATTCATTCCTTTGCGTCATTCAAATGTTCAGTGCGACGTGCCCCGCCGTCAACGAAATCGAAAATATAAACACTTCCGGACGGTTTCGCAGTAACTTTATTGTTTCCTCAAGGTTTAGCCTTTAAATACATGATAACGTATCATGGTTTCAGGGAGCTATATATCATTATACAGTCTTTAAACATCTTTGATCTCATGAAGTGATTAACGATCAAAACTCAATTAATCTCTTTATCTAAACTGCGCAATCAGTGAATTATGGCGACCAGGTCTTTACAGAGATTTATATCGATAATAAAACAAAAAGTAGTGTATAGCGAGAAATACTCTAAATATATACTACTGTAACGTTTAGTCATCCATTTGTTACATAGTTATAGATACTTGTTACAAAATAGTTGTAACGAACGTTAGAGTCCGTATAGAACCGTATACAACTGTTCAGTTCTGCACGGACGGGAGCGACTTGATTACAACAGCCAACAACGAATTCCGGGGGATACTAACGTTTGCACCTTCCTATTTATTTTATTGAATCACTCTAAGATTAATTCGTTTTTGTTCTATTTTTTCGCCACCCGCCGCCAGAATCAGCAAAGTCCGAATTCAAGTCCTAGTACCGGTTTAAATGGTAATAAATATTTTCATATAAATGTAATTGTTTATACAAAAGATACGAAAAAAATATTTTATTGCTTTACCTCATACCTTTCTCTTGTGTATTGTAATTATTTATAACTCCAATCGTATTAGAATTATTCAAGATTAAAAGATTGTTAACGTTTAAAATTAAGGATTCTGTGAATACATTAATTAAGTTATTTCGAGAATAGTCTAAGGGCCGTTTTCAATAACTTATCTATCTTTTTTTCGGCAGTTTTGGTTACTGGAAATAGAATTTTTACGTAAGCATTACTGGGCTAATGTCAAATACCAATAGACAGTAACCAAATCTACCGATATAATATTGAAACCGGGCGTCAGAAATATAAGATAGCTATTTTGTCCTTAGAATACATTGTATTTATAGAAGCGTATCGAGTGAATTACGTGATGATAAGTTTCGACAACCATTGGGACGTGCACAATAAGTAGAGAGCTTTAGCGGTACCGCAGCTGAATAATAAACGGGCCGCTGAAAGCGGGCGCTGGCAGTCACAAAGGCGGGGGATATTAATAACGTTTATTGTTATCCCGTTAATTAATTCGCTCTGTATATATTTTTTTCAGCACGTTTATTGTTCTGCCTTATATAACCAGTTAATCAATCTAGTGAATGAAGTTAAACAAACGGTTACTGCATATGGCTTTGTAAAGTTATAACACTTGAGTTAACAAACAATCATTAATATAATGTTTACGTAAAGAATCTATCACAGAGATAGAAGAGGTAACATTTTTTTTTTAATATTTAAAACTAAACATAATATTTTTTTAAATTTAGCGCGACATCACTAGTTCGTATCGAACTTCCGATTGTTAAAACGTTCGCCGTCGAAATATGAACTTGGCGGAGTTTTATACCTTCTCAATAGGGCGTAGGTTTCTTCGTATTGATGGAATTCGATGTTTGGGCTATATTAAAAAAAACTGTGGTAGGGCCACGCAACATTCTCCAGTTGCAGGAATGGGCTAGTCCGTCCGGGGAAGTACCGTGACCTCAAAGAAGATTATGTGTATTGGAAGTGTTATACGTCTGCGTTCTTGTCTTTCGTCTTTCTCTTTATTAAGAGGTGGCAACCCTTCGGGTGTTGCAGATGTCCATGGGTGGCGGTTATCACTTAACATCAGGTGGACCGCCAGCTCGCTTAGCACCTTCTCACAGATAAAAAAAAATAATAAATTCCTTATATCGTTTAAGTATTGATTATATAAGGTGATCGTTTTATTGAAATGAACTTTTAAATTTATTTTCGTTTAAGATGTGCCAATTTTAAATACTTCTTAAAAAGTTGTCAAATGCTAGTTAAGTGATAAATACATATAAAAATACTATTCTTTTGTATATAACTAGATATTGTAGATATATATACATCCAAAACTAAAAAAAATCTAAAAAACGCGTAATCTTAATTTCGGAAATAGAATGAATAACAAGCAAGAATGTTTAAGACATTGATTTTACACGTTTTTTTAAAAGAATTACATATAAGTAGTAATACTAAATAAATACTAATCTAATATTCAGAGCCGCTTGTCTGATGAAATTAATCTTCTGTATTATTCAGTGTGCAAAATGGAGGAAGGAAAATTTAAGTCAGAAGTCTATAGAGCGGTAGTAATAAGGGGTAGAAGGAACTAAGAGGTTTCGTAGCCCTTTATAAATAACTAACTGCTGCCCGCGACAACGTCTGCCTAGAATAGGCTGAAGGCGTAACATTCAGACAGAAAGACCGATATACATAAAAATATGTATATTCATTATAGCCTATGTGTTATTCTGGTGTATAAGCTATATTATTGTAAAGTTTCATTAAAATCCATTCCGTAATAATTGCGTGAAAGAGTAACAAACATGCCTTTATGATATTAGTAAGTATAATAAATGTTTAATGTTACATAAAACTTTTATTTTCATATTATGTTATACTCTATATCTATGGTACACTGTATCTTGTTCACGCTTAAAACGTTCGTCAAAACGCTTTATAGGAACTGTCGGGTTTCTATAAAAGTTATATATTCTAGTATAAAAACTAAGGTCAAGCTTATTCACGGGTGACGTTAAGTATATGTATCTAAGGCCTGAAAGAAATAACTTCAACTCGTATCAGACATCCTTGTGTCCACAAAATAAAAATAAAAGGCACGTGCGGTAATGCGTGAGTAACGTTTACCATGTTCCATGGGGGATAAAGTTCCAGTTGTATATAAGGAAATAACCTTGCGAGTCATTTCAACCTGCAGGCTTCGTAAGTTGACTGATTGTCGGAAAACGCCTTTCATTTAGTTAAAAGGAGGACAAATGTACGTAATTATGCTGAGTTTTTGGATTTTTTGGTAACTGAGGGCTAGTAGTATTTATTAAACTTTCGTTAATGGTTTGGTGACTCCATACCGCCAGCAAGGTTTCTAATTAATAACAATCTAACACTATCGCAACTTAACTAAAGAAAGGTAAGCGTATTGTTAGGGTCCATATAAAACCTTGTGGAACACTATAAAAAATTTATTGTAATTTATAATTTTTACAATAATTTAAGACTCGTCAGAGCGAACGTGCGAGTTCTTCTATACAATTGCCAGTGACGTCATTGAGAAAAATTATACAATATTTATTAAGGCGTTTATAATGAACGCTACTTATGTGCAAAATATTGTACACTATATAGGCCTCCTCTGCACAGTGGGTTAGAGTATAGTGCACCACGCGACTCCATCGCAAATTATCGCAATTCCTAAACCTATGTTTTTTAATATTTTTAAAATGAATAAAAAAATATTTTTCAATAGTTTTTAAATGATTAATAACTGCAGAAGAAAACGTTATGAACCCTCGGGTACTGAGGATGGTGTGCGAACTTCAATACCTCTCCATGCAATGTTGGACCGCTATAATTTACTATTCTGAATTCGACGACTAGAATAACTTTTTAACAGGCCTAAGAGATATGAATTCGGTTCTTCATATACATATAAATTCATGAAAAACTTTGAGCGTACCCTTCATCTTCCAGTGTTGCTTCAGACTACAATGTACATACGTTCTGCAAACTTAATCTACTACGAGTGGTAGAGCTTTAGGATTTTTCTGCGAACCAAGAGCTAAGTCAACATTTTGTATTGTATGTATCTATTATTATCAAACTTTGAAAACCTGGTTCGATTTTATAACAAAAAATAAGTTCTTATGCAATCTACGTAAACCTTATGTGCTGTGGATACAAATTGATACAAATTGATGTCAAATTTTACTTTTGTGGGAAAATACCTATCACATATCTAAGTCACTCTCCGACACTCATTTAATACAATAAATATTATTTTCGTTGATAAGTCGGCACTTTAAATTGAAATGAACTATTTCATTGGTGCTGGCAGCGGGGATTGTATACAGATTGCTCGAGTATATTGAATTAAAGGCCAGCACAAAGCTACCACGACTGACTTGTTACGTAAAACGTATAATTCATTCATTTGATATTAATCCTTTTTTTTTTAGTATTATGAGTCATCATTAGATAAATCACACGATATTTTTTTTATTTTATAGTATTATTTATTACATATTATTTTATAGTATTATACGTGTTATGATTTTGTTTACTTCTCTTTTTTTTTTCTCTTCTTTATATATTTTGAGTTTAGAGTATAACTATATATAGTTTTACACACCTACCTATTATAATATAATGATTTGTTTCTCATCAATCTTATGTCAGGGTTTGCTGGAAGAAAACTGTTTTTAGGGTTAAGCTCGCCTTTGTACATTTTTTGTAACTTTGTTTTCACTTACACTCTGTGTACAATAAAGAAAGAAAGATATTTTAAACATAACTATTATTTACGAGACTTTGATATTATTTAAGAGAAAAATCGGGATTTTGCCCACGTTGGGATATTTTATTAAAGTGGTAAAAATCATTACTGGTAATAAATTATCTCAAATAAAGGAAACTCCATTTGGCGAAGATTTAGAAATACTTTGGCGCCAGTCATCGCGCTGAAAGGGTCCATTAGCCGAGACAAGGGTGCCTACCTTTATTAGCCAAGTAACAGACGCAAAATCATTCCCTCTCATTATAAAGCTGCAATAGCCGGATATTAATTACAATCAAAACGAGGCCACAGATAATGTACGTTCGGAAATATGCCACCTGTTACTGCCACTGTCCACAGTGTATATAGTGTGCATAGTAAAATACTATTTACATACTTTTCCACGTCAATATTGAAGTAAAAAGATCTGAGCTACCTGCGAGTGATTTCAAAAAATGTATCGAGAAAACCCAAAATCACGGACAGTGATAATGTGACATTGATGATCTGAATTATCTACAAAATATTAAATTAAGTCCCTGTTGAATATTGATAAATCATTCTGAAAATGTAACCTCAAATCATGTGACTGACACAATTTCTTGTGGAACACACACACTCGGTATAAAAAAGCACCATTTTCACAGTTCAACAGGCATCCATAAGTTCAAATCAAAACGATATGTAATCCCGTTTGCCTAATTGGTATTCTGTATGCATGTTATATGTATGTTCGTGTTGGCCTAGTAAGCGGGTACGACGTATTTTAAAAACACGATAGTTATAAGTAATAAATAAAGTTAAAAAGTAACTCGAGTATGTTTTATGTCTAAGTGACACAAAGTGACGCCTACAGTCCATCAGATGTAAGGCATTTTGTACTAATTTGTAGCTGCCGATAAACATAATAATAAAAATCTAGAATGGTAATTTTAACTCTTTCACACAACAATCAGTACATTGGTCCATTAGGGACACTTTTAAATTATTATTATTATTGCATCTCTGACGTTATCTGATTGCATCTCTTACGTTGAAAAACTTTACAATAATATTAATAAAGCCTTTATGTTGACCGTCTTTCTTAAAATAAAAGTAAAGCAATAGTGTTACAAAAATAATATGTAACTATTTTATATCTCATTTGTTTTATGTATTTAACAGGCGAAGTTAACACGGAACTTGTCATTAAAGTATGCAAAACATATTTTCGGCTTTGGAGATTATAAAGTAAATAAAGTTTTATTATAATTAATGTTATCGCGAAGATATACGTATCTTGTATAAAAGTTTAACACTTACATGACTTTTCAAAATATACGTCGTTATAAAATAAGGTGTCGTGCACAGTGATGTGCTTCAGATTTCTGATTTTTTTTAAGATTTTTCCACTAAAGGTCGATTGGTGGCACTGTAAAATAAAATGAAATTAATTGCACTTTTATAGCGACGCAGACCATTACCACGACACCGTATTGTGGTAACAATAATAAAAGAAACCTTTTTGTTTTAGTGTTAAGAGTACTAATAATTGATAAATTTAAAAAAAAATTACGAAAGCATATTGTTTATTCAAAAATTCGAATGCTTATTAATATACGAAATCCTAACCCTAAATCAGTAGTCGTACAAAAATATTTCCATTTTCAATAAACTAAAAATAACTTACTTTTATAGTACATTTATAAAATAAATCAGCGTACAAAGAATAGGGAGTTTTACAAATCTCTACGTAGAGCTTTCCGAGTTTCGAGGAGCTTACGATAGATTGTGGTAGAAGTGGGAGCGAGTGCATAAATAATTCCAAACGTCCCGGATTTCGCGGATGCTCCCGTCGGGTTGCGCCAGTCTCGAATGCATCTAAAAGGCCATAGACACACGCCAGTTCTATATGTGCAGCAGAAATCTTAGCCCGTTGTATAATTATTATGTATTTTGATAATACTCTAACAAGAAAAACATATTTTCCAACAGTAATTTACAACCTATTTCCTGCAAATTAAAGAGCAAATAAGGCAACAACTCATATAGAATATCGTGTAACTTACTTTTAATTGTAATATATATTAAAACAATACAACTAGCGAGTAGATATTTTTTGGACATTTTCATCATATTCGTATGTAATAAATTAAATCACGTCTAAGTTAATTCAGATTTGCTTCAAGCCTGGGACTTTTCAACTATTTGGTAATTCCTTATATTTAGGCCCAAAACTCGTCATAAAGCAATGACTGTCTTAAATAAATTAATAAAAGAAAAACCTCTCGCCCAAATAAATTCACATGAACTCATTAAAAGACATTCATTTGTTTTTAATAAAATTCCTGTTCTGTGAGCAATAAAAAAGAATTCGTCATTGATCACGATACTGAAAACTTAAATATATTAAAAAAATAAATAATCGTAATTAAACTAAATTTATTATAGTAACTATTACTATTAGTAACTATTAGTATATTATTATAGTAACTAATTACAAAAACATTTACTCCTCCCTACTTTTTGCCATTGCCCTCGAGAGTGGAGTTGCAACCTAATCCAAAAATATAAATGACCTCATGTTGAAGTGGTTGAACCCTGGATTACCCGTAAATTTATTTTAAACTTTGCATATAAAGTTTGTTTGTTTTCTTACATCGTTTTGAATTGTGAGACAATAAAGGCAAGCGCATCTTATTACTTTCAGCATCCAGATTAATACTTTTCGAGTGAAAATTGAAAAGTACATAATCTACTATTATTTTGTCGTTGTCTAGACATAGATATAGACTAATTTATTGACTTTTTTTTATAAAATTTATTTTGACAAGCAACAAACAGCACAAAAAAAATCAAAAATAAATGACATGAACATAAAAAAATGATAAATAAAAACAAAAAAAAGAAGTTTAATTATTTAGTCCCTACATATAGCTCAATGGTTTGGATAACCAACTGCCATTGTGCGCTGTGTTATGGATTCGAATTGCACACGCGACAGAAATGTATGTAGGTAATCAATTTTATTTCATGCGAGCAGGCATGTTGTTAATGTAAACCTAAAAGCATAAAACTTCACGCCGGCCCTCTGTGAGGCTATGGTACCTCCCCGACTTCACTTAACGTCATGTGAACAGCCCGCTCGCTTAACCACGTATCACATAAAAAAACGATATTTACATCATACGGAGCCCAATTTTCAAAAGGCTGTCAACGCATCTGCAACCCTCGGGTGTAGCGGATGTCCATGGGCGGCGGTATTCACTTAACATCAGGTGAACCGCCTGCTCGCTTGGCAACTTTTCACATAAAAGAAACGATATCATCACCACTTGACAAACCTTTACAAACTTATTTTCAAACACTAACACGTGAACGATGCACATTTTTCATGAAACGGAAAAGAGGCGTCTCTTCATTTTTGATTTAGTACATATCGCCGTTCCTTGCAGAGAAATATTGGACCGTTTACAGCTCTACTGATCTCGATAGATAGTTGAGCGGCCCCGTATTTCCTTCATCCAATTTGTTTTATTACCATTCTTATATCATCTGTGGTTCATTTCACGTAAAGCCAGACAATATTCGGTAAAGTAATATTGTTTTATGATTTGTTTCGTTCTTATTTCTCGTATTCTAAAGATTGGATTTTCGAATGAGAATGATTTGATATTATATTTAACGTTGAATGTTTTCTTACAACCAATTTTCATGTGATCCCTGTTATCTTTTTTACGATCTCATGCTTGTCTTTAGAGTTTGTACTCACATACAATAGGGCTATAATTTAAATTGATATTATTATGCCAATTTTTACTTTCGATTTTCACTGTTATTTATATCAAATGTCTATTTTCATATTTTTATTAGATTTTAGTATAGGTTATGGCATACGGTTTCTTTTGAATTAGATTTTAACATTATTTTACATTCTTCTTTCTGAAACAAAGCCGTGTCCGGGCACTCACTTTTCATTCTGTATACTCGAACAAGGAACAAACAAGGAAATTGTTATTTATAATTTTAAGTGGCGACTTATCACGTGCTCGGCGGTGAAGGAAAAACCTCGTGAGGAAACCTGCACATTTTCGAAATGAAAACAAAAACATATTCCAAAAATATGTGAAGTCACGCAGTGGGGTGGACAATTCTTTAACACCCTCTGTATAGATGAGGCCTTTGCCCAGCATTGGAAATTGCATGGGCTGTTAACTTAACTTACTTTTTTTTAACTTTTCTGAATATTATGCCTTATATTTTTTTCTTCCACCTTCATACATGCGCATGCTGATTCTTCTGATCTTGATCAATTTTTCCTATATTTCCTTTTCTAGTGGTGATGCACGTATGTTTTTAGCTTAACCAAATAGAATGGTAATAATTCGTCAACGTTAAATGCTATGCTTATTTAACGCACAGCGAAGAAATTTTTTGTCCATTTATGTGGAAAAAAAAAAATCACATTTAAAGTTCTATCAGGGGTTCAGAGACTAACACTAAAAATTAAAAAAATTAAAAATTAATTTAGTAAAGTATTCTTCATTCATAAGGTACTGTTCACCAATCGGTGATACAGTCATCATCCTTGATACAGATTTCGATACTACTATCCAAAATATATCCTCTCAAGTCAAAGTCGACAGTTTTATTCTTGATGTCAGCTCAATACGCGGTTTAAAGCAATTTTATGGAAGCTCTTCACACAAACGCACTGGTTTATGTCGTAACTGAAGTTAGCGCTTTCAGTTCGTAGTATATTTAAGCTTCATCGAACGCACTCTGAAGTGAACGCGTCATTTCGTTAAAGTAGGAATCCATTTACCCTACCACGTCTATATTTCCATTCCAACTGGTACAGTTGGGGAAACATAAGAGCTTATTTAATCTTGAAATAAATTTACTTACCGAGCAGGTAATTTAAAATATTGGACAAATCTAACGAAAACAATTGTTAAGTTAATACTAGCCGCACACACATATGCGCAATAAAACAATGAATTTAAAACAAATGATTTATTACAATTTTTTTTTTAATTTTTGGTAAATGCAAAAAAAAATTCCCAGACAAACAACCAAAGTAGACTGCGCTCCATTATGATGGCATCGATGTTTTATATTTTAGTTTAATTAACTTATAAGTAGAAGCGGAATAATTATTAATGTAATTATGACAAATAAATAACTAAAATTAAAATGTAACAACAGCGCGTATCACGCTTACCTAAGTATTTGTTCAAAGAATTTATTTCATGCGTCGAAACGAATAATACGATTTGTATATTGTTTATTTCACTCACTTTAACAGATAATAAGGAATTTATGCCGTATATATGTTTTAAAATTTTGTCACTATCACTTATAAATATTAAGTACTGTTTCTATTTAGAATTTTCTATTTTAACCGAATCAGAACTGCTGACGATTTTGAATTCTTTGAATAAATACACCACTAATTTTATGAAAACAAAGATCCTAATATTTACATTAAACATTATTAGTAACTGGCAGTTATTAGAAGGCACATTTTCATTACATTGACTTTCTTTATATTAACTACAAAGTGATTTTTATTACGTTATCTAAACTATTACGAGATATTGATATCGCGTCAAATTCCTTATATTTTATTGCCTTTTAATCCTTTATGTATGTAATATGTTGCTGTTTGCAACAATTCAAAATATGGCTAATACGTGTACATATAAAAATATTGCGTGATCGTATTAATTGATATGTATTATTAACAGCATAAATATAAATAATCGCTTGAATTTTTAACAGCAAAATAACTGAAAAATATATATATTTAATATGTACAATATGTTTCTCTTAAATATGCTTAAGCATTAATGTTATATGGACTTAGCTTTCGATATGGATTCATTAATTGACGTTAAAATTGACGCTAAAAGGAATTCTTTCATCTGAAACTTTTAGATCGTTAACTTAGTCATATAATGATAATTACTAAGTGTTTAAAAAGTGGGTTTCGATATTACGAAGTACACACTGTTTCATAATATCTTCGTACCTTAGTGTATCGTTTGTTTGGACCAGACCTGGTTGTTCCGAAACTAGAAAGTTCGAAAGTTGCCATTTGGTTTAAATACACCTATTTAATATAACTACAGATCACATTTCTCAAAAACAACGCTAATCCGGCCATAAACCTCATTCATTACCATATGCTTTATATTTTTTAATTATTTTTTTTTTTTCATTCTGTGCACTACAATGAACTATCATTGTAAATATTATAATGCATATATATTCTATGTTTACGTGACTAGTAAATAATTTACATTACAATAGTGTTATGATAGTGGGAATCCATGGGCGGCTTGGAACGTTTTTACGAAAAAAATGTCTAAACCTTACAGGGACCTAAATCGATTTTTACAATATCTCATGAGGCGATAAAAATGTCACTACTTAAGTTTATTTACAAATGGCAAAGTGCTCACGCCAAGCACATTTTTGCAATTTGATTAAATAAGATGTATGTATAATATATATTTCCACTCACCCCTTCATAAATGTATATAAATAGGCAGAGAGACGAATGTAAAGAAGCTCTTACTATGTGATGAAAATATACTAAAACTGTGCTGCTTATTTTGTTTAGTACATGAAACATTCGACACTTCACCTAAGTATACAGAATTGCTACTAGCCGCCACTTGTATGACGTCATCAACATGGCTCCTAATCGACCTAAAAATTGCTCATGATTTATATAACCGCATGATAACAGAACTAAAAAATCTAAGCCACTTTAACTTTACTGACACGCGATCCTAGATAATGTAACAATTTGTTCATCACTAAAGTCCAACACGGTTTAACAAACGCGTTAAAATTTGAAGACGACTACGCGTTCCTCTCTAGCGTGACGTCAGTACCGGTCGCTGGAGGAGTCGCGGCTGGTGACGTCACTGGCGGCGTCCGTCGACGAGCTGGTGTCGCTGCTGTCGGCCGTGTCGACGGTGTCGCCAGTGTCGACGTGTCGGCGGTGTCGGCGGTGTCGAGCGTGTCGCTGGCAACGCCGAGGTCTGTCGTCGGATATCAAAGATGCTCGTCGCGCCCGTTCAGCGGCTGCCGCTCGGCGTGGTCGGAGGGCCGGTTGCGCTTGAAGAAGCCGCACTGCCGGCGCAAAAGATCACGGAGTCATCATCAATAGTAACGCAATAGGAACAACTTGATGTGAAGGGTTCGCTGAATCAAATCCTTCCAAGACTTTTTTATCTGAGAACATGGCATGCGAGCTTGCGGGTCAGCCGATGATATGTGATAACAACCGCCCATGAACATTTGCAACACCTGCAGACGCGTTGTCGAATAAAGTGGGCACCGGCTACTGAGCTGAGCTTCTGTTCAGAAGTAACGCGGAAGGTACTGTGAGGTCGTGGTACTTATCTGGGCCTGTCCATTCGTGCTACAGCTGATGCTGTTGCGTGGCCCTACCATAGTTGAACAAATGCAATGCAATAACTGTTCCTGCAATCTACTGACTAGCCAAGACAAGTCTGACAGCAGAACTACCAGAGCCTTACCTTGTAGAGCGCAAAGATGAGCAGTAGAAGAAGCAGCGCCCCCACCACCGCGGCCAGGATGATGACCCAGAGCGGTATGGAGCCGCTGTCGAGCGCCTGCAGCTGGGGGGCGAGGGAGGTGCGCGCCTCGGCCGTGCGCCAGCCCTCCCCCCGCGCCGCCCCCGCCCCCGCCCCCGCCACCCCCAGGCGCGAGACGCGCGCCGCCGCCAGCGTCGACAGCACCACGGCACGCTCCTGCGATATCTACGCACCAAAATTTGCCTATTGTATTTGGATTTTGGGTGGAATGGGTTGGGTAGTAAGTCTCGATGCTAGAATGATGGAAAAGATTTCCACCTTACTGTAGGATATCATTCATTATCCCAGTGTTGTAAGTTATCTGTGGTTCACATAAATAGGCGCCACGTGTAGGAATCAAATCCCTGCACCGAGACCGTATTGGCTATTAACGGTCATAACGATTCCCTCACCGCCTTGCATCAGCTCGACTGCTGCTGCCAGTCCCTTCGTGTCCCCGTTTAGTCGCCTTTTACGACAGGCAGGGGAAACCCCTGTTCTATTCTATGAGCCCGAGAGTACCACTGTACTGTCTTAATGTACTTCAATCAATAAAAAAAAAACAAATAGATTTACTGCCTTAAAATTGGATCTATTAGAACCTATTAAAAAACTTTATAGTTACCTCGTTCAAAACGGAAGCGTTAATTCTTGATCTCAAAGCAACCCACACCTCCTGCCCCTTGGTCAGTCTGCCCGTCCTACATCGGACCACTTCGCACTTGTACTTTTCTTCGCACTTTTGCAATATTTCCTTTAGTTGTAAATCAACCTGGAAAATTCAACATTAAATGTTCTTTATCGAGCAATATTGTAACTTATACGATAGAAACTACTATTATTATATATAGATAGGTAGGTACTAATAATATAATAATATAAAAAGGAACGGGCATGAACTTTATTTTTTTACTTCTTCCAAATTTTTAAAAAGATAACTTTTGTTACGAATGAAATTGGATTTACCTGATCTTGACGTCGGCGCCTCGTACTCTCATGGCGTTGTTCTGATGAAGAACCAAAGCTGCCGCCACTTTGCGAGCTGTAACTTCTTTGACCACCTGGATTTTAGTAAAGATTAATTATTGTATGACACAAATAATAACAAATAGTTTGGCCAAAAGTGCTTCAATATTTTTCTCAGCTAAGTTTTCAAAGTACGCTTTTATATCCCAATTCACAATATCGCCAAGTACCTATTCAAAATATATATATCGTTAATATTTACCAGATCTTGATGAGTATGAATAACTGCTGCCGCCGCCGCTCTCAAAAGCGCCTCCGCTCCGGTAACTTCCTCCCTGGAAACCAGCTGCTCCCCCCTGTTGGGCATTTTGTCCGCCGTAGCTGGACTGATAGCCACCGCTGTTCGAAAAACCTTGGGCGCCGCCTGACGATCTTTGTCCGCCCTGGCTTCCAGAGACATCGGCGATGCCGAATTTAAACTCGTTGTTGGGATTCCTCGCTGCATAGGCGCCGAAGCCGCCTATTTCGTCCTCGTCCTCGTCTCCGACGACGGTGACGCTGGACTCGCCTCTGAATCTGCTGGAGCCGGCCTTCATGATGTCGGAGTTGACCGTCTCGGTGGTCGCCCATGAGCCGTGGACGAACGCCTGCCCGGAACCTCGGTCCTGGCTGCCCGCTTGACTGTTCACGTAACTGAAAGACAACGTACGTCTATATTATATGAAGCTTATCATAACATATATCTTTCTGGTGCCTGGAATACGACTTTACCGTGAAGCAGAAAACAAATCTTATATCAATTAAAGTGATGCTTAACATGGGAATTCACTCACGTATTAAAAGAACTGCCAGCTTCCCCTTCATGGCCCAAGGATCCGTATTCTGTACTAGTTTCCGTCTGAGAAATTACGTTATGGTTTTCATCGTAGAGGATGGTCTTGTTCCTAACTCTGACAACCTGGCCGCCTTGTCCGTATGCTCCAGCGTTTTCCACCGCACCATGGCCTCCTTGAACGAAACCGTGGGTTCCATACCCGCTTTGTTGTCTTCCCTCTAAACTCCCACCTTGATTTTGGATATAACCTCCTTGAGACCGACTTCCTTGAACATAAGTTCCTTGACCACCCTGTATATTTACTTGGCCACCTTGTATGTGTTCTTGGCCCCCTTGTCCATATGTACTTTGACTATTCTGGGTTTGACCCTGAACGTTCCCATTTTGGTTGTAACTGCCTTGGGAGAACTTTCTCTCTACCGATCCTTGGTAATGTGGGTCTCTAGCAGCAGCCAATAAGGCTTTGCGGATCTGCTCCTGCTGTTCAGCTGTGAGGTCCTCTCCGAAGCTATCGCTACTATTCCACGTCTTATTGTAAACGTAAGTGCCCCCATTAACACCGCCCCTCCCTACGGCACCGTTGTTTAGTTGCCTGCCACCGCCTCGACTTGTCACGAACTGACTGCCAGAAGATTGTCCGCCTCCGTACTGGCTGGTGGAAACATGCCCAGTGCCGTATTGAGAATCATAAACCTGACCGCCCCCGTATTGACTGTTAGAAACACGGCCGGCGCCTGTTTGGCCGTTGGAAACTTGTCCTCCGCTAAACTGGTTACCTGATACTTGTCCGCCTTGAGAGTACATATTTCCGTTGATAAAGGTCTGCTCCCAGGACTCTGCAAAGTAGTATGCATGTTAGATTTTTACTTAAAAAGTTTCCCAATCACAATAATTAGTGTACTCACGTTGTCCATAGTATCCACTGCCACGAGAAAGTTGTTCAGCGGTATACATGCCGCTGCTAAACATTTCTGAAACAATATTATTTGATTAACACAAACATGTTATATTATTTGATGAAAATGACTATCGTAATAATAAGACGGCTGAACTCACGTAAACTCACTCACCCTGGTGAATTACCTTCGACGAGTCCGAAACTAGTCGGTACATACACCGGGTTTACGTGAGTTCAGCCGTCTTATTATTACGTTAGTAATGTCTCACGACAGTTTTAATAATTTTATTGAAAATGATTACTTTTACAGCTATATATATTATGTCTCTCACAGTAGTAAATAATTGCAGGTTCCATAAACCAACGCGACGACAGACACAAAGTATGTCCAGGCTCATAATAACTGTTTCTCACCCGGTTTCGATTCATGTATAATTATAAAAAATAAAATTAACAGTGGTAGGGCCACGTAGCAGCTTCGGCTGTTGCACGAATGGGCAGGCCCGTCCGGGTAAGTACCACGACCTCGCAGAAGACCAGCGTAAAGTGGAAGTATGGCAAATACTTTCGCGTTTCGTATGGTGAGTGAGGTAGCCGGAGCCCAATTTTCAAAAGGTTTTCAACGCATCTGTAACCCTCGGTTGTAGCAGATGTCCATGGGCGGCGGTATTAATTAACATCAGGTGAACCGTCTGCGCGTTTGGCAACTTTTCACATAAAAAAAAATCAAATAAAAGGGAAATGGAAATATGGTAGGGCCGCGCAGCAGTCTTCTTTGCTGTTGCACGAATGTGCAGGTCCGTTCGGGGAAGTACCACGACCCCACGGAAGACCGGCGTGAAGTTGAAGTATTATACTTCTGCGTTTCGTATGAGCGAGGTAGACGGGACCCTTTTTTTGAAAGGTGGCAACGCATCTGCAACCTTGCGGGTGTCGAGAATGACAATGAGCGGCGGTTATCACTTAACATCAGGTGAACCGCTCGCCTGCCACCTCCTCACATAAAAAGAAAGTAATCGTCACAGAGGAAAGAAGCTAGGGACTATTTTCTTATTTCAGAAAGTCCTACAGGTTTAAAACTAACGAACTAGCGTTATTCACAATCTTCACTTACCCTCCTTCTCTTTGGCCAGCATGAAGCTGTATTCGTTCGGTATGAACAACTTGTCGGGGTTGACGTGGCGTGCGACGTCGCAGACCATGTCGCCCACCCACTGCGGCTGGACCACCATGTACATCAGGTTCTCTCCTGGAACGAAACAAAATTGCAATGTGAGTTTAATAGATAAATTGATGAAACACTTTGAGGAGATCGAGGATATCGGCCCCTCAGCTTATTGGCTAAAGCGTCTATACTCTTCACCTAGAAGACGCAGGTTCTAAGCCTGATTGCGGCGAATTTTTCGACAATTCAGCCATTGAACTCACATTTAAATTTCTTCTAGAGTTCAGATAGTTCAGATGGTCATGACAAATAAAAATAATAAACAAAATCTCATTACAAGAGTCCATCAAAAAATCTCGATGCTCCGTTAACAATTCAATCAAATGATTGCCAAAGCATTAATTACAACTTTCATATAATTGAAAAAAATGTTCTCTCTCAATTTTTATTCTATACCCGATTAAACTTCTCACGTTTGTGCTTAATAATGAGTGTGTATAAAAAAGGAAACCAGGCACACCGCTTGCTTGTAGTCATAATAATTGGTTATTTTGTCTTCTACTTAAAATATCAATTTAAAGTCTATAATCGAACTAATACTAAATGAAATATTACCAGTAAGTGTTTGATAAGGCCACATTATGTAGATCTCAGCCTCGTCCACTGCAAATGGGCCTTCGTTCTTGATGTTGTACTTGTGTATAATCTGTGGCCCGAGACCCGAATCGTTTTTGAGGTTCTGTGTCTCGTACAGAGACGCGTTGTAATGGATCTCCGGTGGGTCAGACGTTCTGGAAAATTCATCAAATCATTTATATCATTTATACTTTAAGTAAAGGAGCACACAATTATTATTCGCTTTAATTAAATTCCTATGATGGATGAATTCTAAATATTTTTATGACGTCAAAATATTGCCTTACTTCTTCAAATACCTTTATAATTTAATTAGGGTAGATGTCCCAAAAGGTTGAAGAATTAATAACAAATTTGATAGCTCAGTAACAGTTGCTTTGGAATAATCTGTTTATTAATACGAAATTGTCAATCAGTTTTATATTACAATTAATAACTAACCCGATAATGGAGAGTTCGGCCTTGATAATAACACCTATTGATAAATGCATTTTGTTATCCTTGATGGACGACTGAGGCTCTGGGTTTGTCGAGTTAACCTCCATATCGAATATCAAATTGGTAACTTGGGAGTCCACCTCCAAAACCACGCGGAAATTCACCTGCAAAAATTAAATTACCCTTTATAACTGTTTAATAATAATGTTAATCCTGACATGTCTATAATTATGTCACTGTGTATGATTTATGTATCCGCAAATATAGAAAATAAATGTCGGTCATTTAATTAGTTATCAAAAGCCGTGATGGCTCAGTGGGCGTTCGCTGTTAATTCAATATGCTCAAGCAACCTAAGTTGTAAACCCGGTGCAGGCACTAACAACATCAACATTTTGAGCAAACCTGCATATTTTCGAAGTAATAAAAAAATTCGAAGGTATGTGAAATCCGCCAATACGCAGTAGGGTCGCGTGGTGGGCTAAGCCCCTTACACCCTCAGTATAGAGGAGGTATATGCCCAGCAGTGTGACATATCAACCTTTACCTATATCCAAGCGTTTCAAAATCCATTAGTAACCAATCCACAACAAGGGATACATAAATTACTATTGTAATGAACCCAATTGTAATGAGCCCAACTCCCATGGATCCTCTAGCAGATACAATGTCAGAGCTTTATTTTCCTGCTAAATTACAGCTTTTGGGGCACTTTTTAGGTAACTTTAGTATGCGTACCTTCTGGTCACTGGCCATGGGGTTCCCCAAATCGCATTTGAGCGTGCTGTTCCCCCCGCTGCCTTTATTCTTGACGGAGCAGTAGATGGGCGGTGCGTCCGTATTGTCCCTGTCCAGCCGCTCCATCTTGGTGTAGTTGACGCCGGCCGGGATCTGGAGGAAGTACGCCGCCTCGTACGCGTCCTCCGCGTAGTTGTGGATCTTCACGTCGATGTTCAAGTTCTCACCGGAGCCTAGCACGTAATTCGACGTTGGCCTGAGGACAACATTATTGGAATAAAAACTTATGCAGAAAATGTATTTGCATTGATTTATATTAAAGTAACAGTTTTTTTTTTCTGTCGACATACAGGATGAATGCTGACTCGCTCTTTTGTCTGATCAAACTGTAAGAACTCCAGAAAATACTTTTCGGAAAATGTAATCAAATGGATTTATATGAAATCAAGTGCGTTATTGTTATTATTCAATTATAATTAAGTCTTTTTTTATTTAATTTATTTAACAATGTAAAAGTAAATTAAATTTTAGCGCTACTTACGTAGTGACGGCCATACTCAAGTCGGGTATGCAGACGTTGTCTGGGCCGCAATTCTTCTGTATGTTGAGGGAGTCCGTGTGCACGATGCTCTTGGTCTGGTCGAGCACGGGTGGCACCACGTCTCCAGACGGCTGGGTGATAAGCTCGTAGCTCATTTTGACCTCGATCGGGCTTAGCTTGTCACGGATCTCCTCCTAAATTTCAAGGCGAATCGAAATTACTTTGTGATAAACATGTAAAATGATGCGTCAAATTGTGCATCCTATAAAATTGTTTTTCTATTGTCAACTTTGTGTATCCTTTCATTGGTAGTGGACAATAAAAGTATTCATTCATTCATTCATAAATTTTACCTACCAAAAATATTTACAATATTAAATACTACCTAACTTACATATTATTTATCAAACCTAGCCTTAACCAAGGTTTCAAGGGTTCTTTTATGGTGCCAAGAACGCTAGCTGCATTTCCTCGCTTAATAGTTTTTATCTAACCTTTGAGCGAGAAAAGAAGGCCCTTTGTGATCACATTTCAATCGGAGACAATTGATCATTCGAAATACAATGTTGATAGAGTAAATAGGACAGGGAATGACAATACGGGTGTTCACAAATTTTAAACCATAATGAGGTAATTTTGGAGCCTGTCACTCTAAAACGAATACAAAAGTGAGACCGTAACATTTGCCACAGATCTATAGAAATCCCTATGTTTGAAATACACGAAAAACTAAAAGCTGGAATACTTAAAGCTGTTTCTAATTTAAGACGTAGCAAGTGTTAAAGCAAACAATCAGATATTTGAAATAATCGAAGTACTCACATCGAGATAAACAACCATCTCCCGGCACTCCTCCTGTCCCTGGGTCAGCAGTATATGCGTCTTGTAGACTGTCTGTCTAGTGTCGAACACGAACATGCGCTTGCTGGCCTTCTGGCGGGAGTCCAATTCGATGGTCACTTCGAAATCTGAACACAGAACGGAACAACTCTTTAGACCAGGAAATATCCTTGATGAAGAAACACTAAGCTAGGCTAGCTAGGCCGCTACATGTACACGCTTAGAGTGTTATAGTATTTTTTTCTATTTGTGTTAACATCATATTTACAGTAATCGGTGATTAGTATTGCACATCGGCCTTTGAAAAGAGACAATCAGCTAAGTTCGCTTTCGTAGAGCGTTATCTCTGTCACATACTCCGTCTCTGCGTTAGTGCTTCTTGAGACAGATAACGAAATCTAGAAGTTTTATGAACAATTTATTTCACACGTGATCAATACCCGTTTCGATTGGTTATCGATGTATTTGACTCCTGTTAAATAGGTTTTCAATTAAATTAGATTTCTAAACATCCATGTGCCACTAATTAGTGGGTGGTGCGCAACATAAAAACTATATAATTTCATTATTATTCATCGAAGATTGCTAGAAAATAAAATAATACATGCTGTAATAAGTTATTGAGTGTTCTTGTAATATATTTATGGAGACCTAGCAGTTAAGAAATATTTAATTTTATAATAGGATTAGTATTAGGGAGATAAACTTATATGTACAAATTAGCCTTTTCTTTCTTCTATATATAATTTTATATCGGTGTATCGACATAATAATGAAATTATTGCACTAACAGCCATTAATTTTGAATTTCGAGCCAATCATTTCCTACTTCAACCACTCACCGAAGTAACAGATATATCCTTCCGCTTGGAACAGAAAAAGAACATTTCACGCTAGCACAATATAAATTATATAATTAGATATAATATAATAATATTTATAAACAATGTGATAATAATAAAATTCCAAGCTATCATGTGATTATATTGATTTCTTGTTTTTACGCGAATATTATAGATGGTTAAATAAAATTAACATACTGATTTTATCAGGTTTTAATTTGATTTGGAAATAGTTATTCTTGGTATGTCTCTTGACAATGAACGCTCGAAAGGTTTCGAAGCGTCGGGGATTTAACATTCGAATTAAAACGTGATAAAATCCGGACAATAGTTTTATTTAACCATGCATGATGTGATTACTTTATGAGGTTCCACATAGAGTAGATATTTGCTGCAAGATGAGAGCAGAACGATAGGGAAGACCCACCTATTTGCTGGTCGACATTAATTCCATTGTAAGACAGGCAATACATGAGGTGAGCGCAGGCGACCTCCGTGCCGTTGGTCAGGCGGCAGTTCTTCTCCGACATGGAGATCAGCTTAGAAGCCTCCGCGAACTTCACCGCCGCCATGACCTTCACCACTGGCCGGGATCTGGAACATTCTTTAGTCAGAAAACCGTTCTCGCCTTCCAAAACTAATGCGCTAATGTTATAAACGCGAAAGTTTGTATGTGTGTGTAGATCTTGCCTTCACGGCCTAACATTTACGAATTCCGATAAACTCTGAATGGTGCTACTTAATTTACTTTGTTAAAAGATAGCGACTCTAATAGTAACGCGATGTAGAGATAATTATTTTATTACAGATTAAAGTAATGCATTGTAAAAAGGGGAAGCATTTCAAATAATAATTTATATAGAAAAGCTAGAAAAGTAAATGGCAAAAGTAAACATGAAATGTCATTATCATTTTAAAATGATATCATTAAATCCAATACAATAAATACATAATGAAGTGCAATATTAATTAAAAAAAGAGAACGTTTTCGTGAATATTATGGCCCAAAAAACGTAATTTTTCACTTTGCATTATTTTAAAACTAAATAGCCTTAAACACCTTGTTAATATTTATTTTCTTTTGAGCGCGTTGAATTATCCGGTGTTTAGCGGTAAAAGAAAAACCGCGAGGAACTGAATGGGTTGAGAGAAAATACAAAAATATTTTGAAAGATATCTGAAGTTGATACCGATCCTCATATCTTTACATAAAGAAGACCTTTACAGCTACAAGAGGTAAAATATAATTTTTATTTACTCTTTGTCTTTTCCGCTTGGCTGTCAGTTTTGGGGCTAAAGGAAGGTTACTTATACTCTTGCAGAGTTCTCGGTAGTCCAAGAGCCAGATCCCACGAGCTTGCTGAGGCCCTCGGCGCGATAAAAGCTTTATAGGATACAGGGCCCACAAAACAACATCGGGATTGCGGGCTCAGTGTACGGCCATGAGTAGCTTGCACGAATAAATTATTAGTACCCGGAGGACCGAGCTTTGCTCGGTTTGTTTTTTTTTTTTGGTGAATCGTGTGTTTTGGAAATTACATTTAGATACAAATTCCTGAGTAATGAAATATGCGTAACATTTTTCGATCTAACCGACGTAATAATAAGAAAATATGAACTGATGTTTTTCACAAAAGAAAGAACTTAAAAAAAAGGGAAAAAAATAACAAAATAACAAATCGACAAAAAATAAAAGATAAAGAAAGCAATGATCTGGAATCGAAAAAAACAGTAAAAAAATAAATGTGTAAATGATCGTGACGCGAACCACGGCCGTCTGTTTCGGGGCTGCCCGATTACCGACCGAGCTATTATGACATTTTCTCTTGCGGCGAAATTTACCGTCATATTCGAATTATATTTTTCATTCCCTGAAAACAGGGACAATAAAAGGACATTTTCTAAATAATCTAATTAATTAAACCTAGCTAGATCGATTTTTCGCCCCCGAATCTACGCACATACTAAATTTCATGAAAATCGCTGGAGCCGTTTCCGAGATTCCGATTATATTATATACATTATGATACAAGAATTGCTCGTTTAAAATATAAGAGATACTTTTGCGTTTTCACTGATCAGTGAAGTATCCAGTGCCCACAATTTTAAAAGGCGACAATGCATCTACAACCTACACCAGCCTTGCCTCCTCACATAGATACACAGCAAGTCGATTGAAAACGTTTAAAAGCGAATTTTTGCGCGGCAGTAATCGCTTCTTCATTTTCCAGCAAGATGCTAGCAGAAAAAGCGGTTATGAAAGGAACTCACTTGAGGAACACAACGCTGTCGGACTTGTAAGCGCCCACAGCCAGGTCTGTGTAGTGGTTGTCGTCCAAGTCGACCCCGCCAGAGAGGGAGAAGCCGAAAGTGGTCAGCGTGGGGCTGATCTCCTCGGCGGTGATGGCCTGCGAGTACTTCTCGGCGACGCCGTTCTCGCCGCCGTGGTATATGTACACGACTCCCTTCCCGTTCTCCCCACCGTACGGTGCGCCCACCGCTATATCTGAAAGTTTCGAGGGAAAACTATTGTAATCTACACCTTCAGCGAGAAATATTATGGCTTATTTGTAAATACTAAACAAAAATTCTGAAAGTACTTATTCAATTGTGTACAGCTGTAATACCAGGTATGTCTTCAATATACATTGTTCGGGAAAATTTACTTTACCCGGATAAATTTGACGCTGATAAATTTCACCGAAAAGCATTGTAGTGAAAAGCGTGAAAAAGCGAAATAGGACAGGAAACCCTTCATCCGAATAAGACGGAATGTCAATAATAAAAAGAGACACCTGCTAAGGTGAGCTTTCTGACAATTCCTATACTCACTTTGCAAATTGTTTCTTATTTGATTGAATATTATGATTTAATGTAAAATATTACTAACCACCAAACCCGTCGTAGTTGATGTCTCCAAGTGAAGTGACAGCCAGACCAAACCTTCCCCTAGAGACTTCCCCGGTACGTGCATGGTTCTTCGAGAAAGACTGTAAACATAGAACAAATATATATCGAAATTACTATAACAATAAAATGGCTGTATGGTTTAAATAGTACAATACAACTTAAACTTAGCCTATATTACTAAATGGTCAGCTAAGAGAACAACGGTTTTTTATTATATAGCCAAAAATCGCGATAGGATTTAGTGACGTTACGAATAGAAAATAGGGCTAGAAACGTCCTCCGCCAAGACTTTTCCACTTACCCTGTCCTTCCCTTGATAGATGACATAAATCCTGCCGTGCTCGAACCCATTGCTTTTGGGCTTGGTGAACATGGGAGCGCCAACGATGACGTCATCAGTACCGTCACCGTCAATATCGCCGGAGGCGAGACTGTACCCGAAGTAGGCACCGATTTGCGAGCCAGTGATATTCTTGATGTTCATCAAATCCCAAGTGTATAAGACAACCTAAAAGAAAACAAAAATTGCAAACGCTTGCAAACACATCGTGCTAAAACCACTAAAGTTTTTAACAGTTCTAAAGAGAACTCAAATGTTACTAGTTGTTGTTGTTAAATTAGTATACATATAACAACAAAATTATGTCCAAATACAAGACAATGCAACAATTTAAACAACTGGAGAATATTTATCTAATTGTTTAGTTTTTTCAATATCTTGTGCTTGGATTAGATTAGATTACATAGATTCTTGTGCTAAGTTTCCTTGGTAACAGAGATTGTATATTTTTTATAACGTTAAAAAACTACTGACCAATCCTTTAAGGTCTGCTCCCCTAGGTACACCAACAGCAACTCCTTGTTCCCCCTGATCAGCAAAATCTCCCACGGTAACCGAGTAGCCCATGTAAGAGTCATCATATTTGGGACTGGCCTCCGGTGTAGAGATGAGACTTCTTTTCCCATTTATCGTTTGAACTTTCAATTGACCTGAGCAGAATAAGCAATGGTGAGTAAAGCGTGAAGGAAATTTTAAACTTGATATAAGGTGCTGTCCTTATATTTTTAAGTAAATTCCGATTGTTAGATAATATTTTGTAAACATTCATAACTGATCTAGTTTTAAACAATGGCCAATTAAAGAAAATCATTTGCGTTTTTTTGGTATGTACTTAAAATTTCTTTTAGTTATGAAGAAAAACGTCTGTCTATCAATAAATTGTTTTTTTTTTATCGGTATAATTGTGTTATTAGTTAATTAAAACTGTACAAAACAGAATTATGTTACAAAATGAAAAAAAAAACCATCAGATTAAGTACAAAAATGAAGTAGAATGTACAAAAGAACCGGAACCGATACAGGGAATACTATTTCTCCTAATTTATTTCATACTTATTTCGCTTTGTAGCTCAAAATCCCAAATTATGTCTGACTCGTTTCCAAAAATGTTACAACCAACCAAATCCTTGTTACACCGCGTTAAAAGCCAGTATGATTCTCATCAACGAATTAGTTCAAAGCTGGGGCCACCGTTTATTTCAAGCGTTAATCAAACCAATATAACCCATCGTACGTGTGGTGATGGTATCACCGGGCCGGTAAACACAGTTCCGTTCGGACACTTCGAAAGGTGGAACAGAATCAAAAATAGCCGTTGGCTGGTTTATTATTAAACGTTAGGTGAAACCGAACGAGGTTCGAAGCGCTCTTGACGAGTCGAGAGAGTCGTTAGCAGTTAATGAAACACCAAAAGCATTCTATTTTCAATTGTGTGCCGCCCCTCGAGACAAACGGCGCTGCGTTTAAATAACCATATTTATTCCGTCATACATCGGGACCTTTTCAATGTTTGAAGCGTACGGGCTGCAGATTTCAGACGATTGTCTCGATTCAATTAAGAAATCCTTCTTAAAGATGTCTTTCAACATTTATTACGTCTTACATCTCCTGGAGACATTTGAGTTAGCACAGTCTTATGAAATGTCTATGAAAGTAATGAGATTTCGTGCATCTATACCGCATAACATCATCCTCCTATAGCTAAGTGTACTATGGGGGGCATGAAGGCGTATGGGTTGACCATGGGGGCATGAGAACGGCTATTTTCACGTTAGTTGAAGCGTTGCCTCGGCATGAATCCATGCCAAAAGCGAATGAGTCGACATATGTACGTCAATGGATTGATTTTCAACATTATTACTGTGATATTGAGTTTCGTTAGGGGTAATTATTGATTCATAAAACATGTACTATAATTTTGACAACGAAGTTTTCTTGTCTTATGGTTTTCAGTAATTTTGCTTTAAGTCAAGGCTTTGAGAGCTAACGGGAAACGATAAAAACTACTAAGTCCCTAACATAACTTTTTATAATTCAACCAATCGTTGAAATTTTTTTTAATTTACTGACTCTCAATATTAAGGACAATATGCCGCTCATTAAGATCGAAATTCTAATATCGCTTTATCCTAACTCACTCAAAATCACAGAAAATACAGTCGGAAAATCTTACAATGGTATGGTAGGCTTTTTTGAAGGATTAGGCGTACAAGCCTTTCGTTTTGTTATTTCGGTTAAAGAAGTTACGTGGTCAATCCGTCTAGGACTTTTTTTACCTTCCTTCGGCATATAGTAGTTGAACCTTGCGCTAGTGTCTATGGATAACGTTCGTCCTGTGGATTTTTATTACAATTTCAATATTCGCACTCATTTTATCAATTCTATTATCTTTTAATTGACAAGCGGCAGTTAAAAAAAATCAAAAATTGACCCTTAAAAGAATCAAAATTCCCGAATCATAGAACCAATCAATAAATTGTTAACATTCTAAGGTTTCATTATTGCAACAATGAAAATGTACTGTTATGTAAGTGGAAGATATTTACTCACAAAAGAACGGGAATTCTGTTTTCATTTAAAGGGACAAGAAATTGTATCAACTTTGGTCTAGCAGTTCACTTACCTTGCCAGTAAAAGCTGCCCGGTGCTCCCATAAAGAGTCTCTCTCCATCCTGAAATCACATAACCCAGATTATAAAAAAAAATCCAAACCAACCCATTGACAAAAAGAACATCAAAGAGAAACAATATTAACGTTATAACACACAATAAAGAGATTTAGATTTAACAACCTATCAATTTGTTTAAGTTTGTGCATGGTGTGTAAAGACCATAGTCCAATAGTTAACCAATAGTTAAAATTTAGTGAAAATATTATTACATAAGTATATTAACAAAGAGGAAATCTAAAGATGCACATATCACTTCAAAACCTAACACTTAAGGCCCATTTACACGGTGCAAATTTCTTGCCTGTTATATACAATTAAATTGAAGCAATAAATGAGTTGCATTGTCTAAACAGCACATAACATTCTTGACTGTTGAACAAGACTTGCTTCAAGTTTTGTTTCAAAACTTTCCTTGGTGTAAACAGCACACACAATAATTTCTTAAGCAATTCTTGTATTCAATTGCAATCTCTTTTCCTTTGTGAAAAATTAAAAAAAAAAATAGTGCAATGAGTGAGGGTATTTAATCGTGGCTGTTCTTTTGAGGATAGAAATATTGAGAAAAGGTCGTAAAAAAGTTGGATAAAAATATGAATAATAATATATGGATCATAATAAATAAATCTCAATGAAATATATTTAATCGGCATAATCTAACTTGAACATTTATTATTGAGCCATTTTTTTAAAAAAACAGCCCTTTGTAAAACGTTCAACACTTGCATGAAAAATTTGTCAACGCAAATACGTGCAATACTTGAAGCAACACGCCAATAAATTGTACACGCACATACAAGCATGTGTTTAGACAAGTCAAAACTTGAAAGCAATAATCGCCTAAACATAATTGCATTGGTGTAAACAAAAGACATTTGCAATTATTTCTTGTCAAGACTTGCATACAATAATCGCATTCAATTTTTTTTACTATATCTGCGTGTAAACTGTTGCTTACAATTCTTGATGGTCAATTATTGCGCGCAATTTATTGCATTCAATTATTGCTCTTGTATGTACAAGAAAATGGCATCGTGTAAATGGGCCTTTAAGGTAGGGCAACGCAACAGTCTTCGCTGTTGCACGAATGGGCAGGCTCGTCCACAGAAAACGGCGTGAAGTAGAAGTTTTATACTTTTAAGTTCCACCTGGTGAGTGCGGTAACCGGTGCGCACTTTATTAAAAGGCCTCTGCAACCCTACGGGTGTTGCAAATCTCCATGGGCGTCGGTTGCATTTAACATCAGGTGAACCGCCAGCACGTTTCCCACCATAATTCTCACAAGTCAGGTATCTATGTGTGACAATATCGGCTCGTAGCCTTTGTTAATTCACATTGGAGAAAATTTTACCAAGTATTACAAAAACCGGCCAAGTGCGAGCCTGACTCGGGCACGACGGGTTCCGTACCTACCATTATCTATAAACAAATGCAAAAAAAAAAAACAAAAAAAATGTCTGTCTTAAATACTTTTTTATCCTGTGTTTTAGTATTTGTTGTTATAGTGGCATCATGAATACATGATCTGTCAAAATTTCAACTGTCTAACTAGCACGGTCCATGAGATACAGCCTGGTGACAAACGGATAGACAGACAGCGGAATCTAAATAGTTGGGTCCCGATTTACCCTTTGGCTACAGAACCCTAAAAATATTTCGAAGCATTCACTCCGCGTTACGACGTACCGACATCGCCAACTGTCTGAGTGGGACCTCACAGCTGTCAAAAGACACAGCGCAGTCTGAGATAAGAGTTTTACGAGTCGAACGCGATGCGGCCCCGTCGCGGCTTTATGGTTACTCTTATGGTAATGCTACGAGGTTCGATAAGTGGCCACTTGGTGAGTGTGCGTTGGATGCCATTTCGTATCTATCTATACAAATTGTCGGCGATTGTAAACAGGGATGAAATAAACCGCTCCTAAGTGGCCGCTTGAATCCGTCGACTTGTTACACGATCTCAATATGCGATATGGATTATTTTCCTATTGACGGCAGTTATTAACTTTCTGAAAATTGTCTCCAATATATATTTTGTACTTTATCATCTTTCACATAGAAATAATTAAATTTGTTAAATTACTTAAAACTTTAGAACCATTGCTAAGATATAACTTAAAGTACCTTCCTTATACGACTATGCTTAAAAAGAGTGACAAAATAAACTAACTGGTCTCTCGCCTTTTGTATTAGAGGCGTAAGTAAATATTTGGTGAGCAAAATGTCTTCCCGCCATCGCTGGCATCCTCACATTGAACTGTTTATTATTTTTAGCGGGTCCTTAGAAAACAGTCTTATAACACTGGAACTCGAAAAGAAACGTCGAACATAAGCGAAAGCGATTCAATGTTTGAAAAATAATTTACAGACATCACGTTTGGTACAATTGTCGGTACGAGGTAAATAATAAAATTTAATATTGTCTTAAAAATATGAATATACAAAAAATAACTCTCACTTTAGTTCCTGATAAAGTGTTAACTTTACAAACTATATGTTCGAAAAGAAAAGTAATTGATAAAAACTGCGATATGAATTTAATACCATAACACATGTTGATGACTTCCCAGCCACTAATCAATAATCAATCCACTGTGTTTCTGTTATAAATTAAATACACTTTAATTTGCCTCAAACATATAAATTTAAACTATTGTTAAGATAAACACATGTTAATAATTAAGCGAAAGGTCGGATAACGTAGACAACTAAAAGTAAATTAAGCCTATATAAGTCCAACTGCTCCGCGAAAACCACCTCTGTGTACAAAGGGCATAGTCCACCACGCGACTCCGAGATATTTTTTCTTTTAATTATTTTGAAAATATGAAGATTATGAACCATTTCTTTACACCGGGATTTGAAAAGTGTGCGAGTATTGAATTGAAAGCGAGCATATAATATAAAATCTTCGAAGCACTTAGAAAACCAAAAATGAAATATTATGAATTCCGTAACCGCTCTCCGCTCCTTCCTTGCAACCTTCAGCCGGGAGACAAAAAGCAGACGTCTTAACAAATCGGTGCGTGTGAACTTGAGAGATAACTCCCGAATGACACAAAATGGTCACAAAAACAAATCTGCCATCGCTTTAAACGTTCAACCGTTAGTAACATTATATCATAAAGTAGGTATTAGAGGGAATGGAGTTCAGTTTTCGTTAATAGTTGTCCTTTATATTTTTCATAGAAAAAACGCATAGCATGATAGTAAGACCCTGCAAAGGAATATTTATTGCAGCGAATTTTTAGAGCTTTGGAGTAGAAGGTGCGGTATAAAGGAAAAGCTGATCTTCTCTTCCATTTAGATTTCTCTTGCAGTCAAAAAAGTCACAGTTCCCATAGTATTATGGTAATCTCCCGACTCTCCCCGCTTATGAATAAATATATGGAATGTACGACGCCATATCACGCCTTGTATGGCGCGGCGAGAGCTATGGTCATATATTTTTTTCAATATATTTGTTAAGTTAATAGTTTAATATGTTAATGTTAAACTATTGCCACTTTAGTTCAATTTTCACTATTTTTATAAAAATAAATACTATCATACTATAAGCTTTACTAACTCTAGCATTAGCCTGCGTGAAAACAGCTGGCCTCTTCAAGGAATAAATATTGCAGACTTTCAATTGCTGACTAACATTTAATATTCTTAAAAGTTATTTTCTTTCCAAGTTATTTTTAAATTAACCGAATGAGAAATGAGACCAAAGGTACTCGTAAGCTAATTGAATTTTTTATGTGAGAAGGTGGCAAGTGGTCTGGCATCTCCTGAGTAAGTGACAGCCGCCGCCCTCAGATGCTGATGTCTTGACCTTCGAATAAAGTAGGCCCAGGTTACCCCATTCTCCAGACGAAACGCAAAACTATATCTTTTCAGGCGGTCTTCTGCGAGATCGTTGTACTTCCACGGAGGGACGTGCCCATTCGTGCAACGGCGAAGATTGTTGGTGGCTCTACCACAGTCAACAACAAAAACTATGCATGAATTACTGATGAGAATTTATTCGGATATCATTATGCCGAATCTTCCTCTTCCACCACTTTACTACGAGTAATATTATATGATTCGCTTGAGTGCGTCCAACATCCCGTCAAGTGAACATTTATTTATTTATTGATAGAGCCACCAACGGAATAACATGTTGTTTTGTCATAAAAACTGACAATAGACTTAGGAACTACGATTTACATGTTGGTTACAGCTCAACTCTTTACACAAGGTAGTGACAGCGTGTTTAAAAGACGATAAGTGTACGATAACTCAATAATAATTACAAGTATGAGTAAAATACTAATATGAAACAACAAACAAAAAAAAACAACAATTAATCAATAAGAAAATTAAAAATTTATAAAAATAATAACAATTTATATCGAGTTTATATAAAATTATGGTAGAATTTTTACTTTGAATATAGCAATGTAGTTCATTATTTTAACAAAACGGGAGGTTTTCGAACAAGTTGAGGCGGTGGTCAAGACATGGAGCCATCAGCAACGGGCGATTTCAAGACTCGCGAATCACCCACGACGCTTTGTCGGCGCGACGTCGCAACAGTGCGAGTGAGTCTCAATTGCGACATTATTCCCTTTACGACCATAGCCATGTGCGAAATCACTTCGGTGGAGTGTTTCGAATGGTAATAAGGGATTACGGTATTTGTCACGCGGGAGTTGAGTTCCGTAGCACCATTTGCCGGCGATAGTTAGTTGTGAAAAACAATTTGTCGGATGTTTATTAAATTATAAGCTTTGGATTTTGGTTTTTAATTATGTACTTCACGCCTTGCACCTTATATAGGTATACACGAGAGAAAATTTGTGAAATTTTTTAGTCCGTTTACATGTAGAAATGCCATAAACATTCCCTAAAATAATCTTTTTTAAACTGCAACCATCATAATGATTAAAATTTGAAACATACTACGATTCCATATTCTTTTTAATTTTAGTTAAAGAAAGAGGCTAAAATTTAAAAAAAAATGCAATTTACATATTTATTATATTAGCGTTTTAGTTGACGGAGTATAAGAAAGTTGGAATTACCATTGCCTGAACATTTAAATATGCAGTTAACAGGACATAAATATTAGTAGCCTTTGAAATACCACTCCTTTTGCAGCACCTACGTCAGTCATATTGTTTTGTCCTATAAGTTTTGAATATGAATGAGGAGTAAAGTTTAATAGACTATAAAATATGAGGGAAATATTCGCATGTCAAAAGACGAAACTTAATACCGTTATTTCACGTAATTTATTATTTACTAGCTATTCCCCGCGGCTCCACCCGTCATTTTATATACTCAATAAACAGGCTATCTAACAGTGCAAGAATTTTTCAAACGGACGAGTAGTGAGTTCAAACAATCTATTCACTTTTATAATATTCCGACTCGCACTTGGCCGCTTTTTAAAGCTTAATATAAACTTACAATCATAATCATATTACAGACCATAATATAGCTAAATATAGTCACATCCAATTCAACTGTAGCTATTATATAGCATTTTATAGCACAAATCTTCAATGTGGTTTTTTAAGTTGATACAAATTCTTATTTTATAAATCTATTTAAATAAAACTAACACTAAATGTTAAGTGAAGCTTACTACAATGCATTAGTGAAAGTTGTATCCAAATCGGTTAAGCAGTTTCTGAAATAAGTGCGCATACAAATGCAAAACAAATGCTCATACAAACAGATAAAAATTTTATCAATCATTGTTTTGGGTTCTATTGCCTTGAAAAGCCTGCAATAATAGTTTTTAATAAAAATGAAATATCTTCCATGTACAGACAACGATCAGTTACATTTTTATTATATGTATAAATTAAGACATAAGACTCCTATCTTAATAAGGAAATATTTAAAAAAAATTATTGCGCTAAAACAAGCAGAGGCGCACGATTAAATAAAACTATTTCGAAGCAGAAAAAATTATCATGATACAACGCTTGAGCAATAAAACAATTACTTGGACAAATCCCTAAATGTCTCTGTTTCGGCTTAGCAATGACACTCGCGTCGCTTTTCCCGCCAACTCCATTGTCTGCAAATGGCCGCCGTTTACGGTTGCGTTCAGAAACCATGTTTGTAAATCCGCAAAGAATGTTTAAGACGTTGCGATGACAAGGAATTTTATTTTGCATAGTGAAAAGGAACAGTGGTTAAAAATAAACTGGACTCTACTTTTTACTTTATGTAAAGCACCCCCGTTTATGTCACAAAGAAGCCGATTGTAGGGGCCTCTGGGAGATGAATTTAAAACTTTCTGTTAGTTACTTAGAACCTGCGAAACAGTGAAAATACTTTTATTTCATCACGACTACTAACGATGGATACAGCGGCTATCTCCATTTTATGAGTCATTTAAAATAAGCTTAATGATATACAAAATGAATGATTGAATAAAGCGCGCAACGGTTTCATTAAAATTCAATAGGCTACCACAGGCTATATCAATGAATAGAAATAACCCAATTGCATCTAATTTATACTATATAAACACTTATCTCACTTTGTAAACTGACAATCTAGTCTTAAATAAATATTATAAATAAAAAGTGGCTATGCTAATAAAATTAAACACTTGTCGATTCTGGCATTAAAGTAATCTTTAAAAAACGGTTCACGGTTATTATGTTAATTAATAATTAAGAATGTGGTTTTCTTACTTTTAAATTAAAAGGCTTTACCAAAAAGGACCTACCAAGTAATGATAAACTTCGCTTCGGGTGAATAATGTCGATTATCTGTTAGATTAGTCTAGATAACTGGAAAATAGATTCATGTCGATGACCAGATTGACGTAGTTAATAATGCACTTGTCTCTTGCAGCGGGAGTTTGATTCCCAATACTGAAAAATATTGTGTGATAAATAATTACATTTATCTATTTGGTTACCTAGTACCCATATTACAATCTTTGTTTAGTTTAATTTATTTGTAATTTGTTGGTCAAGATAATCTTGTGTTAAAAACTATATAAATATTGATTTATTGGAACGGAGTACCTTATCGTGCTGATTTGCTTGAGGGCTGAGCGACTAGAACGAGAAAAGTGTAACAATGATAAATGTCTCCATAATACACCCTCACTTTTTAATTCTTATTTACAATTATTTATTTTTATAACTTATACACATTTACATATTATTGACCCCTGAACGTTTAAGAAGTTGTCACGAGTTTTCGTAATTTTTATTACGAATTTTAGTTTCTTAAAGTATTTTTTTTAAATAGCATCAGAAAGGATTTAATTTATTTAAAAAAAATGGTTAAGGGAAATGAAAATTATTTAATGCTAAAAGCGAATAAATAATAAATCTGGCATATCTTACCATAAGAATCTAAACGAATTAGTGGATACCCGAGCACGCCCTCCGTTTTTTGGGCAATAACCAAGTGACAAAATCAAAACGTTTCGGGTTATTAACGACACCTTGGTGTTACTGCATTTCTGATAATATCTACCAAATAATGCTGCGAGGCGAACGTGATTTGAATTCAAATTGTGAATAGCTCTCAATTTACACGCGTATCAAAATTTTAAAAAGATTTTTAGAGGGTAGTTATAACAAGCGAGTTTCGGATAGCTTATCGCGACTTCTAGAAACTCATCTCTTTTATTAAGAAGGGATCACATTGAACGATTTAATTATTTTCTATATGAAAAGTTGCCAAGCGAGCAGACGGTTCACCTGATGTTAAGTGAATACCGCCGCCCACGGACATATGCTACACCCGAGAGTTCCAGATGCGTTGACAACCTTTTGAAAATTGGGCTCTTGCCTTAATATTGCACCTTTATTCAGCTCTCACTTTAATTCTTTACTCCCTGTCGTTTGTCGTAGTGGTAGAAATGAGATGTCGTATTTATGTATTGTTTTAAATTTAAATCTTTATGCTGAGTGATTGCAGGTTTTCCTGTATGTAATGGGACGGGCAAACTCACTGGCAGATTTACAGTTAGCTTTCGTTTTGTGCGACAGACATCTGTTCGCGAATTTTGCATGCAAGTTGGGTTCTGTTCATGCAAATATCGTGTTATCCCTAAGAAACACGTGCGCAAGGCTAAGATTATATCTGTCAGTGATATATTACAGTTGCTTTAGACAGGATTGCGTGATTTAATTGGGATTGCTTAAAAAATTACGGATTACGTCCTATGGAGCTACATGGTCATTTACATTCACATACATGGTTCCATATTGTCATTTTGAATCTCTCTATTTGAATAAATATCCGTTTCGATTCAACCAACGTCATCGATAACAATGCAACCGTCACGAGCTTCACAAGCGTTGGATCGATCAGTGACAGTAAATCGAGCGGCCGCAATCGTTCGTCATCGTTTGACAAAAAGAGCGCGTCAAATATCGTCGGACATCGCAAAAGCGGGAAGCGTGCACCAAATAAAGCGACCGATAAAACGGCAATAAGACAATCGGCGACGTCGACTACTATTTTCGGAATAGACACCGGCCGTTCCGCCTGATTTTTTGCGATGCGGACAATAAAACTCTTCAATAATTCATAAGGCGCGGGTACGGGCGCATTCGCCTCACGTGCGGCCGATGCGAGCGCTCTGATAGTTCCACGCGGGCGAAAATAACGCCATTCCCACGATCGTAAAATCACGATGTTTTACATGGGCGCGTTACGTTCCTTTTTTTGGCGCGAAAGCCGTTTGACGTTAGTGCGCGATTATCTGTGCTTTTGCGCGGACAGCGTTTCTGACGGGAGTCTTTTCGCCACGATCGATTTGTGATTATTGAACATCTGATATGAGATGAAATGATACAATTTGCTATCGTGGTGAACCAGTCACGATTTCTATGTCGATGTAAATGAATAGAACCGCAATAAATCTGTCAAACGTCATTGTTAATAGACGTTCTCTTGGAAAAAAAATTGTAACGTCATAAATTTGTACATCCTTTGGTACCGGTTTGATGTGGTCGTGGATGATACTCATGGTCATCATTGTATCAAAAAAACACTTACTGTTGCAAATTGAAAATATTTCATTATTTTTTTTGAAACGGTAAGTTTAATCTTAAATAATATTATATCAGATATTGCGTATTCGAATTAAAACTTGTGTGTCAAACCGTTTGGCGGCTGCTCTGGTTGAGTATTAGACATTTTTTTTATTCAATAAACATTACTATAAAACCACAAGCATCCGGTGTCATCACGTAATTTTATCTTTAAAGTTCCATTCTTTTATCACGACGCCGCAGTGACGTCGCTTGGAGATGTAACGGTGTCTCCGCGAATTAAAATTGATTTAAGACTCGAGTCGAGATTGACACGGTAATGTTTCGAAAGCTTTACAGTGAGCGCCGAAGCCCATTTTGAATTGAGCGTGTTAACGCGTTAATGTGCGCGGTACTCGAACACTTTTGTTCGGAACTTCAACTGAAATAATTAACATGATTATTTATCGTCTCCTAAAATGACTAATAGGCTCTTGACAAATGATATCAGATGTGGTTGCTTGGCCGCTTATACTCGCAACTTAACCTTTCCGAATAAAAATCATTGAATATTCTTTTAGATTATGCACATTTAGGTTTAAGCACGAAGTACAGTAAAGTATTAACGTATATTACTGCTGTGCAAAGGCCTACTTCTCTGTTGAGGGTAGTCCACCAAGCAACCGCATTGCGGATTAGCAGACTTCGAAAAAAAAAAGATGCATCTTCGAAATATCTTTCTTTTAATGTGAAAAGTTGTTAACCGAGCAGGCGGTTCACCTGGTGTTAAGCGAACACCTCAAACCCAAAACCCAAGGGCTGCATATGCGTTGACAACCTTTAAAAGATTGGGCCTTGGTTACCTCACTGTCCAGACGAAACGCAGAAGTATAACACTTCTACTTCACGCCCGCCTTCTGCGACGTCGCGGTAATTCCCCGGACGGACCTGCCCATTCGTGCAACATCGTAAGCTTTGACGTGTCCTAGCAATATTGACGAGAGCACGACACGGATGGAGTGTAACGTAAACACAGTAACAAACTGTAGAGTTTCAGTAGTGTTTGATTTAATTTGGGTGTAACAACAGATTCGATGATTCCGTGGCGCAGTTGCCAAGGAATTCGGAAGGCTTCGGCGTCGGGGGTCGTGGGTTCGATCCCACATGGAACAACTATTTGTGTGACCCACAGATAGTTGTTTCGCATCTGGGTGTTTGTCCACGTGAAATGTAAGTTTGTAAAACGTCCTTAAAACACAGTATAATGTTATCCTAATGTAAGAGCAATGTTTTAAACAAAAGAAAGAAACAATAAATAAATAATATGGAACTGTTCTGTTCAACGTCGAAGACAGCTGCCTTACACCGAAAACAACACTCATTCGTAGACGGGATAACGGCAGTATTTTATCAATACTGCAAAATCATAACGGTAGCTTAGAGCGTCTTAGAAATATGCCCGAAGCCGCAATCAGCAAAATCCGGAAATATTTATCTGGGCTCGTTTAAACACAGAATTTGTGTCTGTTAAAAGCTGTCTACGGACTGAATAGACAACTTTTTAGATGTATATAAGCTTTTCGGTTCACCTGATGTTAAGTGAATACATATGCCCATGGACATATACAACACCTGGTGGGTTGCAAATGGCTTGCCAAGCAGTGCTTTTATTATGTTATTGCCCTGCAACAGGGTTTTGTAGGCAATAACATAATAAAACCAAATAAATTCAATGGCAATTTAAGCCAGTTTTATATTCATTACAATTACGTATCGAGCAGTTGATGATTAAGACAATGATAGAGAAAAGCATACCTTTGATAGGGCCGCCGAGAACCCAGCCTGACAGACACCGGTTTTCCTTTGTCCGTGGCTAGCTGCAATCCAAAAGTAAGGAATTAATAACTACACCTATTTGAAATTTTTACACGTGCCAGGAAACTAAGTTTACTAAAACGCTAGAAGGTAATTTACAGATTTAACAAAAATGGTGTAACGTTATGCGGAGGAAAGTATCTTATTATGATCCAAACTAATTTGTAGGTAGTAACACAATTCGTTCCTTACGTACTTTTACAAGATAGAATCTAAAAAAATTGTTGGTATGTGGGATTTTGCTTGCATTAGTACTAAGGAGACTCCGTTTCACTCTCGGCACATAAACAAATTAAATGCAATTTTAAATCAGAACAAATTCTTGGTGATTAAATAAAATTTTACATGATATATTTCTGCACATTCACCCTTGAGATAAACCTTATTTGCATAAGTTTACATTATTATATTAGATGCAAAATCAATTAAATCATAATTTTGATTAATTAATTTATCTAAAGCTGAAAATGAAAGAGCACTAGCAAAATTTAGCATTATGTCTTACTGAGCTGTTCAAAAATTTCTCTCTCTAAACATTAATATTATAACTCTGTTCAAGAAATCATCGAAAAATTGTAGTAAATTATTTACAATAAGACATGTTAAATATGTTTATATTGGCTCTACAATGTTTTATACTATCTAATGTAACCTTTTCCCGTTGTACATAGCGTTAATTATAAAACGTGACTAATTAAAATAACAGTTACGTTACTAACAAGATACAAAAGTATGTTGCAACAAAAAAATTCACTTGGACTAAGCTAGTCTTCGTCATTTTCTTAGTGGAACTGGACTAACTAGTTATAATAGTCCAGGAAACCTTATGTTTGTAGGTTCGTTGGACTGTTTCTAAAAGTATTTTACAAACGGTGAAAATTATAATTATTAATTATTTAAAAATAAAACACAATAAAGCGTGGGTGGCGGATGCATGTTGGTGCGTCATTTGAACATTACTGTCGTCACGAGGTGATTTACGTACGGTACTTACTTTGGACAATGCAAATTGTTATAGCGTATTTGGAGTGGAGAACGGAGTGAATAACGTAACGTTTTACTATTGGCGAATTTTTATTATACATTATGTTTAGTATCCGGCGATTAAATTGGGTCATCAGTCATCAGGCAATCAAATATCAGGCAGCAACTTACGCATAACAAAATGAATCAAGATCAACAAGCACTGCGATTTTATATATTCAATAAAAGAAATGTTTCTTGTCGTTTATGAGTTGTGAACATGTGTTACATTTTTTGTACATATATTAATTTTAGTTAAATACCAAATATTCATTAATAATAATCGGTGTGTAAATCGCACAATGAAAGCATACGAGGCATACATAATACGAGTAAAACATACATAAGGATCGCAATGTGAGATGGATTACGTATTAAATGTACAATAAATTACGCTGCTGGAGGCAATCTTTAAAAGAGAACCAAATACCGACGGATCTTGGCAAAATGTTAAGGCAATTACCATATTTAATAACTGGTATATCATCACGATAAGAACATAAAATTGCTAAAACAAAAACTTTAAATATCTGACTGGTCACTTCGTAACAAATTAAGTATGAAGTTGACAAATTATCAAAAAATATTTTTTGATCAAAATAATAATGTACAATACTAAATTCTCACTCTACTGCATAATTATTATACGTTGTTTGTATAGATAAGATATACGGCATCTATTATATCTAAAACTCTAGTAAGGGTAGTGCATCGGAAGCAAATGTGAAGCTTAAACTAACCATAAGCCGATGTAAATCCTCACTATGAAGATCAAATGTATAATTTATTTAAGAATTACATTAAAATATCACATTCAAGAATGTAATAAAAATTAGTTTGTTATCCCTTAAAAACTTTTTGATATTCACGACGTTGCATGCTACCTCCATCAGCATACACAACTGGTTACTATGACAACGACGTAGTGGTCTCAACTACACTGTACAGGTGAATTATTAGACATCAATTAACATAATCGCCGTCTACTCACCCTCATCCAGCGAGCGGTACCCTAAACAGATTATATAAAAGCTAAATATACATAATAACCCCTAAACATTGGTATGTATAACAGTATAAATAAATTGGACTTATAACTTTGTAAGCAATAGAACAATACAAAGTTAATATTAATTTATGAACATATTTCCAATAAAATACTGCATAGTTCCAAAACAAGCGATAAAAGCTTATAAAGTTAACTAATAATTAAAATGTGTCACGATAAAACATTCATTGAAACACGCTTATAAAATTTTATTAACTAGAAAGGTATAAAGTGATTCAAAAATATACATTAACTATAGACTATAAAGATAACAGGCATTGAACATGTGAAATAGCTGGGACTAATATTATGTAATCACACCATATTAAGCTGTATTTAATAAAACATTAAATAAAAATACTAAAACTTATGTCTATCACACGAGAAACTTGTCGAATTGAACATTTCATAATTACAAATATCAAAACTCCAAGAATAATATCAAAACTCCATATATGTATAAAATAGTTACTTTGACAAGTTATGGTAGATACGCCTTATAAGTAACTAATATTTAATACCTAAAATTTTGTGTCTTAATCTTGAATAGCATAGCTTTTATCGATGAAACTCTATTATGTCGCACTCAATGGGATACTAGCGGAGAGCACTTAATGAAAATTGTAAGGTGTAACGAAACGTAAACTCATCATGGCGCCGATAATGGCGGCAACAAAGCGCGCGAAAACCTCGAGCTCACTTCCGCCGGTAATGGTGAATTGAGGCGCGAAATTAAAGTGACTTGTGCCCTTTATATGGCATGTTTCATTTTTTTTTTCATCTATTTATGCTTACAAGGAGCTTAGAAGGATTTAAATGTATAAAGCCTACTATCGAATAAATATTCAACAATAGAAATAATAAACCAATAAATATATTAAATAATTCCTCACTTATACAATTATGAGCGTTTAATATGTATCCATTTTACAAACAATATTATTTAAAATGCTTCGTTACCGTATAGTTACTAACAGATAAGATAGCATCGTCTACATATCTTATCTTTCTTATCCTTTAAACGAGCAATTCTTGTATATATATATATATATATATATATATATATATAATTGGAATCTCGGAAATGGCTCCAGCGATTTTCATGAAATTTAGTATGTGCGTAGATTTGGGGGCGAAAAATCGATCTGACTAGGTTTCATTTTTAGAAAATGTCCTTTTATCCCTGTTTTCAGGGAATGAAAAATATAATTCGAATATGACGGTAAATTTCGCCGCAGGGAAAATGTCATAATAGCTCGGTCGGTAATCGGGCGGCCCCAAAACAGACGGCCGTGGTTCGCGTCACGATCATTTACACTTTTTTTTTACTTTTTTTCGATTTCAGATCATTGCTTTCTTTATTTTAAATTTTTTGTCGATTTGTTATTTTGTTATTTTTTTCCCTTTTTTTTAAAGTTCTTTCTTTTGTGAAAAACATCAGGACATATTTTCTTATTATTACGTCGGTAAGATCGATACATATTATGCATATTTCATTACTTAGTAATTTGTATCTAAATGTAATTTCCAAAATACACGATTTACCAAAAAAAAAAAGGTCCTCCGGGTACTTTTACTGATATACGGTTTTGAATGTATAAAACCTACTATCAAGTAAATTATCCAACAATAGAAATATTAAACCAATAAATATATTATATAATTGCTCATTTACATAATTATACCCGTTTAATAGTTTTAGTTACTAATATTACCGAAAGATAGCATCGTATTCATATCTCGCTTTTCTCTATCTGTTTCAATCTTTCAGAATTCTCATTTATCTTAAATCATCATAATTTATTCACAACACTTACAATTTCGACAGGGCGAGTATTCGTTGACGTCGACGGCGTCCGGGGTCTTCGCGACGAAGCAGGAGCCCACAGGGTCGCGTTGGTTCAGCTTCGCGGACACGAAGGACACGTACCGAGGTGCGCACGCCTGCAGACAAGCGGAGAAACAAAGTTGAACATTAGCCTCGTACTTGTACATTAATGTGGTCACAGGCCGAGGCAAGGTGGCGACGACCTGTACATATGCGGGAAGTCTATGGTTGCTCAGGATCGTGCTTCGTGACAATATTTGGCGAAGGCGTATGTGTAGCAGTGTTACAGTGGACAACAGACTGAAATGATGATGATGACGGTCGGGTCGGCGATATAGTTAAAGATCTTGGGTCAAATCTGGAGCAGAATAACAAAACCGAAATCGTGGCATAATGAGAGAGCGGATACCTTTAAATGGACATATTTCTTCTTAAATTGACTAGTCTCAGCTAATCAATGTTATGTATGAATGATGTGTTCACCTCTTTTATTATAAGTATTGACGTAAATTAACGCAATTTACTTTAGTATAATAGCCATCAGTATCAATAAATACGCACTAACAAGATTAACGGTGATATGAATATATTGTATATTTAAATCTTATACTTCATTTATGTTTTATTAAAATAATTATATAATATGTCAATTCTGATGCTGTTTAAGTTACGATCTCTTCTGAGTATTTGTAAATAATACTATTAATATCACAAATATTAACCACTACATAGTATAAAACAAAATCGTCCCGCTGTCTGTCTGTTCCTATGTATGCTTAGATCTTTAAAACTAGCAACGGATCTAGATGCCGTTTTTTTTAACTAAATATAGTGATTTAAGAGGAAGGTTAATTTGTATAATACATTGCACCCATGCGAAGCCCGGGGCGGGTCTCTAGTATACAATAAAAACAAAAGGAGAAACAAAAATGACGCCATAGAAGAATCTAGAACTAAACTAACACAGATGCAATTGCAATTAGTACACGTTCATCTAACAGATCGCAAAAGAGATAACAGACAAGAATCAAATTCGACGAAATCTATCATTCCGAATCTCGACGGCGTGTTACGTAGATCAAACCCTTTCATAGAGGCGTGATTTACTGCTGCAACATCCTTTGTACCTGCGGCATCGTTCACGGTACCATTCCGTGGAAATAAGCGTGCGTTACTTCCAGAAATAGCGCCGCGTAAATATTTCCGGTCGTATGAACTTGAGAAACGCCGTTCATCTGAGCTTTACGGTCGAAATGACGCGACGGGCTTATACTCGCTACTGTAACTTATATTTAGTTGATTATTAAGAATTACGCTCTCACGACCAGAAAGATAGGTGAAATAATGTGTTCGGAATCTAAAGTTTTTGCTCTAAAAAGTAATGGTCGAATCTTTTCTTTTAAACCGAGCATCGTTCTTCTCTCTTACTAGCAGGAAAGAATTTGAAAATAATTGTGTCAGAGTTTAAGCATTAATTATTTAATTGCATGTATGTATAAATACCCTAACACAGTGATCCTTCTGCTTTTCGAGTCAAAATAGCTTTTTTGATCTCGGTCGACCAGTTTGGCCACATTCACCACAAAATGGCTATAAAAACAGTGATCCTTATTTGCATGAACTACTTTACAGGAAAACGCAAAGACTATAGTAATAGTAGTTATCCGCAGCGAAGAACACTCTTTACTTAATTTTCACGTATCTTATAATAATGTCCATACCAATTTATATACGTGCACCCGTACCACTAGTGTGTAGTAATTAGTAATGTGAACTAACCAAAAACAACTACACGTGGCTAACTCCACCACGTCAATGTCAATAACGGACAAATGTATAAACTAAACGATATTAACGAGCGAGGCGTTAGAAAAACAACGCCATCTGGCGGGATCTGAATCCATAAATCATGTGTGATGAACTTGAAACATTAACAGAGCTTGAAATGAAGGCAATGTTCATTGGGTTCATCAATGTGCGTCCTGTGTTCAGATTTGGTACAAATAATTCAATGAGATTTAATTAGAAACCATCTCTCAATAACGATAACAATTTTATCGTTCGAAATTCTCTCAAGACTGCTCGTTTTTATCATTCAAATGGATCAAATTAAAAAAAAGAGACAGCATTTTTGTTTTCTTTTGTCCGTGAGAAGGTGGCAAGCGAGCTGGCGGTTCACCTGACGTTAAGTGATAACGCCGCCCATTGACATTTGTAACCCTTACGCCCGGTTTCTGAAACACTGATCATCGTAGATGTTACCGAATTAGCTGTCAAACGTCATTTGAGTTGGCAAAAGGATAGTTAAACTCTTTGAATTGATCATACTGATCATTAAGAAGATAATTCTGGTCAATTAAACCATCCTTTTGGCAACTAAAATGAAAATTTAAAAGCCATTTGACAGCTGATTAGTTGACATCTACGATGATCAGTGTTTCAGAAACGGGGCGTTAATGTTGCAGATGCTTTGCCACCTTTTGATAAAGTAGGGCCTGGCTACCTCACACGGGAAGAAACGCAGAAGTATAATACTTCTGCTCTTGTTCTGTCTTCGGTGAGATCGTGGTACTTCCCCGGAAGAACCTGTCCATTCGTGAAAGTTCTTTCAGTTCTGAAATTGTTGTTTCCCTGGATTCCAGTCTTATATTACGAATTAAGTAATTAGTAGAGGAGTTTTTGATTGAAAACAAGCTAAAATTAAAGAAAGTTGAATGATTATTATATACTAGCTTTTCGTCTGCGGCTTCGCTCGCGTTGAAGCCCTAAAATAAATATCTTTTTTTTAGTTTCGTGATAATCGGTTAAGTAGTTTTGGCGTGAAGGTGTGACAAACAAACTTAAATTCACATTTATAATATTAGTAGGGATATAAAGTTCAGTACGGTAAAACCATCGGATTATATCGCACATAAGTGAAAAGAAAAGTACAGAACAGTTTTGTACAAATATCGGCGTTCCTAAAAACTGAAAGTAGAACAATTCACTCGTAACATGAACCATTCCGGTAGCAGCGGTCGCTTCACGACCACTAACGGCCGATGGATTGCTGACGTCGTAAAATAATTGTAAACACGTCCACTACCAACTGCTGTTCTGCAATTAGTTACGCGTATTTATCGCTTTTTGTTGCGTTACATCAGTATCGATATAATGAACGTATCCACGAAATCCACATAAATGTGGTGTATTTGCCATTTTAGTGTTCACTAGTTCAAACTATGAAAGGAAAAATAATAAACAGGGACTGCACTGCGAATCTCACGAATCTCATATAATACACATCATTTCCAGCATGAAAAACATTACAACTATTGTTACATGCCAACGCAAAGACATGCCCTTCTCTCTAAATGAAATCTAATGGCATATAAGACAGTTCTCGGTAATCGTGTATTTCAAAAGATCTTAAAGTACAAATACCATTTCTATACGAGCTAAGATACTACGCGAAGGTAAGCTTGAAACAGTAGCATACTAAAATAAAAAAGTGTGTGTGTACTTATGTACGCACGTAAGAAGTTACACTTCTTTAGTGTAACAAAAGAAAAACAACTAAAAATGTTACCCCAGTGCCGGTACTCTTTGTTTATGAAAAACAGTAATAAAATGCAAATAACAAAAGACATAAAATGCAATTGATAACGGTTATAATTTGAAATTATAGGGAGTATAAATGTCGAAAAGTTGTAATAGGTTGCCACATTAATATCGTGGAGTTGATACCTTTGCAACCAACTTTATCATGTCGCTTTTTAGAGGATTGGTATGCGCGCGCTTCGTAAAAAATTTACTCTCATAATTTTTTCCAAACGCGCCAAAGACGGATAACTTCAAACAAAGGCTCCCTAAAATAGTATTGTCTAGAGTGTCTTTTTGTTATTACTAGGTATTACTCGAAGTCAGCCCTGTAGTCCCGAGCTTATAGAATAGGGCTAAGGTATCCCCTGCCTGTCGTAAAAGGCGACTAAAAGGGGACACGGATGGGCAGCAGCACGAAGTGGTCTCGTGTTGCCGTAAGAGGATGAGGGGATTGGAGAAGGTTTATCCTTCTCCGAGGCGTGCTTAGGCGTAGTACCGAGGGACACCGGTGCGTTCCATGGGAGATCCCAGAGTCCCTCCAAATGTACAGAAGGTGGCCACCGAGGGGGTTTTAGTGGGTAAGAACCCCACATAACCCTGTCATGTAAAGTGACAAGGTATCTTTTGAAGATTTCCCCCCCCCCCCCCATTCCAAAAAAAAAAAAAAAAAGGTATTACTAGAAGTAGGTCCCTTAATGCATACGGAAGATACGCAAGTTGCTTTGAAATAACCTCGATGCTCTTGAACCAAAGAGTCACGTTGTATTCACATGACTCATACATACATGAGTCAGTGTTAACGCAATCTTTGTGAAATGAACGGAAATCGTTAAAAACTTTACGAGAATTCATACTTCTTATGCCACAATCTCAGGGCTGACATTCGCCCGCGCAAATCGTTTCAATTCGCTTCGCCACAAATTCTTCTGTATCTTCGGAGGCAAACGATCAAACGTTTCACCTGATGGTAAGCGATCACCACCGCCCATGGACACTTGTGACATTGGTTGAGTCACCGATAATTGCTTTGCTCTAACTTTGAGGTAAGAGTGGGAGGGAGAAGTAAGTCTTTTTGAAGGTCCCTAAGTCGTATCGGTCCGGAAATATTGCTGGTGACAAGTTGTTCCACAAAACAGCTAACCAAGATAGGGTCTTTCATATCCAGATCATTAGATTTAAAAGGTTATCTTTTCAAAACAATTACAAAAATTTATGCCATTGTCACGCACCGAGTAGTCAAAACTTAAAAACTATACTGCGTCATTTGAATAAGGGCCCTCAGATCAGTATTCTTTTCGCTGCTTATAATTGAGGTCCTTCAATTCCCACGGAATCTAGCTATCCACTACTTGCTATGTTCATAAATTCCACAAGCGTTTAAAAATTATTATCAGATATAACACGTCACTTATGACTGCACAAACAAGTGTTCAAATCTTTTAGTAGCACCGTAAGGTAGACAAAATAAATAATGCTATCAAGTTTCTGAATTTGTTTTAGTCTCGCTTTGAATAGTTCAGTTAAGTTGTAACTTATTACATATAAAGTCTGAAATAAAGTCTTCATGTCACTGGAATTTGAAACCAAAAGTCTGAGTCTAAGATATAAGGGAACAGAGAGAAAAATAGATTGATTTCTAATCTCTCTAACCAATAAAGACGGACTGCACATTATTAAACAAACAAGCTGCCTGTGGACACTTCCTCGCTCCAGTCGACAGCGAGCCCAATCTATTCGAGTGGCTTCGAACCGATAAATCCGAGCATAAAGATTGCCCAAACGTACCGCACACGAGCAATTGACACAGTAAAGGCTGTCCCACTTCGTGCACCAGAATAGCGCGGGCACCAGGTCCGACCGCTAGAAATGTGTCGGAACTAGGCCGGCGAGGACTGTTGTGATTACGTAAATTTCAAACGCCATTGTACTGTAACCGATCGCAACGGAACCAGCTAGCAATCACCCCGTTCACGATTTAATGGATAGATAGTAAAATAACGCTGTTAACGAAATTTATAACAGTAATAAGGTAACGGTGGTTGTTTTATCAGCGGTTGAGTTTGCGCTTGTATAGTCTTCCTTAGTGCAAAGTTCCTTAATCATTTTTTTCTCAGAGTACAACGAATCAAAAACTTTCTAAATAGCTGGCAATTGGAATGGAAATAAAATATTGTTTGTGTTCTTTTTTTACAATATAAAACTGTGGTGGTGCAGTTGTAAAGACATCGGCTTCGGCCGCTGGGATCATGGGTTCGATTCCCACACGGGTGAAGTATTTGTATGACCCACAGATAATACCGGATATGATTGGGTGAGTCCCAATTCAGGGCGGTGAGGTGGTCGTCATAAAAAGCCTAACCAATACCATTAACAACACGTTGTCCCTCACCTAGCTGGGATAAGGCAGAAGAAAGAACAAGAAGACTTTTTATATTTGCCTAATGCTTTATCCAAATGATGACCACTACAACTTCTTCAACATTGATACGGCAAATAAAAAAAACTAAAACAAATACCATTAAACCTGAACACGTTTACAAAAAATCCCAAGTTTGACTTGACGCGTGACTATTGTGTGCGCTTCAATCGTGGTAATATTTAGAGCGGATATGGAGCGGTTAGATGACAGAAAATTTTGTTCAGAAAATAAGTATTTTGCGCGAAAATTTCGTTTGCTCTAACACTTAAGATGTACGTGTGCGATATGGCGTACTGTTACGGCATCCGTGGCTCCAACGGAGCGGTAAGAGCCACGGAATCAGTGATGTTCACACGTAATGTTTCACCTACTTGACACCACGATGTCTGTCTACAGAGCACAATGGCGGCACGTCCGTCTCCGCTGTAAATCATGCAACAATGCCGATCTTTTGTGCCCGCTCGTGTCTAAATAACGCGTCGTGGACAACGACAGCTGTTCGACGTTTCCCGCTTCTTTCGTCGCGTTCTGCGTGCGCCGACGGACAACAGATCACTGTAACGGTCCTCGTAAAACGCACTCTCATGCCATCTGACGATGCGCAACTTTGTTGGGCAACGACACTCGCCTCTTATGCCAATGTGTTGGACAAAACAGCTGGATCTATCCTAGGAAAACCGTACTGACTAAGTTCCCTTCCTTTTCCACCACATTTTGCGGTAACTGTTGCAGTTAGAGTATTTTGTTAGGTTTGACGAAATCATTTAATTTGATATTCCATATATTAGTATACTATACGTAACTGTTATATTGATGAATAAAATTCTTTGCCGTGCTCTGTATATATCTTTGTGTTCGCAAAGGCCACTTATCTTCAAAATGTTTCACTGATATCATTCAAATTATGTCTGTTGTGGGTTCAAACCGATCATACACCAGAACACTGCTTGAACTACAAGGCACAATTTCTGTCCAGTAAAAATTAACCACCTCATTTCTTAAAGTACCCGCGGATTCTGCAGGTTCTGCCACCGGCTTGCAGGCCTTCTTACAATGTATCCCTCACCGCCGAGCACGTGGCATAGGAGTCACAACCGTCACGATACAGCCGGCCCGTGTCGCCATTGTGCCCTACTCAGCGTAAATCGCTCCGAGGCAATATGGGCCGGCGCGTACTCGTACATAGCATTCCACTTTAAATGGCCCGGCGCCATCGCCCGCTCCCGCGCTAATCGACTTTGGATGTTGCCACTTTGCGACCGAATTGGCGCGTAACACGGTACCAGCGCGCTGTGGAAAGTTCACAAAGGCGGGAAGTTTACTACAAAGAAGTAAAATTATTTTGTGGTTTAGAAGTTAAAAATGACATTTAGGAGTTTAACGGTGTTTACAAAACCAATGTAAGAAGTATTAAGTGACTTCAGAAAGATTTACTTTAGAAAGATAGACGAAGCTAGACATTTATTAGGCTAAGGCAATTCTATTAATTAGGCTTCATTTAATTTTTCTACAATTATAAATAAAATTCTAAATTTAACAAACACAATCCAATTTACAACAGCTGCGTTGTGTTCTATTGATCTGCAATAATCCTGACCGGAGCGTAGTGCTGTTAATTTTGAGAATCCAGCAGACGCCGCTTTAGGGATGAATAAAAAGTGGACTATACAGTTGCGCGATAGCAAGCGCTGTATAAGGCTACGAAGCCGCTGAATGGGACCAGAGCCGATATGGCGCGATAAAAGTAAATCTGCTTGTAGGGCTATGTGTTACGACAGTTAATTGTACGTAATACTAAGGTTAGACCGCTAGATCAAGTAGAAAGCTGAACAGTTCCGGTTGACAATAATAGCTAACGGATGCCTTAGTCTTGTTTCGTCTTTAAGAGTGACCAAGCTCTCCACCACCAATAAATCCAGAAGGTAAGTTAAAGAAATAATATATCAATGGAGAGGCATTAAGTATATTACACGATAATTTCAGATGGCATTTTTTGATACTCCTCAGATAATAACGATTCCATCGCGAAAGAAAGTTAATTCGTAAATAATTACCGCGCGTTCCGGCGCACGCGAAATGAGCGTCTCGAATAATTAATTGAGATAACACGACGCGAACGGCGGCCGACGCAAAAACTATCATTAGCCCTCTTTACAGGGACTCGGCGTTCGGTGATTACGAAATGTCGCCAGCACCACCAAACATGGCGGCGATGAGGATTCGGCCACTTTGAATTTCGAACGCGGGGGAAAAAATGCGCGCGCGCCGGCATGTGGCGCACTTAATAACGGATGAAAAAACATCATGCCGAGGAAAAACTCGCAAGATGAAACCGTGAAACACTGATAATTTAATTTGTGCCTTCAATTTCTCTTCGGCCGCTGGCAGGGTTACACCTTTTATCATTGATCATTTCATTTTATTTCTCGTATATTTTCAATCATATACTTTATTGCAACTTATTAGTTTTTAGTATTTGCTAAATGGCAGACCATCTAATAATATTATACGAATGGTAAAAATTAAGAAAAATCAGTGACGACATTAGGCTTATAAGTTAATTCATCTTCCTTTGCCTCTTATGTTTGCTTGTCAGATAACTTTAATAGTCAGCAAGTCAAACTATCCAAACAACCTATAATTATTGTAGAATTGGGATATAGCATGATGGCTCAGTGCATTTGCAGTATTAGTCTTTGGCTATACTAACTAACTACTAACTACTAACTACATATAAAAAAACAAATATGCAGAAAAATGTTTCGAATCTGAGCTTTGGTTCATAGGCAATTAGTTAACATTAAACATATTAGCAGGCTTTTTCTGTATGGACTTAACAAAAAAAGTCAGATTTATGGTCCAATTATGAAATTGTTAAAAGTTATTTTTAATTAAACAAATTAGGCTCTACCTACGCGAAAACTTATTGATAAACAAAACCATTTATCGCACTGCAAAGCGTTTACTTTCATTTAAAATTCTAGATAACGTTTCGAGCATTACATAGCATTTATAACCACGGGAACCTCGAATTGGGGAATCTTTTTACAGAGTGGGCTCACACCTGATGTTATGATTGTCACTACATAATATAAAACAAAGTCGTCCCGCTGTCTGTCTGTCCCTATGTATGTTTAGATCTTTAAAACTACGCAACGGATCTTGATGCGGTTTTTTTACTAGATAGAGTAATTCAAGAGGAAGGTTTATATGTATAATAATACATTGCACCTGTGTGAAGCCGGGGCGGGTCGCTAGTTATGATATATAAATCTTGGAGACATGGGATGTTACACACAAGAATCAAACGCGATGAAATCCTTCTCTCCGCCGTATACCGACCGTTCATTCGAGCAACGGGCAACGTAGGACAACTCATAAGGCGCGGATAACTGTGGTCTTTACCTTGTGTTGAGTTTTTGCGCACGTGAGCCGCTAGCGAAAGCAGTAATTGTGCTCGCTGTAAGACCGTTAACCGTCATTGAAGGGCTACCGGGAAACCACAAGGTGACACCGCTTCGAGTACTGGTTTTTTGGACCCTCGCTAACTGTAGTACTGTGTTAGGAGTGGCGTGGCCGTTTCTGTGGCACACAGTTACTATTGCGCGCGTAACTTGATAAGGGCAGATCTGTAAATGGCGGGCCTCGGTGGAACTTGTTACATGTACGAGATAATTCACAGAGGCAAGCTGGTGTAAATTGAAAAGATGTTAAAGCTTTTATTAGGATGTTTTTATCATTCATTTAGGCTCGCATGGACTATCTTTTGACCAGCAGTGGGACATAACGCATAAGCTGAATCTCTTCTATACAAGTACTACACCAATACTTTAAGCAAGCTTATGAGGTTATCAAGTAAGCTGGTTTAGCTTAATAAAATCCATCCCTGAACAGTCATTGATCTAACGAAAATGAGACACAGTGACGTTTAAGTACAAGTCGACATCCCTCTCGCACAACACAGCGCGGCACACTCGGTCCTTGACCAAACAGCAAGGTTCACAACGCGGCATGCGTAATCGGATTGCAGTTTAATCAATGTTTAATTATAACTCTCGCGGGGCAAGTGTACCGACGTCGGGCCGGAGTCGATAAATGATAAATTGAAGGGCTCTAAGGCGCCGTTATCACGCATCGGGGAGCAACAGGGGTCGCTGCCATCGGGAATGTGGACCCGACGCGAACTGCTGATCTATTGTTTTACGCTCCAATAAACTACTGGCTCATAACTTCGCTAATAGTAGAACTAAAGTCGCGAAATCTCATTCGATTTCCTTGTCTTTCACATTGTGCGTCACCATGTCTAACTTTAGGAGTTGTACGTTGACCAATGACAGCAGCTTTTTTAGACATACAGGCTAAGTAACCATTTTACCCTCTGGGTACGGAACCCTATTATTAAGACTCCGCAGCCTGTCTAGTCACCAGGCTATATCTCATGGACCGTGATTTATTGCTGTTAACGCTATAACAACTGATAGAATAAAAATATATTTAAGTGGGGCTCCCATAAAACTATTTCTTTGCCGTTCTTATAGATAATGGTACGGAACCCTTCGTGCGCGATTCCGACTCGCACTTGGCAGGTTTTTTTATCAAACTGAATCTTTGTCAAACCCCTGTCTCTCATCGCCCATTTCACACTTTTTATTCTCACTTCCATTTTTATTTCTTAAGAGATTCTTATCCGTTTTTGCGAATTTAATACTGTCTTTAAATGGGGCGAATAGTTTGAAGTTACTGCGTTTTGAGGACGACACGATAAAGAAATAATTACAAAAAATAAAAAGATTAATTGAATTTTCTACATGGATACAAATCTCATTGGCTTTTCTATCGCTTTATTGAGTAAGTAACAAAAGTATTGTGGCAAGACCACGCGTCAGATTCGGCTGTTACAAGAATGGGCAGGCCCGTCATGGGAAATGCCACGGCCACACAGAAGACCTGCGTGAAGTGGAACAATAATACTTCGGTGTTTCGACTGGTGAGTGAGGTTACCGGGACCCACTTTTTTAAAGGTTGCCAACGCATCTGTAAGTGTAGGTGTTGTAGATGCCTATGGACGGCGATATTCGCTTACAGTTTTGCATGAAAAAAGAAAAAAAAAATAAGAAAAGCATGTACTCGGTTATGAAGTGTCGGGCCATAAGATCGTCATGAACTTTACACTGCTTTCCCGCACGAGACGATCGCGGCAAAGGATCTATAACTGCTACTATAGGTACGTACACGTATACGGACGTATACTATACGTAGAGTACTAGTGCACGCGCTACGGCGCGGGCGAGACGCTTCGGTAATTGCGATAAGCGATCTCTTGTTTTTTGTGATTGTAGATCTATCCGCACATGTTATAAAAAATATCCTCTCTCGGCCCGCTTGCCCGTCATCATTGACCTTACTGCCGTTTCAAGATATACAATTATGCTTTACCTTTATTTTGCAAATGTTTATTTGTATGGCAGACAGAGTTCTGAACAAACATTATAAAAACACAACCGAATTGAGAAACGCCTCCTTTTTTGAAGTCGGTTGATGAAAACATTTCTTACGGTAACAAAGAACTCGACACAATTTAAGAAGTTTTTAGTTTTCGTAAACTTTAGAACAGTCGCAAGCGGGACGACGGCAGAGTCGGGTTGCGATCGTAAGTGTCTGCACACAAAGTATCGTCGCGTCGTCGAGTGCGGACACTTGTGCAGGCGAACAGTTGGGTAAGTACTCGAGAGTTCCGCCACTTGATCGATGGTGCTTTCAAAGTTAGATGTTTCATTTTTTATTGAAAAGTTGGCAAGCAAATGAGCGTGTCACCTGACTTTAGGACTACCGTGGTCTATGAACATCTACACGCCCGAGGGGTGGCGAGTGATTGCAAACCTATACAAAAATGGGCCGAAAAACACTTCAACTTCAAACCAGTGCACTTGAAGACCGTGGTACTTACCTAGACTACTACTACATGCATTCAACATCAGAAGCTGCAACGTGGCCCTACCACAGGAAGATAACCGACAACTGATAACGATCACTGATATTATCTTGACTCTTGCTCTGCACTTGCAAGTCCCCTGGCAAATTTTATACCTTAATACTTTTGTGTATGTAGTTCATAATTTAAAAAAAAGGATAAGGCCGCAGAGTTTCTTGTCGATTCTTCTTTGGACAGGCCTAGTTTAGTGAACCGTTGGTAGTTTTGACGTTCAATAAGAGCTAAAAGTAAGCCTAATATTTAGTGCCATTGACCTTGATAAATCTTCACTACTAACTGACATATTATCTCAATTTCAACAAGATCAGATCGATGGGAGGGATGGTTAAAGTTATTTGTCAAGTCGTAAACCCTATGATGAGTAAATAACAGACAGTGAATGTTTTTTTTTATTTATTAATTTTTTTATTTTTTATTTTTTAAACATTGCCCTCACTTAAGGATAAACGTTATTCTGTGTTGTGAGGACGTTTTTACAAACATAAATTTCACGTGGACAAACACCCAGATGCGAAACAACTATCTGTGGGTCGCACAAATAATTGTCCCGTGTGGGAATCGAACCCACGACCCCCGACGCCGAAGCCAATACCTTGGCAACTGCGCCACGGAGTCATCAAACACATAAGAAATCCAGACAGACAAACTTGGGATTCTAGCCCGATCTCTTGAGGTGAATGACACTGTCCGATGTTGACTTCGGACAAACCTGGGATTCTCAGCCGCGACCTCTGGGGGTGACTGACACTCCCCACATTAAACGGTAGCCTCCGTAACCTAACATCGCTTATGGACAAACGCTGAATGCCGCAGGTGCTCAGATGATCTGCGAAGTGGAGCAGCGTTCGATCCCTATTTGGATGGGTGACCGCTAGTCGCGTTTTCAAGCGACTCTGCCGCCTCGAAGACCATCAGTAAAAAGAAAACACGCCCTTTAGCTGTTTATTAAGTTCATCTTCTTTTTTCCTCGTCTAAAAGTAAATTGCCTCGACGGTGAATACAATGCATCGCTACGGACGCTATCCCATTTGAGTCATAAATGTAAAAGCTTGTATTTATGGTAAGTCTGATATGCATTAATTGTTTTGTTTCGCGGTAAATTAAACTTCATAAACATGCAACAAAGTTTTTGCTACAAAGCAAAAATTAGGGGGGCATCTTTTTCTTTCCTCCTTAAATTACCTTCATGATTTTGATGTTTTACTCTGTTAGGTCGCAGAGAAAAGCTTAACATATGTCTACACATACAAGTAGTCCTCGAAGAAGTATTTATAAATCATAGACACCATTATCCGTGTGGGATGCCAACAGAGGTCTCGTGGATCCAACGCTAAATAAATACCGAACAACTTAATTACTAACCCAAGTTATCATCCCTTCGTAGCGAAATCGAGCTGATGGATTTATTCATGTCAGTTTCGGAACTTTAATAATTATTAAGAGCGTGGCTTTTGCATACAGTTCCCGGGGCGTGGCGCGGGCTATCTGTTTAACCCGGTGAGGACAATAGGGTATTTATTACGGGCGCGAGGCGGCCCGTCGTCGCCGCATTATTTTATTGCCCTCTCCTGGTCAGCGCCGACGGCTGCCGCGTGGTGTAAGTCACAAGCGATAGCGTGTTACCAATGTATAGTTAGTTTAAATGCAACACATTGTCCACTGTCATATAAATACCTATATGCATAGTAGAGCATACAAGAGTTCTAACGTTTTTACTTTGATTCTAATATTTTAACTATTCCTGAACTTGAATATTAACAGCTATTGTAACGACAAGCAGCACTAGTGCTTATATCTCCGTCTGGGAACGCAGTCAAAAAGCAAGTGACCGCCGCTCCATGCGACCATGTGGCCCTTCGCTCGAGTAGATAACGTCATATCCGGTATACAGTGTTGCCAGCGCCAACAAGCATGTAGATAAACCGATATTAAAAGTTTAAAGCAAAAACAAAAATCTTTTTTAAAAATATACATCACGAATATCGCGTTGGGCATGTTATCGAGACATTTTATCTCTTGGACAAACATGTATTTAATTAAGTAGTAATGAAGGTAGCATCTTAAAGCTGTGCAAATAATAATGTAAAATGGCAAAGGAAGATTCAGCGTGTGCCTTGGACCACTCGCGCACCAAAGGAAATGTGCATCTCATGCGCCATTTATCTCGCCTATTTGTTGCGCAGACGCCCCCTACAGGAAACATAATGATCTTTATGCGCGAGTTTTACAACAATATTATTTCGCTCGAATCGTGATTGCAAATTCAATTAATAATTTCATTGGACTATCGCACTTAAAACTCTGAATGTAGCCGTATAAGAAGAAGCATAAGTAGAAACGTTGTTTTGAGGAATAAAGTAATCTTCTATGTCCTATTGACTGATGTTTTTTTTCTTTCACGGATTGAAACGCGAAGCTAACAAATCATATAAAATATGTATTTTATTAAGAAACAAGAAATGACTTCATCGACATACATCGCTTACATTCTATTATAATATACTGAAAACAAATATAGCAACACTAATATACTAATACTAACACTACATAAATCTTTAATTATTTATTTACTGTAACATTAACACAACGCTTTGCGTGTTATAATAAAACTAGTTTTATAGGATTTTACCGCAATACAATCCATAAACGGGTTTTATTAAAGTTTAAACCTTCGCGTTAATTTTATAAGCCATTAAATGTAAAATGAAGTGATGGAGCCTCCTTGAAAAGCATCGAAAATAACAGCAATATACATTGAGCCTCATCTGCGATCTTAAGAGGTCATTCATTAATCATTGCGTCCAAAAAGAAAACAGATTTGATCACTGCTAGCGCGAGGAGATAAAAAACTGGCCAAGTGTGAGTCGGACTCGTGCAAGAAGGGTTCCGTGGCATTGATTAAAACGGCAATAAAAATCATACCTGTTGTATTGGAGCCACACTTAAATATTTTTTATTCTGTTTTTTGTATTTTTTGTTATAGCGGCAACAGAAATACATCATCTGTGAAAACTTCAACTGTCTAACTCATCACGGTTCGTGAGATACAGCCTGGTGACAGACGTACAGACAGCGGAGCCTTAGTAATAGGGTCCCGCTTTACCCTGTGAGTCGGACTCGTGCAAGAAGGGTTCCGTGGCATTGATTAAAACGGCAATAAAAATCATACCTGTTGTATTGGAGCCACACTTAAATATTTTTTATTCTGTTTTTTGTATTTTTTGTTATAGCGGCAACAGAAATACATCATCTGTGAAAACTTCAACTGTCTAACTCATCACGGTTCGTGAGATACAGCCTGGCATCTGTGAAAACTTCAACTGTCTAACTCATCACGGTTCGTGAGATACAGCCTGGTGACAGACGTACAGACAGTGGAGCCTTAGTAATAGGGTCCCGCTTTACCCTTTGGGTACGGAACCCTAAAAACCACGATTGTTAATATCTCCCTCTTAAGCAACTTCGAGGACCATTAGCCGAGCGAATCGAATTAACAAATATGTAATGGTGAGGCGAAGAATGGCGTCTAATGAAGAGGATAGGCACTAAGGCACCTTAATAGATTTTTCTATCGATATATAGATTTTTAGATCGAGATCGCTATTATTAAAAAATGAATGGAACTTTAAACGGCATGATATTGATTGTGTATCAATTTTTGATTACAATCGAGGGGTGATTTAACTTTTGTAACAATTTTACGGTGCTGCTAACGAAATGATTCCTTTGATAAGTCAGCTTTAAAATATGTTCGAATTAAAATTGTTGCTTATAACTTTATGGGTGTACTTTATATCTATGAAATCTTTATTTACCATATTTCTGCAAATACAGATGATTTGATATTGCGCATACGAATTGTCAGCTGAAGTCAAAACCGTTTAAATAATTCATTGACGAATAAAATTCACAATATTTGTAGACGCTTGGTTACACCTGTGTGTGCAAATTTTATGTTACGAACAGTACCTTGTTAATGTTACCTCTAAAAATACTACCAGACGTAAATATATAATATAATATACTCATATTATATACTCATCATCACATATTATATTCTCGTACCACTGTCATAACAGCAAAAGCACAAAAATGCCCCCTGCTGGAAACGAATATCTTTAAAGTTTCAATAGTGAATGGCATTCGCGTTGATAGTAATTATTAGCAAATAACCACAAGTTAGTTTAGTCATAATTATAAATTTAGCCGTGATAGCTCAGTGTCCGAGCGCTCGCTTTTAATTCAATATAGTCGAGCAACCTGAGTTCGATCTGCGGTGCCGGCACCAATGAAATTGTTAATTTTCAGTGCTGACATATCACATGCTCAGCGATGAAGGAAAACATCGTCATAAAACCTGCATGTATAGAAAGTCCGCGAATCTGCAATGGGGTCGCATGGTAGACTTAATACCCTCTGCACAGAGGTCTTGCCCAGCAGTGGGATATATATAGGCTGTTACTATCCTTACTTTTACAGTAATACTCTAATCATTATCATATTTGTGCTAATAATTATTAAAATTAAAATAACAGCCTACGTATGTCGTATGCCGCACTCTTGAACGAAGGCCTCCTCTATACAGAGGTTTTCAGGTCCACCACGCGACCCCATTGCGAATTAGGAGACTTCACATTTCCAAAATACGCAATGTAATCCTTTAATTAAGAAGATAAACTAATAATTAAAAAGTTTTTGAAATCGTACGTACTAATCTAAGCTAGGCGCCATCTATCTTACGCGGCGACTATTTATTCCCGCCATTTTTTTAATCGGAAAAGAAAACTCGATATTCGCTAATACCCTCTGCATAGTCCACCGCGCGACCCCACTGCTTATTATCTGACTCCACATATCATCGAAATATTTTTCACGTTATTATTTCCAAAATGCGCAGTGTTATCCTTTAATTAAAGAAAAAAATGTGATAATTAAAAAAAAATTACGTACTAATTCAATGCTAGGCATGCATAGTTTATCAAACCCTAGTTTATGCTAGGCGCCATCTTGCGAGGAGATTATTTTTTGCCGCCATTTTTCCCTTTTTTTTTTTTATCAAAAAGAAAACTCGACGTTCGCGCTCGGCCATTCGACGGCGAAGATATTCCCGCGTTCCGTTAGCGGCGGAGACAATGAGATACGCGCCGTAAATGGACGCGGCCAGTCCGAAAACGACGCGGATCCCGGCGCGGACCTCCATATCGGGCCCGCGCGGCAAGAACCCAAGCATTCGCCGCTGACAAATCGCCGGATAATTTGTTGTCTCAAATCGTCCCCACAGGATGTCCCGACTGACACCCCGGCTATCGGCTTCAGCGGTGCGATCGTTTTATATCGAACTATATATGCTATTTGAATTATCAATCGCACCCATTACTCACTTATTCTCACAACTTTTCGCGGCGACAATTTATACGGTATAGAAGTTGATATGGAGGAGCACCTGGGGGTGACTTACGAAAAGGGGATTGAATAAAACCTTCTCCGTGAAACTATGCATATATGCGTTACAATTTTAATTGTGATCGCTCAAAAAGTTACTTTAAAAATATAATATTCTCTATTGCAAAGTTCTGCAGATTCCATATTATAGAGAAATATTAACCATGACTCTTGATGAGGTATTCTCCACGTATTTACTAATCTTTCTTGACTTTGAAAAGGCAAAATAAAATCGTATTTACACATAAACTATATACATTCCTCTTATAAAAACTTTTCATCTTTAGAATAAGGCCAACGTTGATATAGTTATTTTGTTCTAATTTTAATTATAATATAGCTTCTGAGGGCCAATAACGATGAATATTGTATTCAAATAATTAAATTGGATTGGCGCTACCACAAAACTATTATAAACCATCAAGTGTGCGACACATAGTCCGTTGAGAATCAAGCTACACCCCTTGTAGACCATAGACACCAAGAACGGATGACAATAATTTCTTACACAAATGCAAATGACGAATAACGTCCCGAGCCGTCAACTCCACGACTTGCTAGTAGTTGCCCATGCAGAGCGCCGTAAGAGCGTATCAACCAAAACCGTCACGTATCCCCAATAGACGTAGTGCCAACATGAAAACACCAATTTAATTCAAATGCGCGCAAAATCACGGCCACCGGCAGTATAATTCGCATATAAATCGCTCCAGCTCCGTCCAAAAGGAAACAATGCAATGCGTACTTAGAAAACGAGGGATATCGTCGCATCAATCAACCTAATGCCATATACAGAAACGGTACACGCTTACAATGATGTCGCAAAGAATAAGTAAATAGTTCTTAAGTATTCTTATACATGCCTACTAATACCTAGAGACGACGAGACTAGTGCCTGGTTATACCCAGAACACTGATTGCTCTATATGTTAATTCATGTACGTGTATCTTAAAAATGTATTCAGAGAGAGAAATCACAGAATCACCTTCTGGAAGGTGGTTCTGTGATTTCTCCCTCTCCTTTTCTGTCATCCTTGACTCAAGTTTACTTTTTTTTATTTTAATGATTATATAATAGTCAGTGTCTTTATAAAACACTTGTGAAAAAGACTGAAACATCTGATTAAAAATCAAACACACATATGATGCCCAATAATACCCACTTAAATAAACTTTCAAGGAAAAATGAGGAGTAGCGAAGAGATATAATTGCCATTATATATCGTTATAATCCATTACGTTTGTAACACTTCTTTTAATAATTCGAAATATCGTATCGAAAAGTTTAAATTCTTTGATGAAGGATGATTTAATCGATTTTGTCACACGTCTGCGCTGCTTACTCTGTGCCAGTGTTAAGCAGATGCGCGTACGCAACCTGCGCCGCATGTAGTGACGGGAACGTCGCGATATCGAGCGATTTATCGCAGGATATTTATTTGCAATTGTAATAAACTACGCTAGCGACGCAGGATCGAATGCGGAAAATTTTACGCTGTGCGAAAAACGAAATTGCCGGTCCTAGCACGTAGCGTTAATCTGGAAGATCTAGACAGCGGGAAGCGTTCAAGCGACCATGCCTTCTAAGTGTTAGTTATTCACTTCGCGTGAAGGTAAAAATCCCTCATCAGACAGTTGAGATCTTAAAGCATCATGATGCACTTACTTAATTGCTTTTTAGTGCGCAATGAATCATAAGGAGGTATGAAATACAGAGGAGACACTCGCTGTTAATTAATATTTGAAAGATAAATTCATCTCTATACGCTGCGTCATCATCCTTCTGTCCTTATCCCACCTATGTGGGATCAACACAACATGTGAATCATGTTGTAAGCGGTTGTCGCTATACTTTTAACGATCGGCTGCCTGGCCAGCGTCAATCCTCCTTGTGAAATAAACGCCCAGATCCTGAACAACTATCTGTGAGTCACACAAATACTTGACCCGTGTGGGAATCGATCCCATGACCCCCGACGCCGAAACTAATAGCTTAGCAACGTCGCCACCGAGTCATCAGGCTGTGTCATCAATGCTATTTATGATATCATTGAGGCTGTGTCACCGATGATATCATAAATGGCATTTATCGCAATCGAGTGAATATAATAATCTTTCATAAATTAAAGATAAAAGAACCCTGTATTCATACGCCATTCACGCGCGAGGCAAAAGCGGACCCATCGAACAATACCGAACCCTGAAAAGGAGACGACAACGCGCGTCGCGCCAAGTTAAGTCGGCGTTGCCGGGCCGAGTAATTTGTTATAAGCAATTCCAGAAAAAAACGGCGCTCCGGCGGCGATCAGCGGGCGGGTAATTATAAATCAATACGCTATTTTTCCATCGACGAGACGCACCGTATACAGAGGGATGGGAAGTCACTTTACGAGAACCGACATCCAACTTTTCTCCATCAGAAAACGAGCAGTACTAGGAAATTTTAATAGCTGCGATGGTGATAAGGTAATAATGGGTCTTATGCGAGAGATTTTGAGTGCTATTCCCCCACGGGGAATTTGTATGAATGATCGTTGTTCCTTCATCGTTCCTGGTTCTCTTTCTTGGTACAATTTATGCATGTCTCCATAAAACACAGGAAAATTTGTAAGCTGTCAGCAGTGACAGGAAACCGGAAAATCGAACAAACGCAGAAATATTTTCATTTGTAATACCAGTAATATTGAAGAGGCTTAAATACTTTACACTTATCATACAACTAGAGCGTCAACGGAATTCTCAAAGATTCCAATCAAAATACACAAACAAATCAGAAACAAATAACAATTTGAGTTTAAACCTAAACACCGAAAGGTTTCGATCAGAACTGTAACAGGGAACAATGTTAAAGGTTCACCGAGATCCTAAGCTCGCTCGAGACTTGAAGACACCCTGTAGCGTTTAGAAATGGTAATAAATTCCGAACGCGATGCACTACGCTCACAAATGGAGCAAAACGGCTAAACAAATTGCTGCGACAGCAGCCCTGAGATAGTCCACTTTTTGCACTAATTCGGCATACCGAAATAAAAATTCCGACTCCTTACGCGGTGGGCAAAAACAGTATCGTTTCTGGACGCGGCGACAGAGGCCTCTTCGGCGAACGCGTTCGGTGAGTGATTTCAAAAATGGAACGCAAAAAGTTGAGCTCTGAAAGCGAGCCGCGCTGCTGTGTGTGCGAGCGAGCGCGAGCTATTGTCGACGCGGGCAAAAAACTGTTCAACACATTTATTGGCCTGATCTGAACTGTCATTTTATCGTACTAAACTGCCGATGTGATGAGTAAATTATATAATCTTAGATCTTATTTATCTTAGAGGTCTATGTTTGTTAAACTGTTTCATTATATGCCTCCTTTTGTTATGAAAAATCAAAATCATTTATTCATCGACATAAGACACTTACATTTAATCTACCGGTAGTCATATATATTTTTTTAAATCTACCACCGCAATCACCGCATTTAGCAGGGGTCCATCGAAATAGAGAACATTCATGCGACAAGATAAGCATTTGAATTATTCTTAAGCAAATGTTGTAATTTTAATAGAAACTTTAAAATTGCTTATGTATATATTTAAAATTTTAAATATATCATCATCAATAAATATCCTCGAATCGATTGCAAGCAATTATATTAGTGGTACACCATTTCACACGTTTTTCTTAATTTCACTATTAATTATTGAGTATATACTTGTATCAGGGGGAAGTATGAGTTTACATATGATATAACAATACTTATTTCTGATATATTTTAATTTATTTATACTTTTTGAACACAAAATATGTACATAGGCGGACTTAATGCCATCACCATTATCTACCGGTCAACCTTTAGGTGGTCTAGAAGTTTAAGTAGGTGGATTAATTGTGATATTCTTCGTACATGTTCAATGGTGCAGTTGCTACGCTATTGGCCTCGGTACCAGAAGTCGTGGATGCGAAGCTTGTACATGACAAGAGTAACCCACATATAGTTTTAGATCTGGGTGTTTTGTTCCCAAGGAGAGTTGACGTGAAACAAATGGATGGTCGTAAACACGTAGCTAACACTGCTAACATGATTCACGTGTCGTGCCAAACCCACCTAAGAGAGAAAGGGCCATATAATCTAGTCCAGTTTAATGCCAACCCCATCTAAGAGAAAAACGCCAATATAATCTAGTCCAGTTTAATGCGAATTAATTGAACGTACAGAGCGCACACAATCCCGACCGATGAGATCACAATTTATTACCACCGAAACCGGGTTCCCTTGACCGCAATCCTCCGCCATCTAAACACCGGTGCCCACGTAGATAGCGTTGCCGATTTAGATAGCGCCCGCCATCACCCGCGGAGATAATCGCTCGGCCAACAAATCGTAAAGCTGACCTCATGACCCCGCGCTGGCAACCCCATCGGGCGAGGCCCGGTGACCCGTTTGCTGGAAATGTCGCCGCGCCATGGACGGGGAGATTAATGGGCGCTTTCTTCGTATCAGAATGAGTTAGCGCTCGACGGAAGACGCGCATAGTATATATTGCGACATTTATGCTTTTTTCATGAAATAATTTGGCGGTTCAAATATAACGATTACGAATAGAGAACTGTGCGGGAATTTGCAGATGGCGCGCACAAGGTATCGCGTCATTTAATGCTACAATACAAATAGTCTTTTAGAATTTGTCTAGACGACTTATGGTTTACAACAAGCTTATTTTAAGGCTATACTTGACAGGACTTCTACCGGTGGACAACACTCAGTGCAAGCTTGAGGCAGTAGTGTCCACGTAATTAATTTCGAAAAACACTGGGATTTATAAGTCAAATCAAGGCCGACATCACAGTCATTTGGCAATCACTGACTAGCTGTCAATGTTCCTAAATATAATATATATTCTTAAATATAACTAAACATCCTCAGCTCAAATTAGTATAGCTTCGAACAATGGGCACAGCTATGAGCACACAAATGACACAGTATATCTTTTACCAGCCGGCAAACGATGGGTGTAACAGGAAGGGTGTAGCGCCGACAACCGCCCCGTAAACTTTATAGGTCACTATAACAGAGTTTATGGGGTCGACGGATAGACTGCTTACATAATAACGTCCATCGTCAGTATATCCTATGTTACTAATAAACTTAGTAACTTTTTAACAATCTAGTTCTTTGGCTATGATTAATAAATTCCTATAATTAAAGTAAATTACAATGCTTCTGGGAATTTATTAAAATAATTGAAGCCATATCTTCCCTTATTACGATAAAATACCTGTACAGATATTTATGTAATTTAATGAGACGGTTGAAGTAAAAGGTTTCATATTATGTCACACTTCGAAGCACAGGTTCAGATTTTATACAGTTAATAGAGCATTGCTCTATATACGATCCCATCGCAGGTGATGTCCATCGTCTATCATCTAAAATTTTATACATATTTTTTCAATATGAAAGTAAAAACTCCTGCTGAAACTATTTTTACGCTTCAAGTCTTTAAAACTTGATTTTTCAAACCAAAACACATCTCGAATACCTTTCTTTAAATACCAAGGTTCAGTCGTGTTGACTAGTGCGGCCATAACTTGATTAAATAAATCGGTAGACTTTCAATTTTGGCCGGGCAACAATGATTTCACAGTAATATGTGTCTTGTTCTTACGTCCAACGAAATTCATAAATGCCCACGAACGAGCATCAGTCGTGACTCAAAAATAAAAATGGCGCGCGCCGCTTTCACTCGTAAACTTTTTTAAGTGAGTTATGCGCAAGCACTCCTGCAGACAATTCAGCGGAAGCCTCCCACAATTGGGCAGCTCCAACCAGTTTGGCGATGTAAGGAAACTGCTAGACAGCTTATCTAACCTAATCCAAACAACATCTCGTTTAAATGTCCACAGAACACCATCATGTGCAAAAAAATGTTGATTCTTATAAAAATATTGAGGTCTATATACCTAAATTTGTAAAGTGGGAAATTTTTTACTTGAAGTAATGGAAAATTAAGCAGCAAATTTAAATGCAATAGCGACAAGGTAACCAGCAAGCATTTTATAATTACAAACTTGAAAAACTTTTGAAAAGTTAATATGAATTGCATTTTGTCATCCGGAAACAATAAATAACAACATTTACGTATTACGTTGCGTTTAAAAATTTCGAGAAAATTTTAAAATTTTGCGTAAGTTCATATAAAAAAATACGAAGAGCACAGACATTTTGACTTATAGCTCTATTTTACCTGTCTCTATATAGAGACATGTTTAGACAACGAGAGTATTAAATGTGCCAAAGTCCGAAGCCGTATCGCTATGATATTGTTAACCGTAATAAATAGAATACAAAAGGTATGAAATATGAGAATGATATAAATAAGAAGACAAAATATAAATAAAACAGTAAAACTTTTAATTAGCACTTACCACAATGGGCCCGTTACGCCCTGTGCTGGTAAGTGTAGCTCCGAACCACTGGTTCGACTTCTGGTCGATTTGCCTCTGCTGAGTGTCCACGTTATTGCCTGAGAAGAAGAAAATCGACAATTTAATATTTACAATCATTTTGTGAATGCATCTAAAGGCCCATTTACACGATGCCATTTTCTTGTACATACAAGAGCAATAATTGAATGCAATAAGTTGCACGCAATAATTGACCATCAAGAATTGTAAGCAACAGTTTACACGCAGATATAGTAAAAAAAATTGAATGCGATTATTGTATGCAAGTCTTGACAGGAAATAATTGCAAAGGTCTTTTGTTTACACCAATGCAATTATGTTTAGGCGATTATTGCTTTCAAGTTTTGACTTGTCTAAACACATGCTTGTATGTGTGTGTACAATTTATTGGCGTTTTGCTTCAAGTATTGCACGTATTTGCGTTGACAAATTTTTCATGCAAGTGTTGAACGTTTTACAAAGGGCTGTTTTTTAAAAGAAATGGCTCAATAATAAGTGTTCAAGTTAGATTATGCCGATTAAATATATTTCATTGAGATTTATTGCAACTCATTTATTGCTTCAATTTAATTGTATATAACAGGCAAGAAACTTGCACCGTGTAAATGGGCCTTAACGCTAAAATATACGCTTTTAGAACTCCCGCAGGCATTCATAGTGTTTTGTTCTATACAAGAGTTTTCTAAAGATTTATTGGATACAACTACATTATTTAGAACCTACAAAGGCTTATAGCTAGTTACACGATACCGTTACATGAACTTAGCAGTCGGTAATAACTTAATAATGAAGTGCATTTATCTTAAGCAACATCCCTGAATTCAATTTCGTTAGCTTACAATCCGCGCGCATGATGTATGCCCATTTTAATTGGGTTATTGTTTTCCATTAACCGTGGAGACGTCATTTTGGAATTTTTAATATTATAGAAATTGTAATGAATGCAGCTGCTTGTATTTTTACAAGAGGTTTTCCTTTACATTGTATTAGGTTGTGTCGCCAACGTGAGTCATTTTAGTGACTTATTAATATTTTTAATTTGATATTGACCTGTAACTTCCTTCGTGCGACTTTGGAACGGAAAGACACATTTTGAGACGAGAAAAGTATTTTTAAATTTTTCCATTTGAACTTACTAAACTCTAGTACAATTTAAGTATGTACAATTGGTAAACGTAAATAGATGAATTTTGTAACAAAGATCGACTCACGTCGACAGCACAGTGACGACATAAATCCCGAAGAGTTAAGAATATATCACAATGCAATTGGATGACGTGTGATTATGGACACGCGGCGCGGGCGTGTCCACCGCACTCTATCGCCCCGATCGGGAACGAGCGCTATCTATACCGCATCGAAACTGAAAAAACATTGAAACACGCAATTAATCTTTGGACGGAGGCGGTGATTATTTTTAATTATTCGGTGTTCGCGAATGAGTTATCGCAACGCGTCCCGTTCGGGGTATTAAATATAGTTAATTCCGACTGCCGAGTTAACGCGGCTTGATTGATGCCCGCGAGAGCATTGATTATGGACTCCCGTCGCAACAGTTCGTCTATAATCTATTAGTCTCATTTTGCTTCCTAAAATCAGATGCCCGTGCAATGTGTATGAATAATTACGTCTCGTCGCTCCGGATATAAAGGCGAAGTTTTAAACGCTCGTAAGGTACAATCGCTAACAACAAATTCAAAACATCCTGAAAATTAATACATAAATTATCGGCATAAAAATTTTATGGTCTTTCTTTTTTCATGGGAAGTTGTGTTTTATTTTACTAAAGCCAGCTGTTGCATATTCTTCACCTAATTATTTATTGAACCCACACTGCTTTATAAAATGTATCGTCAAAACGTTAACACTAGAAACAGTGGGAATGTTAATTCAAAATTGTAAGCACTAATTAATTACAAGGATACTTAATAACGGGCTAACTAAATAACTAACTTGATTTTAACTGTGGTAGAGCCATAAAACAGTCTTCACTGTTGCCCGAATTGACAGGTCCAATCGAGTAGGTCCCATGACCTCGCAGAGGACCGGCATGAAGTGTTATACTTCTGCGTTTCCCGTAAGGTGGTAAATCATCCGCCAACTTACGGGTGTTGAAAATGTCAATGGGCATCGGTTATCACTCGCCATCGGGTTCCCAATTCGCTTGGCATCTTTTCAAATAAAAAAAAAATACCATTGCCAGTTTTTTGAGCGTATAGCGACCATTAATATCAAAATAGAAGTAGACATTATTTTTTTAATGTGACACGATTACAATACTAATTATCAGAAGAAATATTAGCCGCAATGACCTTTAGGATTTGTCATGGTACATCAATATAGGGCTAATGACTACAGCCCCTTCCCTCAGTCGACACGCCGCACCCTTGCGGAGGTCTAATCGGACTGAGGTTCAGCTTTTATACTGATTGTGTACAGTCGGACACACAACCCACTTCACTACATTTTAGCTGACTATAAAAATTACATTATTTCGTGTATTTTCTTTAAATTCAATTTTAAGTCTTCTTTCAGAAGTACTTAATTTCTTTTTCATTTCTTTACTTTTTCGATTTGTATTATGAATCAGGTTTTATATATAAAAACGATAAAAACTGTAAGCAAAAATTATAAGCTTACCGACAAATAAATCTGTCTAAAACATCAAACAGAATCGTAGTAAACAAAATCGGGCTATAATGTGTCTTTGGGGAAGCCCAGGCTAGCATTGAGCTGTAAACTAAACGTGATGATAATGAGGGTTTATAGGTAGCATAAAAATAACTGTGGCAGGGCCACGAAACAGTTTTCATCTGTTGCACGAATGGGCAGGTCCGTCCTGGTAAATACCACGACCTCTCAGAAGACCGGCGTAAAGTAGAGGTGTTACCCTTCTGTGTTTCGTCTGATGAGTGAGTTAGCCGGGGCCCACATTATTTAATGCGCAAATGACCATGGGTGGCGGTTATTACTTAACATCAGGTGAACCACCAGCTCATTTACCACTATTTCACATTAAAAAAAATGAAACACTTTTCAACGCGAAATTACAGCCCAATGATATGTCCGCCTATTAGCCACTGAATGTCGCGGTGGCTTATGGTCTTATTTTATTCCTTTACGCGTTAGGCGGTCGCCTAATGGCCCCGGACACTTACATATCGTCTGGACATTAGGCGCGCTCATATGACTCACGGGCGAAACACGCCCGCGACCTGAGATCGCTGCTCACACGACTTTCTTTTGACAAGCGTTATTACTCATAAAGGAGTATACGCACCGCTCGGATGCTGTTGTTCGCCCATTGAACGCTCGTGAGCGTCTCTTATAAACGAGACGAAACTAAATGCCCGACGCCGATCCATTAGCACAGATCGCAGCGACAGAAATGTTTAAAGGGCGCGCTTTCAACGCTTCGTTATTTGCGGATTTGATATGACAATCAAATCCGCAAATAACGAAGTGATAACGCATCATTGCAGAATTATTCCCGAGATAATTATTCATAGTCTAACATATAATCGTGATTCCGCTTTTCACAAAACTGACGAAGCCTAAAATTCGCCCGACATCTAATTGTGTGATGAACATAGTGTTTTTCTAGTTTCACGGTGATTATATATCTATAATGTATATTTATTTACAAAAAAGTATTCTGAAGTATCTATGTTTATCAGTTAATTATTTTCCATAGTACATGCTTTGCTGAATTTGGAACTAGATAATTAGTGTTAATATATTCTGAAATAGTGGGACGTGGGGTATTGAGTCCGTCAATTGGTCACCTCAGTTGAAAGTCTCAAGTCTTGCAGTCTACATACTTATACGTCTACATACGTATTACACATATACTTTTTATTCAAACAAGCTTCTCTGCTGATCTATTCAATCGTGTCATATTCAATCTGACAGTCTTTATCAATTAACCTTTAGTCTTGTCAGCGTTTAAGGTCGGAGATGGTGACGTCCATAAATGTTTCGTATTTATTGTGCATTCTACGGCTACAAACGTACCGCGTATATCATCTCCGATTTGTGAAAAACGGTTTGCACTAATTACTGTTGATTGAAGGATTATAAAAAGTTTGAGAGTCTCCTGTACTTTAACTGTTCAGTATAGTGACGTCAATTAGTAAATGGCCTGGCCAAAAATTAAAAAAACACAACACGCATCGTTGTAATTCAAAAAGATCCCGCCATCGCCCGCCTCCTGTTTGTTCTCTCACGTGTGTGCCACCAGAAAGAGCTTCGAGTTGATTTTTATCTCTGCCGATACCCTTAATGGCGTACCAAATACGGCGCGGTGATACCATCCCGTGGAGCCAAATTATAGCTTGTTTTATTGTTCGCCGTAATGTGGCCGTAGGAGCGACATTAAAAAAAAAGTTTACAATGGGCTTTTCTGTTGAACGGTAACCACAGGCTGTTGCTTTTATCAACTTTTGGATGTTTAATAATAATTCGAGAAGCAAACAACATAATTTCACTATAGAAGGACCAGACAGCTTTAATGTTGCACAAACAGACAAGTTCGTCCGGAAAAATATCATGACCTCACTAGAACTTGAAGTGGAAGTATATATTTTTTTCGTTTTGTCCGATAAGTGCGGTAGTCGGGGTCTATCTCATCTACAACCGCAGCGGTACATACTGTGGGTAGCGGGCGGTGACCAAAAAAATCATGCAATCACGCCAATTCACTACTGCCTTATGAAAGCAAGTTCAAGCAAACCCTTCGTTTAAATTTTATAGGATAAATGGTAGGGCTACGCCTCAGCTTCTGCTCTGGCACGAATGGGCAGGTACGTCCGGAGCTACCACGGCCTCACAAAGACCGGCGTGAATTGAAGGTACATAATTTCGCGTTTCGTCTGGTGAGTGAGATAGCCGGAGCCCAATTTCCAAAAAGGTTGTCAACGCTTCTGCAAACCCTCGGGTGTAGCAGATGTCTATGGGCGGCGGTATTCACTTAACATCAGGTGAACCGTCTGCTCGTTTGGCAACTTGTCACATAAAAAAAATCCGTGGCATACAATTTTAATGGTTGACAACCTCTGCAACCTCTCAGATGTTGTAGATGTACATGGGCAGCGGTAATCACACCAATCAATCAATTAACATTTGCCAATCATACACATCAAAAAATGTATTTGATAAAATTGGGCAGTTCTTCCTTCAAAATAGGGATAAATCATCACAGCATTTTTAAAGTAGACCTGTCCGTTTCAAATATTTTTAGGTCGAAAAATCAAACAATAAATTATCGACAGACTTTTTGTACGCCCTGTGCGTTAGCCGAGTCTTGAATGAAGACATTAAATTTCGACATCAATTTCCGCACTGTTATGACCGCCATGATTGAACACACGACACGGACGCCCTCTAATTTGATCGGTCGCCATTTTGGGCGGCTACTTATCTGATGTCGGGAAAATTAATGGTTGATACAAGATATTGGCTCATCTCTTTAAAGAGCCTGTTGAAAGCATGTCGCTTGAGTGATGGTAGCATTCACTCTTTTTGGATGTTCAGAAGAATCATCGCCGTACTTGGACAATTGTCATTACTCTCATACGATTGCATCTCTTATCATTTTTAATGATCGTTAATTAACTTGCTGATGTGATAAAAACAAAACAAACGTTAAAATTGTTTTTTTTTTTTTTACGAATTTGTACGGCATGCTTGGCACTATCAATTGCAATATTAATACCATAATTAAATCATTATACCCATAATTTTGGGACTTGCCAAATGAAACATTCATAACGAGTCCCCCCCCGCGCCCACCCCAAGAGTTAATAATATGAATACAATGTGTAATAATAACGGATAAGAGGTAATAAGAACTGAAAACCCTTAATTTCTGTCGCACTATCTGTTGTTAGCGTGAGTGTTTATGTTACATGAATTTACCTATTGTAAAACATTTACAGAATGAATGATACAACATGAATTTATTTATTGACGCATTAAAGTATTTGTATTACTATCTATATCAAAAATTGTGCATAATATTAAATATTTAATAAAAACCAAAGATAATGAACTAAAAGAAAAATCAATCACACGAAACTCGCCTCTAACGTCTTTTATTCAAATAGCATCGATGTAACGATTGCGGTATAAAATTTTATTTAACGTTATTAAGACCTCTATCGTAACATATAAATCTGTGACAACAAAACCGACATTTAAAAAACCTTTAATGCAAGGACAATAGGTTAGAACGGCTCCCTTCACGCGTCGCTCCCGGATCACTGAGCAATTGAATCCCCTATCATAAACGCTCGAGTTATTCCATTATTCAAGTTTTTGTTAATTTTTGAAACAATACAACGTATAGATAACCCTGTAGTTATGACTCGATGACGTAGCTGCTATTGGCTTCAGCGCCGGAGGTCGCGGGTTTGATTCCACAGGGGACAAGGGTGTCTTTCGAATTTCTCCCCCAATACAAAAAAGAGATGGACTAGAGTTCGGAATGCGGCTGTGGGTGTAAGGTTGCTGGTTTGAATCCTAGATCCGTGTTTTAACTAGAACCTTTTTCGATGTATTTTCTGGCCAAAATCATTGTCCACAAGACCGGGATTGACTCGTCACTTTCCGGGATTTCGTAAGCTTGATAAAAAGTGATTCTTTGGGTTATAAACGTAAGGGATTGCTAACAGGGCTGCTAAATATATGGAAATATCTTGAAAAAGGACTATAGAGTAGGTACAGACTTGCTTGAATTTCCACTTCTTGACCTTATTCTAAAATATCTAATACTATATGGGTATGTATATATTTGTGTATGTATATTTGTATTATATATATATGTATATATGTGTATGTATATATATATATATATATATATATATATATATATATATATGTGTAATAGCTATATATACTAGTATATGTGTATATTTATGTAATATGTATGTATATTTTATATATTATCATATTCTTTACTATCTCATCTCATCTGGCTCTTTCGCACCTCCTTATTCTCTCTGCTTATTTGTCGGTTGACTGGTAGAGAACACCTAATGGTGTTAAGTCCGCCATTGTACGTTATTGTGCATAAAGTTTTTAAATAAATAAATAAAATAAGTAGGGGACGCTTAATGGCTACCACCAACCTTGGACAACAAGGGGCACTAACATTGCTGACTTTCAAGACGGTAGATTCTGATAACGGTGGTTCACGTCAGACAGTGGTCGGAACATAAAAGTATAAACACTGATGACTTCGTGGCAGTTACCAAGGTGTGGGCTTCGGTGCCGAGAGTTGTGGGCTCTATTCCCACGCGGGACAGCTGTTGTGTGACCCACAGATTATTGTTTTCGGAACTGGCTGTTTGTCCACGTTAAATTTATGCATATAAAACATCCTAAGACACAGGATAGTGCTATCCTACAGTAAGGGGCAATGGTTTCTAAAGGAAGACTAATAGATCTTTCTAAGCTGTAGTATTAATTCACGTCTTTGGGACTGATTACCCAACCCCTTCCACACAAATACAAATAAACACTTCTCATTTAGGCAAGGTCTTCTACGAGGCCGTGTTACATAGCCGGCTCAATAATCTATGTAGAGTAATAGATTATATTACTAATGTTGCCAGAACATCGTTACGTCCATTCCTAAATACGATGGGACCGAACTGTAATTAAGAAAGGGTGCGCCTGTTTCACGCACCGTTAAACAGTAATGCAATTAAGGTGATTTATTTAATAACAGTAACATCCTGTGTCTAGTTTTGAATTGGAAACATACACATATTTCATCAGCCGTTTGATACGTGCGAGTGTGTTTTAACAGTAACTCTTTGGATTTGAACTGATAAATGAAGAATTATTACTATACAGTAGTAATTAATGGATCGAACTACGTAAAATATGTTACAATTATTCCGTTTGGGAATTGAATTCAGTGCCCATTGCTCCCATCACCCATCGTTCTTATACGGAAGTTTATAATTCGATACTTTCACGTAAAGCGAAACAGCCCGTACCACTTCCCTACTTACATGTTAATCAGCTTTACCCCAAGCGTCTTCGCAATTAGCCAAATCTCGAGGGCTCTTCTCTCCAACGAGCCAACAAGGTTCTAAGCGTCCTGAGGGTACAAATGTACAGCAATCAATAAGCCAATAACGCAGCGAGCGAGCCCTCTTGTCCAAGCATCAATTAGCGACAAGTGGTTCGGGCCAATTCGTTCAATTCGGCCCCCGGGCCAATTTAGACCACAGATTGATGAGATGCCGTTCACCGACGCTCCTAACGTACGCTAGGGCTTCGTATATTATTAAAGAACCTGACATAAATGTTTTATGTGACATTTATGTCAGGTTCTTTAATAATATACGAATGGAAAAGAGACATGTCTCAAAAAATATACTCTGTTACTTATCTATCGCAAATGAGGTAGCACAATTTAAAAATAGAGGGGGAATTAACAAAAGGTGCCCAAATTTACACAGAAAGTTCAGACTCGCTAGTGTAATCGTTTATTGAAATAAAAACAAACTTTTTTTTTTTTTCAAAAAATTACCATTCAATTCCCTTAAAAACAGAACTTGTTGACAACGCGGTAGTCATTCACAAATACCTAAATTTTACTGTTCACGCACACAAACGAACTTGTGTGCGTGTTAGTTATGAATGATCGCGCCTAAAATAAACGAGTTGCGTATAAATCACGCACTTTTTGATATAAGTTCAATTGAATGTAATTAATTACTTACGAGTGATTTAAAATATTTATAATTTTGTATATAACATTATTTATGTCTAGAATTAATTATTAAAAAATGGATACACTTACAAAAAACTCCCTGTATAGGCGAGAAAAGCTAAACAAGCTTTCAGGAAACTTTTCATTCAAAGAGTTTAAAAAATAAAGCATCTTCATGATTCCTAATTCAAATATCTCTTTCAAATTCAGTCTGGACTATCGTTTATATATCACGGACTTATCATAACTAATAAATAATCATCAACATTCAAGTACTATAAAACGGCTAGAGAGAAGATGTCTTCCCCATCTTAATAGCTCTGTAACTATGCTATCAGTGGCCATGAAGACTGAGCTGAATACATCAAACTATGACTATAACAGGGCGGCTTTCCTCTCTTACTTCTGTGTCCCTGGTCCGCAACATTCGCTAACAGGAGCCGTACAACATTCATAATTTGATTCGCGCCAACTCATTACTCAATCTAAATCGCCGGCCGCTTAGGTGCATTTGCATCGCGTCACGAGTTTCCCGAGAAGCGTACGGCCGCAGTCATGATTTATTTTTAACACGACAAAGCGAAAACTGAGTCTCCGATTTCATGCAGCGCGAAAGAAATCAACTTACAGCGGGGCAAACACCGCGCTAGCAGCAAATGCGGCGGGCGGTCGTTGAACCGCGCTTCGGATCGACACGAAATTAATGGCACTTCTAGTAAGTAGCAGCGCATCAAGCGACCTCTGTATCATTGGGGCCGAAAGACTTTAATACATATAAAAGGCGAGTCTCTCTGTGTGTTCTCTCCCCTTATAATTTAAGATCCATTAGTCGTAAGTTAGGTCGAATCACTAAGTTTGGACTCGTAACTTAGCGATTCGTTTTCACATAGAACTACATTGTACGTTTATATTCAGATTTCGTTATGATTGATTGGTAATTGAAGCTGATTTACAGGTAAATAACAAATGAGAAAACCTACTGATGGATGTCTCGATGAGGTGAAGACGATTGAAGATGTCCCATTCGTGATTCGTGATTGTGGCTCAAAGAAATAGGAAATGGAAAAAATGTTTCGATTTTGACGCTGTACTGGAATTCCAATTCGCCTCCAAATATTGCAAATAATTTCAATAACATTCGTACCATTTGCAGAAATTGATTAAGTTATGAGACTTCTCATCTTAAGGTTACCTGTTCGAATCCCAGTGACGTACACCTATGACTTTTCCTCCAACATTTTTTTCTCTCATGAGGTAGTGCACGACAAGGCTATCCAACTGCCGCATTTGGGACTTAATAAGTGAGCAATAATTAAATCTGTCAACCCTACTCATTCTGTTTTGAATAAAAAGACCAGAGAGTTGGTACCTCTAATACTGGCTAATGAATTCGAAACAAACTCTGCTTGTATAAGTAAAAGTGTCGTTAAAGATGTCAGCTCTATTAATTAAATTTTAATGAGTATATACCTTACGTGACATGGACATTAGACATTCATCTTAAGGCCCACCCGTTGGGAGACACTGTTGAGGTCATTGAGCATAGCACCCAGGTCCTCCAGCGATTCTGCCATGATGACTATATCGTCGGCAAATTGAAGGTGGGTGATGTATTCGCCATTGATGTTAATACCTCGTCCTTTCCAGTCCAGAAGCTTGAAAACATCTTCCAACACAGCGGTGAAGAGTTTCGGGGATATGACATCACCCTGTCTTACAGCCTTCTGCAGATGGATAGGTTTTGTACTCCTGGACTGTACTTGGACGGACATCGTAGCCTTGTTATACAAACACCTCAGCACTTCGATATACCGATAGTCAATTTGGCACCGCTGAAGAGCCTGGAGTACCGCCCAAATTTCGACAGAATCGAAGGCTTTCTCATAGTCCACATACGCTAGCGAGTGGCAGCCTCGTACTGGCCATCGCAGTGTAGGACGACCACTAGATGGAGTGACGACCTGTGCAAATGTGCGGGAAGTCGATGGATGCAGGTGGCTCAGGATCGTACTTCGTGGCAGTCTGTGGGGGAGGCCTATGTTCAGCAGTGGACTTAAACAGGCTGAAATGATGATGATGATGATGATATACCTTGCTTGCAATGTGACTCAACTACCAAATACGAAAACTAACCTCTTAACAAAATCGATTGTCATAGAATAATACATAATTAATTACGATATAAAGGACTATTAGTAAAAAAAATTGTAATTTAATCAACGTTACACTAATCAAAGCTACAATGAAAGAATCTACAAGGCCTTTGTGTTGCGGACAGCGATTGATAGTCTCCCAAATCGAAACAATGTGTTAGAAATAACAATTCAAAAGAAGTAATGTTTACATTCTTCTATTAATTTTTATTGCATTCTACATGGCCTAGATGTAGAATGCAATAGAAACTAATTTAAGATGTATGTTTTAAATTAACGTCCCGTCTAGACTCGAAACAATTACGTCTTGTAGTTGAGACAATCTTCTAAATTTACCACGTGTATAAGACGTCCAGTTAAAGATTTGAACTCTTCCTTTGCTGGCAGAACAATTAACATTACACTACATCCACTACAATTAACATTGCATTACAATGTCTCGGCATTATTTGATATGAGCGTCATTTTCCAATTGACGAGATTTTTTTTATGCGAGAAGGAATGCCTGCGATCTGTTTTCCTGATGTTAAGTTTAATTTTTAATTTATTAATAAAAAAAAAATATATCCAAAAAATATGCTTACATAGCTATTCTCGCCAAACTTTTACGTTGATGGCGAGACACGCTCGATTTTCACTTAAATAATATGCTTAGATATTTAAAACTACGCATTTTATATGTATAATTCATGCATAACATAGTAGAGGAATACTGATAATTTAAGAGGTTTCTAATGCGATGTCGAAAACAAACATTCAACATTGCACCCATGCGAAGCCGGGGCGGGTCGCCAGTCTGTTATAAATCAAAAGCTACTCCAACGATAATTCATCAAGGAACAAGTGATATTTTTTTTATGTGAAAAGTTGCCAAGCGAGCAGACGGTTCACCTGATGTTAAGTGAATACCGCCGCCCATGGACATCTGCTACCCGAGGGTTGCAGATGTGTTGACAACCTTTTTAAAATTGGGCTCCGGCCACCTCACTCACCAGACGAAACGCGAAAGTATTATACTTTCACTTTACGACAGTCTTCTGTGAGGTCGTGGTACTTACCCGGACGAGCCTGCCCATTCGTGGAACAGCCGAGGCTGCTGCATGGCTCTACCACCGAAAAAACCGCCGTCCACGGACATTTGCAACACCCGTAGGGTTCTGCAACCCACATCACATAAAAAGAGGGCCCCAGATGAGACATGAGACCTCATTCACCAGAACGCATAAATTAAGCACTTCCACTTTATATAAAAATACTTTTATTTATTTCACGTCTTCTGCGAGGTCGTGGTATTTCAACAACAGCGCAACAGCGAAGCATGGCCCTACCACAGCAGAGAGAAACTAAATGAATGATAGAGAGGAACTAAATGAAACCACATAATTATATATTTATACTAGCTGAGCCGACATAATTCTTCCCAAAAATAAAAAAATTGGATGAGCCACCCTTAACACATAGGGGCATAAAAATAATTTTATAAAACTATTCTCACACCTACTGAATATACATGTAAATTTCCTCAAAATTAGTCAAGCCGTGTCGGAAGAGTATATTTATACTAGCTGAGCCGAAAAACGTTGTTTTGACATAATTTTTCCCAAAAATAAAAAAATAAGATGAGCCACCCTCAACACATAGGGGTATAAAAATAATTTTATAAAACTATTCTCATACCTACTGAATATACATGTAAATTTCCTCAAAATTGGTCAAGCCGTGTCGGAAGAGTATATTTATACTAGCTGAGCCGAAAAACGTTGCTTTGACATAATTTTTCCCAAAAATAAAAAATAGGATGAGCCACCCTTAACACATAGGGGTATAAAAATAATTTTATAAAACTATTCTCATACCTACTGAACATACATGTAAATTTTATCAGAATCGGTCAAGCCGTGTCGGAAGAGTACGCTTCAAACTTACACAAGAATTTTATGTATTAGATGATAGAATGTTGTTTTTCATAGTTGCTTAACGGTTGTCGAGATACTATTTGTACATCATTGTACCCTGTTTATACCTATACACCGTAAAATTCCCTACTTTTTCATCGACACACAAACCAAAAAACCAACAGCGTTAAATTGCTACTTAACCATTTAGCGTCTGTGAATTAAATCGTGGACACTCGTTGTCTCGGGGCCGTCTTTTGTTGTCCGCCTATTTATTACGGCGTACTTACACTGCTAAAGGCCTCGAATTTAAGCGGCTACAATGACATTAGCCCAGGCGTGTGAAACGGACAGGTTCGCCGCGCAAGCGTGCCCATCTACTAGTTTTGGCAAAACTCGTTCCCGCGCAGTCGTAAAACAAAGCGACGATAAGGCTTGGAGACATCGGTTGTCAACCGGCCGCTAATCGTCGTAGGAATGTATACAGAAATCCTAGAGATCGACTCTCAAGTGACACCCGATTCAATTTTGTCAACAAAACATTTCTCAAGCACAGTATAAGACTGTTCCTATGTATTTATTGTTGGCGCTGGCAACACTGTATACCGGATATGACGTTATCTACTGGAGCCAAGGGACACGTGGTCGCATGGTGCAGCGGTCACTTGGATTTCGGCTTTCCGGACGGTGATATAACCACTAGCGCTGTTTGTCGCTATAATAGTTGTTAATATTCAAGTTCAGTAATAGTTAAAATGTTAGGATCAAGGTAAAAACGTTAAAACTCTTATATTATACGTATTGTAGTTTTCGTTGCACACGTTAACAAACGTATATATGTATTCGTGAACTCAGGTCATATTAATCTCATAATCATACATATATAAACACTTGCACCTTTTAGTCATATAAGGATTTCTATTTTATAATCATATCGCTCCGAATACCGTAAAAGAATCCAGTTCCAGGTCTGAACATCACTCATTTAAATTTGGATAATTACGAAGAAACGCGTCTTTGATTAGATAAGCTTGGCTTTAGACATTTTGCAGCTGGCTCTGCCTTCTTCTAATTACATAGAGTCGTATCTTTCGAAACATTGCCCCAATTGCGGTTGATATTAGAACCTACAAACCACAAACTACCTTGCAAAATGTTTTCAGTAAATAAAGTATCTAATATAGTAACAGAAACTAGCATTAAACCCATTGTGTAAATATTATCCTTGATGTACCTATTTCCTTGCACACAGACCTATCTATAATTATTCCTAACTCCAACAAAATTCATATAACGTCGCAGAATTATTTAGTAAGTAATTTTTTCCAGTGACATGACTATAAATAAAGCTGTTGTATTTTTTAGATAGCAACATTCTCTCATCTTCCGTCTGTTTTATTCAACTTTTCAGAAAATCATCACAACCTTCATAAAGTAGGGGAAGGTTTAAGTTTAAGACACTAATAATTAATATAAGAAAACAACATCAAATAAAACATATCTGTTATATTCTATAAATTGTAACCTCACCACACAGTGATAATAAGCTAATCCACGGCCCACTAAATTAAAACGCGAACTACCAGCTAACAAATATTCAACGTGGGCCTAGATATTCGGGCTGTGGGCGCGTCGACCAGGCGTGGGCTTTAATATCGATTCCACGCACGCGCACTCGGTAAAATCGACAACTGTCGGGATCGTTGATTCAGATTCTCGTCCCAGCTCTCGCTCGACCGTTTATTTTCCACTTAAACTGCCTTCACCCACCGCTCTTCTCCCGAATACAAGATCATTATGTCAATATTGTGTTTATCGCGACTGATTTCTATTCGGATTTATTTATAGATATAGTCCCCCATGTTCAGCCGGCCGGACGTCGTTTTGTTTTTTAAAAACACTTCAATAAAGACGCTCTATATTGGACGTATGTCTTTTTCTATTACCCGTAAATAATGTACCTATCTAGTTTCTCGATTACATCAATTACTGCAATCGATATAAATAACAAATTGATAGAACACAAGAAAAACATTAATGACAATGCTTTTACACATCTAAGTTACCTACTCGGTTTCAATTGATATTTTCCACTCAAGCTGTCGCCAACCATGTAGTACGACCATCGTTGGTTAATATTACATCGTAATACAGCACCAAGGTCGAACATGACACCAACTACGTATCCAGACCGCCCACCGCTACCTCCGCTTACGCCCGTGGTATAGCCCACCGCATTACATATTAATATTGACATTGGGCAAATTTGGTCGCGTGGGTGTCCACGCGTTAATGAGACGTCCGGTGTCTTCGGCTAACGTGCCTCGCCTGTATTACGAAGACTGGCGAATAAACGGACAAACAATCGCCACAGAGCGGAACGGTGTTTTCTTAACTGTCCACTTCCGCTTAAAACTCACAAATTGTGCCCGCTACTAATTTCTGATATCCGCTGCTTACAAAGCAGCTTGTACAGCGCACGAAAAGCAGTTTCCTATAGGAATAATAATATTTTCAGAACTTTGAATGGAAAAAAACGACCGTGAATCCCATTATTTTTTTATGATACTGGTAAAAAAAAACAAATATGAGTTCCCGGAATTTCATGGAAGTCCTAGGTCTAAAAAGTACACGTAGTGTACATAAAACTGATTTTGAAAGTTTTGCCATTCTGAAAACAATTTGACTAAATTTAATAGGACATTAAATGAAAAAAAAAAAATTGATTCTTCAAACGATATCTAGATAGAGAACATGTCTGTGTCACAATGGTTGCCTAGTTCACACGTCCTACTTACAAAAAGATTTGCATCTAAACTTGATTTGCCAACCGGATATAAAATTCTTATGTGAATATGCTTCGTTTGCATCTAATTATAGAGTATTTCAATATTCTAAAAAAAAACATTAATTTCATTGTTATTTGAACATCAACAACTAGTTAAACAAATTAAAGTTATAAGAACACAATAATTTTTAGACAAAGTTAAGTATCTTTTAGTTTTTAATTTTAGGCGAATGGCTACTTAAAAAATAATACGGACGATAAGTTAAAAGTATATGCCAAAAAAAAAACACACACAGTCGGACTTTACATCACCGAAAAATCCAGTTGAAAGGAAACACTCGACAAGTTAACGCGAGCCCGGTTGCACGCAACTGGATACGGTACGAGGGATATCGGGTGACGGGTTCGACTCCCGAGCCGGCCGCTAGCGAAGTTTGATTCGGACGCAATAAAACGGACATTCAGACATTCAAACGAATCCGATAACTGCCGGGGCTACTGACTCGACATATACTTGGCGTCGTAAAGTTTTTACGCCGGGACGAGTGCAGCAGTGGGCTGATGATGAACATAAAAGCTACTCATAATTGTAGGTATGAATTATTACGGTAGCACGGCCACACAACAGTCTTCGCTGTTGCACTAATCCGCATATCAGTCCGGGCTGCAACCCTACGGGTGCAATTGTCAATGGGAGGCGGTTATCACCTAACATCAGGGGAATGCGCCAAACACCAATGATGACTCAGTAGGCATTAATTAGGCAGTAGTGGCTTATGGCTTAGGGGAGTTTTCTCGCTATTTAAAGTCACCGCTTCATTCTTGTACATTCGAAAAAGGATCATAATAAGACATTCCGGCTGGACGTAATATTAACGACAATGAGCTTAAAAAAGGTTATTAGAGAATGATAAGCATGATTTACCAACAGCACTTTTACATTGCTAAAAACCGTTATTAGAATTTTAACTCGCTGGAGCACAGTCAATTTGAAATAGCGCGACGCTCAGCCACCAGCCACCGCGTCTTTACGTGAATACCATCGGACGAAGTGTATACTACAGCCTAGCGAAAAAAGTGTTCCCAGCCAGGACACGGGTGACCTGGCCCCGCGTCTCGCTTAGCAAGTGCCAGGTGAACGGGGAGGCACGAACCCGCGCATCGTGCCTCCCAATCGTGTCTATCCATCGCACAGTTTCTTTTAGTCTGCATGTAGGTAGCCCTACCCTACACAGTTTCGGACCTCAATCATGCTTATCGATACAGATACAGGATAAACAATAAAATTCGTAATAATTTCTTACCAGCTTGGGGTCCTATAATTAATAAAACTAAATCTGGACCCAAACGAACCACTACTACAGGGCAGAATAAAATTAGCATGTTCTGCGCAGATTGACTCAAAAATTTATAACTTAAAAGCTGGCGGCAGCGCAGCCCAGATTAACAATGACACTTAGACTCCAACGCCTCAGTCTGTCCCGTGACCGTGAACGCTGTAATTTTTTTTAATTCTTTTAATAAAAAAAAATAATAAAATTTAAGAAAAAAAATAAAGGCGAAAAATTAATAAACAAACATAAACAAAATATAACCGAAATGAAAACTTTCCCTCCTTTTTTGCAGTTGGTTAGAAACGGAAATTGTTGAGCACTTTGTTTTATTCCCTATTTTAGATTACGCATTTTCGAGCATTAGCAACTCAATAAATGGCTTAGTACATTGCATGTCATCAAAATTCTGATTATAAAAAGATGGACGACCTCTGTTTCAGCATCTACGAGTATATTCACATACATAAGTTAAGCTTGGTTTAAAGGTTATGAAAAATTAAGCTCCAGGAGGCAGACAAAGTTATCTTAATATCTATGTTAAAGTAACTCAAGTATCGCCTACTCTTAATAGATAAAGTCACATTGATTCAATACGTATTTATACACACAATAATATTCATAGTTATAAGTGCCGTCTAAAATAGCTTTCTAATAAAACTGTTGCTTTTTACGTCGTTAACCCGAAAAGATAACGTTATCTTTCTTGCATAACGTGTAATTACCAAACTCATCCGGGGGTCAGAGGCGTTAACCCGCGCTGCAACCCCAATACCTTCTCATTTAACTGATAACAGAGTTCAAAATAGATAACGACTGTTTACGTAGCTGAATATGCAAATATAGTAATGTAACATTATTAATTTATTTATCGATAAAACGTTCAGATTTAATAGCATTTTAAAATGAACGTAGAATTTTAATTTAATTCAGCATTGTGATAAGCATTATGGAAAGAGTACTCTATAACAATTGCTGTTAATATTAGACTGACAAGTAATAACTGATTATAATTCCGACGTGTTTTGTATTTTACATAAATTATATTAATTAAACATTTTAGAAGGCACTTATTGGTGCTATCGTTTTATTAACATTTGATGAATTAAATGTAATAAAATTATTAGAAATTTATACATGCAAGATGAACACGTAAGCCGCAAGCATGTATGAGGAGGCGAAATAATCTGTTGACTTAACGGTCTACACCGAAGTGGTTTCAACGGCTGGAAATTAAACGCTATCACAAAATTATCCCGACAATGAATCCCCGAACAAAGCACGCTAAAACCATATACGGAGCAGCGCCGCGTGAAATAAATAACGGGAGTGAATACGTCGATAAATTTCATCGACACGCCGCCCAGCCCTAGCGTGTATCTTATCGGTGGTATTTCACAAGACCCATTGTGGTAATCGACGCTCACTTCTGTGCGCAATCGCCGACTTTTTTTATCTTTTCCCTTGCCTTTTTCTTAGTAGCTAATACTTACTAACTACGCTAATAAATATATCGATTTATCTGCTTACATTAATATACCAAATACATATAAGATGTCCGCTTTTTCTTGGCTATCCCAACAGATGGTGAGCGGCGGCGTTACCGCCGATAGTTTACGCATTACCTTATTATTGTACCAAATATTCCAGTATTTTCATCGAAGAAACTTTCTATAAATGAACGCTTTTTTAATATGAACTTGAAATGTTTATCAATATAAGTACGTATAACTTAGGTCATGTCTTCTCTTACCGCCTTATTCTGAGCACTAAAACTAACAGATACTACTACTGAAACAGATCTTAAAACGTTCCGTATGATAGTCACTAGTCAGTAAGTAACCATCGAGTAAATTAAAGAAATACATAGGAACTCTCATGGGGACTGCCGGCAGAAGTGAAAACATTTAACAATATCGACATTAAAATTTTATAATATTCTACATATTTTATAGGCACTCCGCACGGTAACAACAGTATTTATATCATATCTATAACAAATATTTTTGTGTATTTCTTTTCACTTCAAAAACCATTAAATAGCTTTATCAAACAACTCTGGTTTCTTGTTAGTGAAATAAATCATTACGTCATCCGGATATGGCGAGAGGTTCGGACAGGAAAGTATCCAAGTGATATTTCACTCACGAAAACACCAAATTGTTACAATTCGGTTTCGACGGAGGCGCGAAGGTGCCCGCCTACGGGCACCCACGCGCCTCCCACGTGACCCTCTAATCCAGAATCGACGCTAATTACCCGCTAACAGGTGTAATCAAAGCTATCTCGCCCCCCGACGATCCACCGGATGGTGAAACTGGAGCGAATGCTCACGTAAATTAAATATTTGGAGAGCGGCCGGTGCAAAAATTAAGCGCAACCACAAAGCCAGATTGTTTTCAAATACCACGTTATTTGAAAACAATCTGACTCCTTTTTGAAGCTCTACTTCTTTTGGCGCGTTTGGAGTAATATTTTGACGCACACCTACATCCAAAAGTGATATGATGAAAAAAAAAATTGATTGTAAAGCGACCAGGTATTTTTTTGACATTTACCTATGATTCTAAGTTATTTAATTAAAAATTATCAATTGCATTTAATGTCTATTTCATAACCAGAGGCACAGTGGATAAATATTTTATTTATTTTACTTTCGTTACGCTAAAGAAGTATAACTTCTTACGTGCGTACATAAGCACACACATGCTTTTTTTTATTTCTTCATGGCAGAACAAACGACAGGTCTTTGCACAGAATGAGGAACGCCCGAGTAATAAATAAAATACCCCTTGGTTAATTTTACGGAATTTATCGCGTGACATTATCCCTGATCATAAATGATATATTAGCTATTTAAAACATAAAATGTTCGCGTAAAAATATTTTTTGTCACTTTATGGGCAGAACTACATTTTACTAAAATTTTCCATTCCTTGTGTTGGCTTCTGTTAAAGATATATCTACAATCTCTTACTAGATATTTATTTATAGGGAGATAAATTGTATATATCTCTTTAAGATGTCAACCACACAGGGCATTATCCCAAATGAAATCCGTTACAATTATATTTACAACCGGCATTATTTTTTATCGAGCGGAAATCAAATTCTGTTTCCATGACTCGGACAATTGGCACCTTAACTCACACCTACAAGCTTCGTTTACAAAACTCTAAAGTGCGGGCCAAATCTAAGTTGCAGTTCCTCAACAAAACGTTTTATCGATTACAAAACCTGATATTTAGTACATATTAAAGACTTGCTTTTCGCCCGCGGCTTCGCTCGCGTTGAAGCCCTTAAATATATATCTTTCTTTAAAAAAAATCCAATTAAAAAATAGCCTATGTCCTTTTTCAGGCTCTAGACTATCTGTGTACCAAATTTAAATCAGTTCAGTAGTTTTGGCGTGAAAGCGAGACAGACAGACAGAGTTACTTTCGCATTTATAATATTAATATGGCTTTAATCGTACACTATAAAAAATTTACACTTATAGTGAACGATTACCTAAATAACTTTATTCACCTCGTGTCTACAATCGTTAATTAACTTACGTACGGAGAAACGAAATATTACTCATAAACATTTTAATATTTCACTTTCTTCAACAAGACAAAATAAATTTAATACTTCCACTTCACACCAGTCTTCTGCGAGGACGTGATACCATACGTCCAACAGCATTATCTGCTGTGTCGCCGTACTACACAAAAATGTTAATGTTACAATAAATGTTATAGATTATTCTTGTAAAGGAAAAGTTCCTTAACAAGAATTATCTACTACTGGACTGCTATATACTACATCAGTTACAATAATTCTGTCACATATCGTCACAAAATTCAAAAGAACTCAATTGATACGCGAGAAAGCTAAATCGTGCATTCTTTGCTACTATTTGTAGCTAATATTTGTACGTAGAGCTTTCTGCTACAAGGGTACAGCCGTATGGAGAAATACCACGGCCTCTTGAATGGGTGACTAATTTTGTATTTCTTATGCGTGAGGTAACTAGAAGGACACTCATCTTAAAGGTTATCAACGTACTAGCAAAGCCTCCGGTCTTGTGCGTCCGTCCACAGCGGTGATCGGAAATCTACTCGAGAACTGCTTGCCCGACAGTCGCTTGAAATTTCATACGTCTCGTGACAATGCTCGGAATCGATCTGTCACGGCAAAGATCACTGTCGAGACGTATGAAAACACAAGTTAAACGCTCCTTATAGCATAAGTGTCCGTCGTCAGCGAGGGCTCTCGTTACGCAAGTGTCCGACACAAGAACCCGCCTTGTTTGCCAAGCACTCGTTGTGTTTAGTGCGATGGTTAAGTGATTGGCCACCGTGCGGTTCACGGGTTCCGTTCCCGGTGAAGGATAGACCGTAGAAGCAGGTCACTCTCACCTGAATTTAACGATGTTAGACGTAGAATATGTTTAAAAGGCTGTTTTGGTTTTTTTTTATTGATCACAACCTTGTTGCAATATTGTTATACTGATGTAAAAAAAAACTAGTTTTACCAATATGCTTTATACAAGGATAAAACCTATAAAGTCGTCCGGAGATATAAAAATTTGCCATACCGACGGATAATAGAGTAAATCTATGAACACAGCAAATTATCTGTAACAAATTGATGATACAAACAGTATCATAAAACATTTGAAAAAAAATCGTATGAGAAAATGCATCCATCATGAATAATACGAACGAGTCGAAAAAGTAAAGAATTTCAGAAGCAAAGCGGCATGAAATGCGAAATTCTTTACACATTCTGACGCTGCATAAAATTCAGGCCGCATTTAAACTCTTTCGAATGCCAAATGCCCTCCACTTACAGATTCCCAGCAGCGGGGTGATTCATGGTACATTGTTCTGTGCCCGTAAAATTTCGGACGCAGGATCCTTCCAACTTCGGCCCAAATGTTTCAAATTACGGCTATTGTACAAGGACCGAAGAATAAACTCTTAAATTATGTAGGAATATAAGGACAGATAGTTTAGCCATTCATATAATAATATCAACGAAAAGGGAAACTATATAACCAATTTCATTAACATTATTCTCTCCTTGACAGCCCTGCATTCGTTTGCAATGCACTACATCAAACTCAACATGAAACTAGCTCTGCCTACCAGTCAAAGGAACTGACTGAATTTGATAACATCCATTGCACTGTAATATTTCTGTATTATAGGTATTGTTCCGATTATCTTAATAAATAGTAAATTTTTACAACCATCGTGTACTCCGTTCTTGAACTATGATCTAAAACTTTATATCAAGGAGTTGACAATTGACAATTAAACGATCAATGTCTTTTTTGTTAAACGTAAGAAAGAAAACTATAACAAGTAAATGCAGCACATTACATTAAAAGGAAAACGAAAGGGCATCAGACAACAATGAGAATACATTAATAAAACGTCAGAAAGGACGTAAAGACGGGCAAAAATATTAGTCATACGAACAGGAGTCGTGCGATTTAGTGCCGCCAAAGTTTATACCGCGGGACAGATTAAATATTGCGGACGAGGGCAACACAGCGCGGTGGCGCGGCGAGCGGTCTCGTCGTAAATCAGATGCGCGTGCGCGGGCCCGTCCGTCGCACGGGCGCATGCGACATGCGACTCACGGGGGCACATGTCACGGCATTCACATGTGCACATGCACGCTCAAGCGTACCCACGACGTGTGCTCTGAATGAGACGTTGTTTGTTGTCCTCTTTCAAATGGGTTCAAGTTTCGAATGCTAATCGGAAATACATATGAGAAGGTTGAGCTTATTGAATATTATATAAATATGTAAGATTACTTTATTTTCGTCTATTTTACATTTGGGTGAAAAGTTATGGGTGGAGAGCACTGGCCAGGTCGTATTACGCGAAATTTATATCTGTCTTACCCTAGATTACAACAGTTATAGACGTGAGAGTATTGGTTATATTGGTATTGGCATAGAAAGAAACCTTGTTTCTATCATATTACGTTCACAAGCGTCGGAATATACGCTTTGTAAAACACTGTCTTACAAATCAAATATCTAATGAAGATATCAAATTAAAAATTCTACGGTGGTAGGGCCACGCAGCAGCCTCGGCTGTTGCACGAATAGGCAGTGGGGTAAGTACCACGACCTCACAGAAAACCAACGTAAAGTGGAAGTATGAAAAATACTTTCGCGTTTCGTCTGGTGAATGAGGTAGCCGGAGACCAATTTTCAAAAGGTTGTCAACGCATCTGTAACCCTCGGGTGTATTAGATGTCCATGGGCGGCGGTATTCACTTACCATCAGGTGAACCGTCTGCTCGATTGGCAACTTTTCACATAAAAAAAGAATTATTGCCATCGCTATCAAATTTGGCAAATTTATATCCATAATTGTTATGTAATCCTTATTTCATGGAGTATAAAATAAATAAATTATATATATACCTACTATGCTCAAATTAATATAATTAATAAAAATTTATTAAAAAATTTAGTATATTTAGTAAAAGTAAAAAAATAAATACATACTATGAGGACAACGTTATAAAGATATTAATAAATATTTTTAACGTGCTTTAATCTTTAAGAATTAACGTTTTGGTGATACAAAATGTCTTCACAAGTCGTGATAACATTATTTTATTATGGATATAATGTTTACAAAATGGCTGAATAGCTGGAGCCGAGGTTAAAAACTATCATTTATTTGAGGTTTCGCCTTAAGATTGGATAAAAGCCGTACGTATCAGGACAGCGAATTGATGATGCCAGCACGTTCGTACCGAGGCTTTAGTTAAATACTAAGAACTCCTTACCGACGCGATTCTTCTTAAATTATTATTGTTGTTTAATTTTTTTCTATGAACCGTTTGCCGCTTCCATGGTAATGTTTACATGCACGCAGGACATATAAGAACGGGTCACGATTTGTTAAATTGAGTAAAATTTGGCCCACACATCTAAACAATATTGACAAAGGTGCATTTTCATTTGTCGATAGGTGACGCATTACACGCATTATTTTGAGAAAAGTGTATTTTCATATGTAACGCATTACACGCATTTGCGAGACACACCGTTACCGAGGGGTCTTCCACATATCGAGTTATCGACATACTCAAAGCACCAAAGCGGTCTATCTGGACTATTAAATCTCACCTCTGTTCTTGTCGAAGTCCATGACGGAGCACATGTCGAGCGAGGGCTGCGTCTGCCGGCGGCCTGGCTCGCACCGGTAGACCGCCCCCGGTCTCGTGACCCCATTGACCCGGTACGGCTCGTCCTCCGGAGCACCCACCAGGATCCTGGAGGAAAATATAAGCATGATGATATCTCTCCTAGAAACCTTTAACGTGGATGGAACAAATATAATTATTGTATTGGGTTAATTGTGAAATTGATAGAACAATTGTTTCGAACTTGCGTCATCATCAACGTCATCAATTACGAGCAATGCTAGCCAACTAAGCGGCCGATATACTCACGGCCGAAATTTTTCGATAATAATTTATCTGTTAAATTCGACTTTAAATTTCACCTCGAGTGCATATCTGGTTATCCTATTGTATCGATTATACATAGAAAAATTTCCCTGCGGTGGACCATAAGGTACTTCCATGAAAATTTTCTTGTCAGAATAAAAAGTGTCTTATAGTGTTATCCGGCGAGTAAAATAGAATTTTAAATTAACAAAAGCCGGTTGCGGTTGAAGGACAAACAAACATCTCATAAAACTATTCGACGACCCAATTGGTGCTTTGGATAGTGAACCTGTCTCTTGCGCCAGAGGGTGTGGGTTCGATCCCCACTACTGGAAAAACAATGTGTAATGAGCATAGTGTTTTTTTAGTGTCTGGATATTTGTATATCTCGTACCCTAAGTACAAACTTTGCTAAGTTTGGGACTAGATAATGTATAAAAATATGGACCGAAATAATTATTATTTATTGCATTTATAACGTTATTTTGATATACCTACGACGAGCTAGATGGCATGATATTCATTTATTTTATGATACAACTCCGTGTACTCTTAAACACAGTCACTAAAATCATACAAACAACTTTAAATACCGCTATTGAAAACAGAAAACCGAAAAACAAATTTGAAACCGATGCCTTTTCTTGGTCCCTCATAGATAAAAGTAAATTATTGCTATTACTATGACGGAGTAATAAAATTCGTGAAATTTAATCTAAAAGTATCGATCTCCCAACAACATAAACAACCATATGATTAGAATTTTAACAATTTTGTTTTCCGCAAATCTATTTACTTTTAATTCATAACAAAAGATGTTACGCGCTATATGTGATAGTCAGATGTTTTGACTCATTTCATCGTGCACGTCAGATGTGATGACATAGGACGTTCTGGCATATTCCATTTGCGTTTCAGCTGACGAACAGGGTAACAGGGCGTCTTGGTGGTTCCGCAGGACGTTATTGTAACAGGCGCGGCTTCCCTGAGTCAGCGCAATAGAAATAAGATTTCGCGAGCAGTCGCCCGGCGGGGATTGAACCCGGGGCTATTTGCAGTGCTGGCGCCGCGCCAGCGCCCGCCGTCTACGATTGTTTGACCCTATTTCCCTATGCATACGGGCCGCGATGTATTATTCGCGCAAAGGCGGCCCTAACAGATACCTTTCTTGTACAGCGACAAGACAGTTGCAATCTAGCCTAACCTCTGGCCATAATCTGTTCCTCTACTCCCAAGGTTGACTGGAAGTGAATGCTTATTAGCATTAAGTTTGCCTTTTGTTTAGCCTTAAGTTGAGGTGTAAACAATAAAATTTAAATAAATAAATAAATAAATAATCTGTATGAGATTAACGTCATACAGATTATGGCAGGTAAACTGGAAGGAAATGTTAAGATAACAGTTCCTACCACTTTACCTGCAGTCGAGAAGAATTTGTTGCTTTTTTTTTATGTGAGAAGGTGGCAAACGAGCTGGTGATTCGCCTGATGTTAAATGACAGCCGCCGCGCATTAATGTGCAACAGTCGTAGGGTTGCCACCTTTCAATAACGTGGACCTCACACACCAGACGAAACGCAGAAGTATACTTCCACTTCACGCCGGTCTTCTGTGAGGTCGTGGTACTTACCGGAACGGACCTGCCGATTCGTGCAACAGCGAAGACCGTGTTCCTACCACAGTTGTTTCTTGTCACGAGCGTTCATTCGGACTTCTAATGAACTATAACTACTGTCTTCGTTTTATTTGCTCACTGTGGTACGACAAAATCCGTCCCTCTGTGCTGGCGACACGGCTATTTCAGGCGCCGGAAGGGGGCCTATTTCTAGCGACGACACACCTTAGCCCGACTTGGTAGAGTTAATGAACGAAACTTTGTTTCACTACAGTGAAATAACATCAAATATTCTTACCACATATTTTTCAGTGTAATTGAATTAGATACTCCGCAAATTATGGACGTACGGTAAGACTTAAATAAGAAATAACTGAATTTGAAGTACTACTGTATCATTTATTGAATCGCCAAAGGCATATATTGTATCCATACAGTAACATGACACACATCATTTCAGAAAGCTTAAGCAAGACAAATAAGTACAGTGTAAAGTCATAAAGTATCTATTTATTAAATGTCTTGTATATTTTTCATAATTTTAAGTTAATAAAACGAGAACATCACGACTTTATAACTCTCAGCTCAGCGCACACGAATTAGCACATATTCATTGTGCGGAATCGTAAACACGTAGTTATTTGTACAAGTATCCATTAACAACAACGTTGGACTCATTGAGTGTGTCTTCGCAAGTCGCCAACACTGACTCAGTCGCCACGGTGGCGCCCTGCCAACGCATCTGATTATCAAAGTATTATCTTCATGCTTTCTCAACACCCTTTTTTTGCGTGAGAAGGCGGCAAACGAGCTGGCGGCTCACCTGATGCGCCAGGCCGCCAGCTCGTTAGCCAGATTCTTATATAAAAAGATAAATAAGTGAGCCCCGGCTACCTCACACACCAGATCAAAACCCAGGAGTATAAAACTTCCACTTAACGCCCATTTGTGCAACAGCGAAGACTGTTGCGTGGCCCTAAAACGGTAAATTTTTTATTCGTCAATTATTTTGCCTTTATTTTGTCAGTATGAGAACGTGCGGTGTCTGAACAGTGCAGGTATTTAAATCGACACGAAACGTTCCACGATTTCACGATCAAAACTATAGAAAATATGGAAGAAAAGTATTTCCGCTGCGGGAATCGAAAGCGAGTCTTCTGGTTTCGCGCCCAGACGCTTTAACCGCTGAGCTAAATGGATGACTGTCGCAAAGTTTATCGTGGAATTGAAAACAAAAATCCAAGTTTTTCTATCGGAATTTCTTAGCTTATTGATGATCAGTATTTTAGTATATTCTCTTTTTATTTTTTAGTATTTCAACAGTTGGAAAGATTAGCGCCTGATTCCAAGTACTTCGCCAGGATGTAAATATTATCGTTCCTAATTAAGGTTTGTTTTTTCAAAGTAAAAAAAATAGTGACGACCAATGCATGCGTTTTGTATTATAACGTTTCTATTTTTCTAGAAATTATGGGAACGGTAAAATTATTTTCACTTCCTTATTATACTGCTAATTGTATTAATTACACGAAATCATTAAATAAAATTAAGAATGAATAATAAAATGCTGGTTAATTTTTAATGAAAAAAATACTCAAAGCATTGATGTTTAAAACTAAAGAATTGCAAGGAATTCGACCAAAGAATGGGCGTGTTACAGGAAGTGCTCGGGGCGATGAGTTAACTCCGAACTCCGCAGAATATCTTACACACGTTAAAACGTCTTGATGATTCACATTCTAACCGACATACAGTTTATATTGTTGCCATTAACTACCCGTTTAATTTACTAAAAGACACAATAGTTATATTAGTATTTGCAAATCTTCGAAGAGTTTTCCTATTTTCCTATGTTTTGTTTCCTATGTTTCCTATGGTTGCTAAGTTCATGTTTTAAGTCAGTTGGAGTTTAACAAATATATTCTAATTATTTTATTAATGAAATATGTAACAAAACTATTGTGAATTTCATTTCAAGTTCTAAGAATGATTAACATGTAAAGGTGAAATAAGTTATTAATTAATAGTATGTTTGATGCGCGTAGCACAAATGATTATAATATTAGTGTATACACAAGACGCACATGTACAATTATTGTTAGATACATCTTCAGTAGTATAGGTTGTTACAATAAATATCTTTATTTATTATGTATCAATTAATTAAGTTACTTTTTTTGGCTTACATAATAGCAATTACTTCGGTGGTTCTCGAAATTTCCAAAAAGAAACCAATGACTTAAAAAGCAACATCTTACGGCCCACCGTTACCAGGTAAATATCTTTATTTATTATGTGTATATCATTAAAATAAGTTACTTTTTTATGTTGGCTTACATAATAGCAATTACTTCGGTGGTTCTCGAAATTTCCAAAAAGAAGCCAATGAGTTAAAAGCAACATCTTACGGCCCACCGGTACCAGGATGTCATGACGTTCCAAGATCTGCTCCGAGCCGATGACGCAACGCGATATTTGCGTGTGTGCGAAGCGTAAACATTGACTTATTTGGCCAATCGTTCTCGGGCCGATCAACCTTCATTGTTCCCGAGAATGGCTCTGTCAATACGAGAAATTCCGCTCGGCCGGTTACACGGCATCGCGTTCCTTCAACGGGTAATGGGCGGACTACATTTTGTATGATTTACATTTCACACACTGTTTAATTTACTTAACAAGAATATATGTTGTTTCACTAACGCTGACTGATCACGCATCGCTTACACAAAACAATACTTGTGATTGATTCTCTAATCAAGAGATGTAAAAGTTTCGTGGAAAATAGAGTGTTGGCATTGTGCCGTTGACATCGAGTGGAGTTACATAAGGAAGTGAGTTTAAGTCCCAATGACGTATGATTCTAAAAACCTTAACTAACTGTTTTGAGTTACAGTTTCTTAGCATTTCGGAAAGTCGCTTGAAAAATATTCTTCACTTCAAAAATCTCACAGTCTGTCACAAAATCTCTGGTGAAATGTAGGCAGCCGCCTATTTTTTTTACATGAGAAATTTGCAAGCGATTTGACGGTTCATTGACGTTGAGTGACAACCGCTCAAAAACGTAGTGATTACATTCTCTTTGCAACCGCTGGCCATAGATATTTTCAACAACCGTGCGGTAGCAAATGCTTTTCAAAAGGTGGAAAAAATTAAGTGGGCCCCGGCTATCTCTCTCACCATGCATCACTTCCACTTCACACCGATCTTCTGTGAGGCCGTGGTAGTTCCCCGGACGAGCCTGCCCATTCGTGCAACAGCGAAGACTGTTGCGTGGCCCTACCAGGGTAAATTTTTTATTTGTCATTTATTTTGCCATTATTTTGTTACAATAAAAACGTTCGGTGTTTGAACAGTGCAGGTATTTAAATCGACACGAAACGTTCCACACGATCAAATCTATAGAAAATATGGACGAAAAGTATTTTCGCTGAGGGAATCGAAACTACGTCTTCTGGGTTCGCGCCCAGACGCTAAGCGAAGCAGATGATTGTCGCACCGACGAAAACCTCGGCGTAAGCAAGCAAATCATCTAATATCTGAAGGTTATAATGATATGACATTCATTTGTAAAAACCGTTTATGCCTCGGTTTAGCTTATATTTGACACGAATTGTAAATTATGAATACCGTTATAGCAAAGCATGTGGGAAAATATGATTAGTCGTCGAATGAATCGCAAGTATTAACCGCGGGATGACCACATCGCGAAGTGACGACTCGCGACAATTAGCGACACGAATTGACCGCCGTGCCTAACCCTTTAATGCATTGAAAACGGCGCGTCATTTAATTCGTCACAGCTGAGCTCAATTATGAAGAAAGAGAACTTTATATCGCTCGGCTGCAGTTACAACTTTTGCGAATAACACTGGCTTTGTGAGGAAATTTTAAGACTGCTTTTAAGGCTACTGAAGGATTTAGTAGACATAAAATTTTTCTCATGACATCTCAACATAACAAAAAAACAATAAGAAGTGTAATTTCTAGTTCGAAGACCACAGGTAGAAGCTGAATAAGATAAAACAGTTCTCGCGCAGATAACTACATTGTTAGACATACTCAGAATATTGTTAAGAAAATTAGTTCTGGAAATGGTCCATCATTTCTATTGTTACACCAAATCGTACCCACTTCAAGGGCTCTCTATATTTGACAATATATGTGTCGGGGTCTAATTTTTTAAATCGAACTATTGATCGGAATTTTGATATTAAACATTTAAATCGTTTAATTCCACGCATAAAATTCAATCTTCTTATATTTTTTTTAAATAACATAAGTGTGGAATTAGGGTTGTAAAAGTATAACAACGAAAATATAATTTTCTAAACCCAAGTGTGAGTTTTTTATGACGCCAATAACGCCAAACGTGCCTCTGTACATGTGTGCGTGTGGAGTGTAAGCGTGTGCTTCTTTAAAAGATAATAATCGTGGATCAAATTATAAAAGTGTTTCTAGGTCTAGGCCTACGATACGGCGCTATCAGAGGCCGCTTTGTGTATGCTGGCTGCGACACGCCGCGCTCACGCAACCTTTCACAATGTGCAAACTCAAGTTGAGTGATAAGTGTAACAGATGCAATTAATATTTCAAAATAATTGACAGACCTCATTTTAAGCATCTTTAGCTACTGAACCAAATGGTTTGATGTGTTAAACACGTAGCTTCAATTACGCGGCAAAAATATATGATTTCCCAAAGAAATCTTGAAATACCCTAACTAATCTTATGCCCCAGGGCTCTGGTTAACCTTGAATATCCCTTAAAGTTAGCACCACGCGGCAACTTCTGCACGGGTGAGCAGTCCGATCCAAGAAAGTAACACTGTCAATGACCAGCTTCAAGTAGAATTATTAAGGCCCATTTACACGGTGCAAGTTTCTTGCCTGTTATATACAATTAAATTGAAGCAATAAATGAGTTGCATTGTCTAAACAACACATAACATTCTTGACTGTTGAACAAGACTTGCTTCAAGTTTTGTTTCAAAACTTTCCTTGGTGTAAACAGCACACACAATAATTTCTTAAGCAATTCTTGTATTCAATTGCATTCTCTTTTCCTTTGTGAAAAATTAAAAAAAAATAGTGCAATGAGTGAGGGTATTTAATCGTGGCTGTTCTTTTGAGGATAGAAATATTGAGAAAAGGTCGTAAAAAAAGTTGGATAAAAATATGAATAATAATAATATATGGATCATAATAAATAAATCTCAATGAAATATATTTAATCGGCATAATCTAAGTTGAACATTTATTATTGAGCCATTTTTTTAAAAAAACAGCCCTTTGTAAAACGTTCAACACTTGGATGAAAAATTTGTCAACGCAAATACGTGCAATACTTGAAGCAACACGCCAATAAATTGTACACTATACGCACATACAAGCATGTGTTTAGACAAGTCAAAACTTGAAAGCAATAATCGCCTAAACATAATTGCATTGGTGTAAACAAAAGACATTTGCAATTATTTCTTGTCAAGACTTGCATACAATAATCGCATTCAATTTTTTTTTACTATATCTGCGTGTAAACTGTTGCTTACAATTCTTGATGGTCAATTATTGCGCGCAATTTATTGCATTCAATTATTGCTCTTGTATGTACAAGAAAATGGCATCGTGTAAATGGGCCTTTACACTTTTTGTGTTTCGCCTAGAACAAGGTAACCGACACAATGTCTTTTAAAGGTGGATAACGTCAGGTGTTTCAGATGTTCATGAGGGGCGGCAATCATTTAACACAGGCGTCTACTCTAATAAATAGTAAAAAAAATCACTACTTATATATCTCGTTCAAACTCTGTAAGCTCAGAACATTATCGTAAATAGCTTTCGCTAACCGCGAGAGATTAACATTACAAACAGCCCGGCTATACAACCTCGTGTAACACCACTTTGAATTAAAACATGGGACAAAAACTTAAGGTCCGAATTTAATAAATGCAGATTGTCTGGAAGAGATCGCTTTTTAGCGATAAGACCGCCTTATTGTACCTAGCTTTTAAGACTTATTTTATACTAATTGTATCAAATTCTTTGTGGTGTACAATAAAGTATATAATAATAATAATAATGCATAAATACAGCTATCAAACGAACAGCCCCATGGTAACCAATAGTTCTTATTGATAAAGAAATATACGTTTTCTAGTCTCAGATATTATCTGCACACAGGATATTCAGCATAACCACCAGTGATCCTTTACTCTTCACAATTAAACTTTTTAATACTTTTAAATAAGATTCCCATCTATATTTCCATATAATTTAAGTATTTTGTTAAAATTACTTTGTAAGCTGTTGATCGATGTATTTTGTTCAAGTTACTTAGAGACTTAAATACTGCTAAAGACTTGTGGTCACTCTACTGTATAGCTGCAGGAATAAAGTGAGCCGACAGATACTAACCTAGTTGGGGCATTGCGGGCATCTGGTGAATTTATTCATAAGGTGATTGTTTCTAACCAACTGTTATGGAAAAAGTCCAGGTATATCGAACTGTAATAATTGGTACATTCAATCGCTTACGAGTGTATCACTGACACCTTAGATTCAGGGTAAAGGTACCTTGAAAAGCTTAACTGTGATCGGGCCACGCAACAGTTTTCACTGTTGCACGAATGGGCAGGTCCGTCCAGGTAAGTATCATGACCACACAACACCGTCAAGTGGGATAGCAGTCAAGCGCTGGCCAGTTGCGAATTAAGAAAAACAGGCTAATGATTGAGGAATTATCCTTCCACCGTTTAGTTTCGAAACGTTGGCGCCTTGTCAACAAAGGTGATATTAAAAAATCGGGAGTCGCGTCGCGGTAAAGTGAATCACACGCCCCAGTCATCCGTGTTAGGGGTTAACCGCAGGGCGTTCACCCGAACCGCTCGTACAGGATTACAAATTTTAATAAAGGGAAACCCGCCAAGTTGGAGAAGGTTTGAGTAGAGGATCAACGCGATTGAACTGACAGCAGAAATATTGAAACTGAAATTGAATCGTTGATGTTCAAGCGAAAAGTACCAGTAACTTCGTAAGAACGACATCCAATGACGTTGAAAGGATTCTCCTAAACTGACAGCGAAATAATGCAAGAATGTAGTCATCGTAATTGAAACTACGAGTATAACGTTACATGGAGAAAAATAATTAAAAATATTTTCTGTAGAAGTGATTAATTCAATTAAAAATTTAAGCATTTTGTGTTCAATGTGCAACGAAAGAGAGAAGTAGACATCAGTTATGAATTAAAAGACCTTCTTTGCACACGACGTTGTTCAACAACATCCTGACAATAGACTACTATAAACAAACACCTCTCGCCCGAGCTTGCTAACCTGTAAGGCTTTTTGCTAATCAAAAGCAGAATATGTCAATTAATTCTACGGAATTCATAATATTCGAGAAAATGACCATAAACAGAAACATTTCAGCGGATTTCTCCGGAAATGATCCGCGCCCAGCGGTTAAATGATAATTCTAATACGCGATAAAAAGATGTAAATGCCATTGAACTATGGCATATTTTGTTATCAATCGTAGGCGGGTTTTATTATTTACAAATAAAACATTCTTTGCGTTATATTCTATAAATTTAGCATGTTAAATCAATTCAAGGGATCAGAAAACCATATTTTTTTGTTTTAAAATGTTGACCGTCTTTGAATCGAATAAACAAACTGCGATTCAAAATCAAGAACGTCTAAGTGACGCTTTGTTCAGTAACCCTTTAAAACACTTCCTTAGTGCTGATCGCAATAAAGATTGGGTCTAATAACAATAAAAGCATTACACCCATTGCAAATACAGAACTCTTACCGATAGATAAAACTAGCCAGTGTGTTGTTTCAATAGTCAATATTGGAAGAAAATTATTGATATAGCAATAAAAATCTACATAAATACTCAATGTATAATACATGAAAAACGCAATTGCTAGATTGTATCAATTTTCTACTTTATGAAACCCTAAAATCAAAAACTTGAAGAAGATGTACTTGTGGAATAAACACGAGGGCTCTTCAGAAACTATTAAATTAATAAGATATGTATCAAAAAGCTTAATCATTTCATCACAGCCCATTCGTCAACCTCTATCCACGTCGGTAAAGGAAACAATGTAAAACAGCAATAAATCTATACTTTCGATAGAATTTATTTATCATGGTTCGTCGTTTCAAGGGGTCCGCTATAACGGAGTTAATTAAACGAAACATGGGTAGGTAACGTCAGCAGATCTTTCACCCTTTTAATAAATAGAACACAATGGCTTTATTCGGGTTTCCAATGGAGCAAACGGACCGGGGGCGCGTCGCTAGTCGAGCTGTTTACGTTTAAGAGACGCTCGCGTGCCTGCCTCCATTCTCACGCCGGCTAACCCTTGCAATCTTCTCATTGAAGCAATCAGTCCAAGATATAGTGAGGGTGCGCAATGCGGGCTCCGGTCGGTCCCTCTGATCCAATATGTTCGGTTCCTGTAGAAATTCACTCGCACATAGAATTATAATCTCAGTACGTGGCGAAGAATTATTATCACAAACTTATTGTTTGTAAAAATCTATATTTTCTCGAGAGTAAAACTTCTGTGTTCCAGATGCGTTTCACCATGTTGTATATCCGGAACAATTATTTTTGGGTCAAATGCTAGACCTTCGCGGGAATGGATTGATTTCCACACAAATGCTTATTGCTTCGTTATGCAAATTATTTCCATCGAAAGATTTATCTTATTTCATTTTCAAATTCCAAAATAAATTTCAATTCTAGATCATATGAGCGTTGATTGTAGATACGAAAAAATAAAACTGTCCAAAGGCAAACCATAACACAACAATAGACGAACACGAACTAATTTTCGGAGAGCTGAATAGATATCTGAACAGAAAAGACGGAAACGTAGGCGACTAACGTTGGCAAACAACGAGGGCATTCAAGAAAATTTATTTTCTTTTCTATCAGTTTCGTTCCAATCAAAATTGTATAGGAACTATTACATTAAAGAAATCGCGCGATACAAAGCAAAACAATAGACGGTAAAGATATTGTATTGTGAAGGAAGGGACATATATTGACGAGTCAAAGTAAGTGACACCACTGCTTGGGCAATAGCTTTGATCCAAAATGCAAATGCGGGAGAAAGTTACACGTGGGACGCATGTATAGTGAGGCCGTTTTATAAACACGATTTTTGCGAAGGCGTTTCCACACTGTTACTAATATATTATAACATAATACTACTATTACTACTGCAACATGATGGTTATAAACTCTTAATCGTTAACAAATATACTTAGGGGCACATGAAAATATTGCTCTGAATCAATTTGTTATAATCTCACATTACTTGGAAGAAGGTTTCTCAACAACTGATGGCACACTACTAACATGGGAAAAATACAAACCAAATAGGGGTAAATGGATCTCCACTTTCTAAAATTCATTAAGTATATCTATCCTTTAGTTTAAGAACGAAATTCGATCAAAATTGTATTGAAGTAAATAATATTTAATATTATTAAAACAAAGCGTTAAGGTAGGAAAGTTTTTATGCAAACATATTTCGAAACATCTGGTCACTTTGCATATCACACAGACTGCACATAAAAATTATCAAGTCAGAGTGAAATTTCAACATTTTCTATTGGAGTTGACACAATTTAATTAATATACTATGAATGATATCAAATTTTCGCTGCTAGATCTGATTGACTATCAGGGTTTTTTTATATTGTCCGTGTGTCATTTTGTCTCCTGTAAGCAATGACAAGACGATAACGAGAGATAAACAATAGACTGCCATAAACATGCAAACTGTTCACAGTAGTGCAGGAGGACTGTACCCAGCAATGGAAGTAGAAAAAACTTCAAGATATTAAAAAAATATATATCTAAACAAATGCTGCAGCTGGTGACAAGAGTGCTGGTTCTTTTCTCGCTCAAAGGTTAAGCATAACTGATCAGCGAGGAAATGCAGCTAGCGTTCTTGACACCATGCCGTTTATTATAGGTTATAGTATCATGTAGTATATAGTAGTATTATTCTGATCTTTAAGATCTTTTTGGTCAATTCAGAGAGTTTAACAATCCTTTGGCAACGCAAATAACATTTGAAAAGCCATTTGACAGCTGACTAGTTAACTTCTACAATGATCAGTGTTTCAGAAACCGTGGGTTAATGTTGTAAATATGGGATAAAAAAAATGGTAAATATAAAGATCTAAACAAAATTTGTAGTGAAGATTACTATTGCGCCAGACCACCTACAACATTTTGTGTGTTATATAATATACTTGAACTTAGAAGGGAACGGGAAAGGAACTTAGGGAAAACCACACCATCCAATAACCGTGCCGTAATACGTAATGTTTATTTTCATTTTGTACTTCCAATAAAATCTTCGCGTTCGCACCGTTCGCCGTGATGCAATATGAAAATAAACGCGCGTGGGCGAGAGACGGCCGAGTTGTGATTACAAATGAAAGTGCCCTTGGACCAATAACGGTGATACACGTGTGGGTATCGCGTCATCGCTCCGTTTCGGAATACATCACTTCACACATATTCGGCCCGCAGCAATCATTGCCAAAGGGCGGGCTGAACTTCTTATTGGTGAAATTTAATTTTTGACCTAAAAGCAGCCATGACTTGTTGCCGAGGTCCTGCCCAACGATTTCCATACCATGCTTCTATTCGCATGAAATTATTCCGTGTTGAAATAACCATGTCACCTTTTTGCGGGCACAAAGTACCGGGGTACACGGTGTATACGTGGTACACCCACCACTTGAGACTTTCAGATTTCCATGAACAGAGACAAAAGTGAAATCGTCAGTAATTTTTGTTCATCATCATCATCTTCCCTCCCGCATCCCAGCTAGGTGGGGTTGGCACTACACGTGAATTGATATTGGGTAGGTTATCTACGAACGGGGCAAAAACAAACGCCTAGAACCTGAAACAACTATTTGTAGATCGTACAAGTACAAGACCCGTATGGGAATCGAGTATAGTAGCTTTTGGTGACTGCTTTAGGTAAGAAATATAATTTGTATGTCAATAGGGTTAAAATTTCTTAAATATTTTCATTATTAATGCATAAAGTATTTGATTCTCTCGCGGTATTCAACTTGCGTAGTCACTAACTTATTTCCACTTAAATAGATTTTCTACCTGCTTAATAAGAAAAGCAATATAACGTGACAATGTACAATTCTTTGTCCGTCAATGAAAACACTCACGTTTATAACAAAGAAATGAAGATATTGTACTCCGATAACCTAGAACAGAAGATGACACTTAAACAGATCAACTTAAAGAGGTGTGAATTGATATCTAATCACCTAAGTCCGAGTTAAAGTAAGTCCCGAATAACGTTAATAAACTATTATAAATAAAGTTGTTATCTTCTTAACAAGTAGGTCTATCGGCGTAGTGCTTCGCGTAAGGCGTAACGAGTATCTTATCTCGCTAGAAAATCGTTAACGGTGTTAGGGGACGATCTTACAAATTCATTAGTATCCTAATCGCGGTTTAATCCCGATGGTCCAAGTTAAAAACTCTTGCCGGGTATCTATATCTAATGTGAATAATAAACCAATTTTTGAACAGGATTAAATAAGGACATTTTTTGAATTTCCTTATTTAAGCTAAATGAATTGTAATTTCATAATTTCATATGCAAGAGGCATATTGTTTGCCTCGATGACATTCGGAAATTGTCCATTCAAACGAGTGATGACTTTTTTTAATGAATCTTTCTTTTTTTTTCTTTTTCCTTTCAAAAAGTCTTTGACTTGTACCTCACTTCCTTAACATTAACGATGGTAAAGTATGGAAATTTATGATGGGCAATGGGGCGCTGTTTCCAGCCTTGTTTACTGTAGGAGTCGCGGGCGTGACAGGCAGACCACCCGCGCGAGCCACCTGACTGCTACTTCATCTGCCTGCGCCCAACGGTGTTAGGGGACCAGTAGCGGTGTTGCCAATCCTACATTTACATTACGTTTTTTGTTTTATGGTGGCTCGTTGATAAAACACAAATATCTGCAACACCGGAGGGATTGCAAATGAGTTGTCGGCCTTTCTGGGAAGAGTACGAGTGGTACTTCTTGAAGGTTCCCAGGTCGTAACGATTCTGAAAGAAAACCAAGCACTGGTACCACGTGGTTAAGAGTGGTTGCGTTATGCAGAAAATGTCTTAAAAATCACGCGGTTGTGAACGGACGCTGAACGCTTTGCATCGAGGTGGGGTGGATAAAATTTCAGATCGCCACTCCTTTTAGGACTAGTCTCTGTACTCAAGATGAATCTTAAAATGTGATTTTGTAGATAAATGGACAATAGGTTTCGCAGCTACGTGATTCGAACCTGTGTCTTGAAGTTTGGCGACCAGACACTTTACCAAACAAGCTAAGCGGCCGATGGCCTAACGACGCTTTCCTTTTCATTATTCGTCAACTCTCGAAATTTCTAGACACAAGCCGAAAACGTTATAGATTAATAACACACAGTCGTCATTTTGAAACGTTAACTAAGCTAATTAGAACACAATACCAAATGTTTAATTTCTCCGCTGTCCCAATATACAACAGAGAAACACCTGATAAAATATGACAGGTAATGTTTTGAAACACTGCCTTGTGCGGTAATGGAGGACGGTTAACAGAAAAACTAGTAAAAAAAGAACTTCATATTTATTTCTAACTTATTGATTTTAAGTTATCACAGTCATTGACGGAGTATTAAAAACAATTGAAAACAGAGCACTGAAATCTTCCACAGAACCTATAAGAATTATGTATTAGTGAAATTGCAAATTGCACATCTTTTGAATTTCTTGCACACATTTTTGCCTCAGTTACCTTACAATTTAATTGCAGCTAATTCTGTACTTGGTGCGGTGACGCTATTAATAAAATTCCATCGTCAATTTGCATCACAATATTGCCGTCGTACTGCAGTATTAAAAGAAAACTTTAGTATCGAGACATTCGATCATGATTATGCATGACAATGCATTAATATGATTCCTATACAAAGAAATTTTAATTGAAGTTTTATTACTTACAAGATCGAGTGTATTATATGCTCTTTTTAGTTATAATTAACTAGTTTGTACTCGTATTACTAAACGTACCAATTAATATTATTAACACAATACTTTTTCAGACCTATATCGGTTCCATGAATGCATGACTTAATTAGAATTTAATATACATCACCAATTTGAAACGAAATATGACGAAGAGGCAGATGGCGTCGACCGTGATGCATCGGCGATATTAATAACGTTAAAACGAAAACCATATTACGAGTAGTACAGGAACAGATGCGATTAACATATTAAAGCTTCTATTAGCTAATTAAAAAACAACCCACCGACAAACAAAAACGAATCATTAGAATGCATAGCATAATATCGAGTTGGGCCCTTGATGTGCCCTTCGATATAAAATTTAATAAGCACACAGACACATGAAGCAAACACAATGCCTTTACACAATGGACAGGTACATATATTTCCTTCATTTTTACGTTCTTTCTTAATTTGCGTAGTAAGCGTCAATAAAATGCGTAGATCCTTGCAATTCTTCTCGCAACCTTTGGTTATGGCAAATAATAAAATCGTGCCAACCCTATCGCAGGCAAAAACGGCTTCATTTATGTAATTATTAACTGTTAATAACATTACAAATTCTCTTTACAATTCAACTGGATGGGTTCGGTGATGGCAATTAATGAAATCGTGGTTGTGGCAAACCTAGCGCAGGCTGGCAGGGATTATTTTTATGTAATAATAACTGTTATTGCATATTTGGGTATCTCATTACATTTAATATTTACGGTTTTGTGAAGAAAATCACAAAAAAAAGGATACCTACCATTATGAAACGAGGGTAGATTAAAAAAATTAAGTACCTATTCATTTTGACATTTTTCTGGATGCCTCCCGTGATGGCGAAGAATAAAATGATGGTTACGGCAACCCTAGCGCAGGCCGGAAGGGCAGTCTGCCGGTCGGACGGAGCGCGCGGTATCCCTGTACGGTTTCAATAAAATCAGTCGACACCTGTCCCCATCTCGGAAGGCGCACGCGCCGCTCGCCTTATCCGCTTTATTGTTATTGAGTTATCCATTTTAACGATCGCTGATGATGCTTCGAGTTCCGTTCGGTTTTTATTTACTTCGCCGATATCGCCAGCTGCGATTAGGGGGTCGTGATTCAGAGGCAATCTGTTTGCAATGATACCCTCTGTTCAACGGATTGGTGGCTGTCTAAAATAAAAAGGTAGACTGCGAACCCTTATACCATCTATAATCTCTTTTCCTTCATTGGCAATGATGATTAAGATGTCATCATGGGCCGACTTCAAAAAGGAGGTTTTCAATTCGCTTGTATGATTTTTTATGTTTTACGTTTCTTACCTCAGAACTCCGTCATTTATGGATCGATTTTCAAAATTCTTTATGCTTTTCTTGAACCTTTGTCTGTGGAGATATATCAAAAAGCACCTCAAAATCAAAGAGAAATGAGTCAGTGTCATTTAAAGTGGGTTTTGTTTTTTTTTTTTTGGTGTTCTATACTCATCACAATGACAAAACAAATCGAAAAAAAGACCAGGATATTCAAATGTTTCTCAAAACTAGCTTCAGCTATAGTAATTGCGAGTTATTACTTCCAAAAAGTAAGGAACTGGAATCACCCGGCAATTTTACGAAGTTTTTAGGCTGCATGGAGCCCTTTATAGCTATAGCAAAAGATAAAATAGCCCAGGTTATTCAAATTAAAACTCAAAACTAGCTTCATTCCTAAGTTTAGATGTATTGTAGTAGCAAATTATAACTTCCAAAACATAAAGAACTGGAATAACCCGGCAACTTTAAGAACTTTGTTTGGATGTAAGAGCCCTTACAGCTATAACAAAAGACTGGAATCTAGCTACGTCAAATATACCAGCAGTGCAATCTAGAGTTTCATCGGCCACAGCTGGTGGGACAGCAGGCAAATGCCTGACATAAATGTTTCCTAACTGTAGCGGCAGTCGGCAACACCACCGCGGACACATCAAAGAGCGCCGACACTGTTAGCCGACGCGACTGGCGGGAAGTACGGTAGCTCGCGCTTTATTATTAGATGACATACGAGTGAAACTGGACAATCGCGCACACTAGGCGTTCCGTTAATATTCGGATCCCTTTTATGTTTCTATGTACCTTTGAAACTATATATGAAACGATCTGACTAACAGTCTAACCATTTTAAACGCTTCTACGGTTTCGCTTAATTAAACTACCACCACCACCAATCAGCCTTTTGCAGCCCACTGCTGGACATAGGCCTCCCCAAGTGCACGCCACATAGCACGATCCTCCGCTTTCCTCATCCAGCCACTACCAGCGACCTTTCTCCCGCCTGCTCCAACGCTCATCGTTTCTACGACAGATGTGGCCAGCCCACTGCCACTTCAGCTTGCTACACTTATGGACTATATCGATAACTTTGGTCCTCTGCCGGATAATTTAATTTCGGATTTTATCCCTTATCGAAATACCGAGCATAGTTCTCTCCATAGCTCGCTGAGCGACATGTAGTCGGTGGGCCAGCCTCACCGTCATGTTCCACGTCTCGGCCCCGTATGTCATGACTGGCAGGACGCACTGGTTGTAGACCCTCCTTTTTAGGCATTGTGGTAGTGGCGACGAGAAGATATGACGCAGATTTCCAAATGCTGCCTAGCCCAGCTGCACTCTTCTAGCGATTTCACGCTCATAGTTGTCTCTACCCAACTGCAATGTCCTAAACTAGCATGTTGTATTCTAGACAAGAATAGACACTGAAATTGTAGAAAAAATGGATGATGAAAATTTTCGCCTGTGTAGCAATCAACCGTTTAGCTTAGTAGTCAAATCGCCTGGGCGCGTATTTGGAAGACGTGGGTTCTATTCCCGCAGCAGCGAAAAACTTTTCGGAAATTTTGTCAGAAATTTTAATGTTTAAATCATCTTAACGCCAGAGATTAGTACTATATAAAATTTTAAAAAATAGATACCGTAAAAAAATAAAATAGTTAATAGTAAAAAAATAGTTACTGTTTAAAGGAGCAATGGTGTCGTGGACAAGCATGTATGCAAAAATTTCTGGTTGACAATTGAACATCTATCCCAATTTATTTTGCAAAAGCTTAAGAAGCATATTTAGGTGGCAGAAATATTCTAGAATTATATTTTATATAATAAGACGGTGTATGTACTAAGTTAACGTGTCAATATTTTCTTTCTACTGTAAAGCGAGTCTTTACAAATGGCGATTGCAGTGAAAGGTGTTACATGCTTATTAACATTCATAGCTTTTATCCAAATTTAGAGAGCTCTGAATTACTTTCACTGTTCACGTGTACTGCTTATGTGCTAAACACTAAAACGCGTGAGGTAATAAACATAGTTTAGATCTTTTATTGATTGGCTAACAAAGGAAATGTTTCTCTGAATAATGTTTCACCAAATTTATGTTTTGACAAACATCAGTTATAATTAGGAAAAATTTCAAGTAGAACACGTTCGTCGCACGGGCAAACCTTGTTATAATTTAAGGTGCCTTAATGATAAGGAAAGTAGTATAACATGTGACGACAGGAACGGTACAGGGAAAGATGGAAAGTTATTCAAGAAGGTCTATCTTAAAGACAAGCAAAAGTAATATCATCATTATCGTCGTCAGCAGCAAGACGTGAACTGTCGAACATAGGCCTCCCCTTAGAACGCCACAACGAATGACACTTTGCCATTTGCATCCACCGGGTGCCCGCGACTGTTACGATGTCGTCGGTCCTAGAGGACCTAGAGGGGGTAAAAGTAAAAACTTACTAAATTATAAACTTGTAAACTCTAAGATGGATGCAATTTAAACAGGATTTATTGCATGCACGTGTTCAACTGCTGAGTACGAAGATGGCAACTTATAATGAGAAGATGTTGTAAGCTAATTGAGGGCGCGGTGAATCCGCCTCTGACTTTAGACCAATTCCAACACCTACCGGAATCTTTGCGCAACTTAATATGCCTTGCAGATAACACTGTCCCACTTAGCAAAAAGAACAGGAGTCGATGGCAGAAGTCGATGTATATATTCATATATCTCTGCGCCCAGACTTCATTCGCCAACTCAAGCTTGTTAAATAAAACTAATTTATATATTTGAAATGAAATAAATAATTTAGGACACATTTTTACACAACGTTCTACAGCCCTAAACTAAGCAACGCTTGTACAATGGTTACCAGATAAGTCATAAATTTACTTAATCATTCTTTTCTTCTGTAAATAAATATTATACCTATATAATCACCCAGACAGAAGAAAAACACCATGTTCACCATACAATATTCTTCCAGTAATGGGTATCGAAGCCACACCCTCTGACGCAGGAGGCAGTACACTACCCACTACGCCATTCGGGCCATAGATTTGGTATCGCGTATAATTTCGACTTCGGCGTCGGCGATCATGGGTTCGATTCCCAAAACATACAAGTAATTTTGATTCGGATCTAGGTGTTCAATCACAAAGAGGGTCGACGTCAGGCAGATTGCCGGTCGTAAAAAACATAGTCACCACATACAACATTCATATGTTGAGCTGACCACACCTAGGTGAGATTAGGGCTATAGGTTGGATGATTTTGACTTATTCCTCGTGAAATTCTGTTTTAAAAAAATTGTAAATCGATACCTATCGATTCGTTAAAAGCTTGTAAGCAAATATGCTAGGCCCAATAAAAAATTTTAGTACCGTTAAGGAGCTAATACCGGGAAGATCACGTAAAACTTAGATTGTATTAAAATTAGTGGCAAGTTTTCGTAACGCGCTAAAAACGTTGCGGGCGTGTGAAACATCTTGATAACACGTCTAGACCGGGAGCGGAACGCAATCCATATTTATAGAACATAAACAATGTAGCTACAACGCTTGTAGTTGCTTGCAGGCGGCTATTTTAGACAGACGCGTTATCAACGCGTCGTGTTTTCGTTAATGTGATAACGTAAACATCGTGGAGGCCAGATCGTTATTGGGTGTTTTATGAAGTGCCGGATGCACTGGTTCCTGAAGAAACTTCTGATGAAGATTAGACGATGCAGGTTTATTAGAAAAAATATAAAACAGCGGTTATCGATGTCGTAACCAGTTTGTTCTAGATTTAAAATAAATAGTACAATACAATAAAATCGCATATTACGATTAATTCAGATAATATCAAATACTGTATGTATACTGTATGTATTTGATATTATCTGAATTAATCGTAATATGCGATTTTATTGTATTGTACTATTTATTTTAAATCTAGAGTTTCGTCTCACTTCTCTAACCTACTTTAAATCTGTGAAACCGGCCAAAATAGACAAAAAACAACGAAAATTCATGTTCATCTTAAGTCTCTCGTGTATATGTAGGAATATATATGTACAATTTTAATCAAAGTTTATAGTAAATACTGGAAAAAACACTCAAAAAGATTTACAGTTCTATTATTTTTAAATACGTCAAAACCCCGATATATTACGGTTCCTCAATAACCCGTTCCTGAGTGGTTAGCCTCAAATGATTAATTAACACGCTATTTAAAACTATTTGACTTGTGAACTTTGCACCAATTATGAGCGATATAAAATCTACAAATAAACCGTTATGCAAACATCATTAATGACAGCTGCAATCACTTACTCTGTAAATAATGACTTAATAATAATGATAAAATAGTTAATATTTTTTATCTGTAAACCCAATCAGGCGAGAAAACAAATAAATATCCCCAACATGATAAAATAAAACGATTAACAAATACCGACAACAAAGAACTGCGTTTGTGGACATAACAGTAAAACACATAAAACGGTAAACTACAATACTATTACTATTATTTCCATTAATTTCCGAAACGTTGTGAATGCCCCACATCATCCGTCGTCACGATATGGTGTATAAGCCTTGTCGTCATAATTAACTTGAGGTACTCGCGGCAGATTACTTAAGGGAGGTTGGGTTCGGCCCGTAAAGCGGGAATTTCGGTGCACAGGGGACGCCATAACACGTGTTCGAGTCAAAGGCGTGATATTCGTCGCCTTTGCCTCAGGGGCTATAGGTCAGCCAGGTCGGACGTCCACAATGGGTTCCAATTACGACGCGCCAGCCAAACTCTCCGGTAACCAAGGATGGGACAGACCACCGGGAAGGCAGCGTGCACTATCACCGAAAGCTTTCCGGCTCAAACGAGAGTAATAAACGGTTTCGTTATTACATCGCAGTTATCGGAAGCGTGTTTAACGTTTTAGTTAACCGTTTTACAGCCCGCTTAGACCAGCTTAAATACAAAATATATTGGAGTTAAGACACCAAGAAACATACGCTAGTATTTCCGTACGCATTGCTTTTGAAATGATAGGATTTTGAAGTTGAATCATGTAATTTATGAACATTGTTTACATCAATAGCCATGGAAAGAGATTGTATAAAACAGAACACGGTAAATCGCATCGGTTCAAAGAATTAAATGAAATTCTTGCTTATGTAATATGACATTAATATGTTTTGCATGGGATGTTGAAAGGATTTCTTAGAAGCTTATACTTCTTAACTATGAAACAGTTGCATAATAATTAAATTTGTGACAGCATAAATGAATGAATTAAAAAAAAATATTATAATCGTACAAACAAACGATTGTTGATAGTTACACATACACTTTAAACAAGTTTTAAATTATTATTCAAAGCTGAATTTTAATTAAGTTATCGAAAATTATTAATATCTACATTTATTACAAAGAAAGCTCTGTCATGTAACTTGACGCAGCATGAAGCAACTTTTTGGGTGTTGGGTGTTAAGTCTAATCCATTTGTCGTGAACGAAAGCACGTTTCTATCGAGTGGTAATAAAGATGATGTCATTTAATGGCTCTAACTAAAGCCGCTACATGGCTGTAAACGGTGAATAGAAAACTCAGAACAACATCTTTACTAAAGCCACTACATGGCTACAATCGTTGAATCATAACTTACTATCTTTACTAACGTATATTAAATAAGAGTGAGTTGAATGAAATTATTTTACGGATTTCCTCAAGTTTAATTCTGATTCTAAATTCCCGAAATTTTTAATAGTTTACAGCATTCATTGTCACGGACAGTCATTCAGTCTGTACGTCCATCCGAAACGTGTATGGTATTCTCGTAAATATAAGAGTAAGTTTTCAACTGTGGTATGGCCACGCAACAGTCTTCTCATCAGACTTGAATGGGCAGGTCCGTCTGGGTAAACACCATGACCTCACAGAAGACCAGCGTGAAGTGGAAATGGTATACTTCTGCGTTTCGTGTAGTAAGTGCGGTAGCGGGGAGCCACTTTATTAAAAGCGACCTACGGGTATTGCAAATGTCAATGGGCGGCGGTTATCACTTTACGTCAGGTGAACCCCTTGCAATTTTTTAATCAAATTGCGTGGATCGACGGTCCGTAGACTACGGAATTACTAAAACAATTAAAAAAATTATTCGTGCTTTGCACAAGTTGCAATTTACCCGTTAATAAAATGATCAGTTAAAATTGATAGAAAAACGTATTAACAAGCAACATGGAATGAAACACACCTGTATTTAAAACGGATCAAAATTTTATTTTATTTTTTGTTAAACGCAAGGTGGTGCGATCTGCCGAAAGTGACAGCCGGTACTACATAATTTGTACAAGGAAGTAGTCAGGTGGCTTCTGTAAAGCTGTTTGAGCTTTGGTCAAACGCATTGCCAACATCTGGCTTTGCCGCTTCAAGTCACACGCGTGGGCGATCTCTACATGACAACAGGATAGTTAACTCAGCGGTTGAAAGGTTCTATCAGATCTAATCGATGTCCGGGTTCAAAGCGCATTTCGTAGCACGACCGTATTTACACAAATATTCTGACAAAACTGCAGACTATTTTTTATAGCACAGGCCTGTTGCTTCAACTATTACTATCTTCAATTACACAAAAAAGTTTATAATGGACTACCCATATGAGGTATTTTCATTAACGAAATATAAATCGAACCTCCCTCCCGGCATGCCTTGTCCTGAATATTTTTATGAAATCAAAAATATTCTGTTTTACCTAAAAACTAAGCCCTTCTAAGTTTCGTCAATCCGATGAGCTAAATTTATCGCTATATCCGTGATAATCTCAAGCGCCTGGCTACTCAGTCCAGCGTTGAATGGGCTATGACGTCACCACGACCCACGCACCAGCACCATATGGTGGTACAACCGGTCCTATCATTGATCCCAGCCTTAATTGACCGAATCATTGAGCAGTCGCGGTGGCGCAATAAATATTTACGAACAAGAACGTCTCTTTACAAAATTATATTTTTAATACCTTAGTGCCATCCTAATTATCTTTAATTATTTTTATGTGAGTTTAAGTTGAACATATTTAAAACTACACGTATTTATAAAAGTAGTTAACTAAATAAAAAGTGCATCAGATCAAACCTTCATTTTTGTTTTTCGAAATTTTGCAACAATTATTTAGAAACCAGATAACATAAGATAAATTTATCCTGTATGATAGCAGCGTTTAACAAACTAAAATTTTACATAAACAAACACTCACGTCCGGAACAATCATTTATCTTTAATAATACAATGCCGTAATAACCGTTAGAGCTTATTTTCCGGGCGCCTCTGTACAGAGGAATTTACATATACAGGCTGGCTTTTTTTAAGGTGGCCAATTTTACACACGAGGTTTAGACTTGGTAATATAATTGTTAATTGTAATAAAAACAAACTTTTTTTCAAAAAAAAATTACCATTCTATTGCCTAAAAAACAGAACTTGTTGACAAAGCGGTAGTCATTCATAAATACCTAAATTTTACTGTTCACGCACACAAACGAACTTGTGTGCGTGTTAGTTATGAATGATCGCGCGTAAAATAAATGAGTTGCGTATAAATCACACACTTTTTGAGATAAGTTGTAATGAATGTAATTAATTACTTACGTGTGATTTAAAATTTATATATAACATTATTTATATCTAGAATTTAATTAAAAAAATGGATACACTTAGAAAAGCCTCTCTGTATAGAATGTTACTTTACAATACAATCCTGTTATTAAAATCTTGCATGATCGAACCAACGATCCACACCACCTAACACTATCTCTTAGCAATGACGCCGACAGTACCCGAAAGTTCAATGACCACTTGCGTCACAGAATTAGAAACGTTCAAAATTTAAAAGGAAAATATGACTTTATGAATGTGAGGACCTAATCAATAATATGCAACATAGCAAATTATAACATTTAGAAGTTGTCTATCTTTATATATATATATAATTCTTCTGTACGTGTGTATGTCACTGAAATCCTTCTAAACGGCTGGACCGATTTTAATTAAATTTTTTGTGTGCTCAGGTCGATTCGAGAATGGTTTAGATTCACGATTTTTTTTAAGTTATCGGATTTAAGTCGTGTGTACAGGACAACGTATGCCCGGGCCGCTAGTATCAAATAAAAATTGTTTGCTTATTAATATATCTTTACGAACTACTACACCAAAGTTTAAATATTTAATAAATAAATATATCATATATATTATATTATGCGTTATAATTATAACAATTAATTTAACTGTTTTATAAAAACAAAAAAAACCTAACTATTTACATACGGCCGCATTAAATAAACTTAAGTTTTTTTTAAAAACGGTCGAGGTGATGAAATAATATCTAGGAAATCCCTAGTTGTATAATTATGACGGGCTGGTTGTTACAAGTTTGAGTCAGTGGTTTTCATATAAATCCACTGAATAACGACGAGGTACGGACAACCGCTCACGTATGGTAAATGAGATTCATTACTCAAATATACTCCAATATTACTCATCGATTCATCAGCGGCATGACTTAAGATGCTTCGTTTACGGGGAACAATTCGTCACAAGATCGTCAATATGACAAATGACGACAGCCACAAGGACGTGGGCTATAAAATATAAAGTTAAATACAAGTACTCCTTCATAATTATAATCATTTTCTAGCGATACACACTAGTGCTAAGAGCTTATCGAGCTTAAAAATGATGGTGGCGAAAATGGTAGATATTTTGTACGGTGATACGTAAAAATACCCACCATTTTCGCACACAATACCTATACTCGATACCGCTGGAAAACATTTGACAATATTTATTACATGTAATTATTGACAATCGTAATTACACCTAGACTTCGATTATATGATCGAATTTAGAAATGGTACCCTTACATAAGCGATATGCTATGTTTGTTTAATTTGATTGCTTCACCAAGCGAAAAAATCCAACCAAACAATAAAAATATATAAAGATATTTTTGATTAAAACTTTATGGAACAAAACACAATTATGTCAAAATTACGCGGAACTGCTCGTGTGAATGATTCGATTGACGATTTACAACGTAGAGTAATCAATAAAAAACAGAATACTCCAAAAGATGTTCGTTAACTTTGGAAAAAAAATTTATTATCTAACCTATTGTCTAAATAAATCTCCGGAATGTATGTAAGGTTTGTAAATATGTTGTTTTTTCTTCGGCTTGCCCTTTTACGACCACTTGAAATTAAGTGATGACTCGAATCTTCACACGTTTCGGACTTCGGCGACAAACTTTATTCAGTTTTAGAACATGAAAGATAAAATTACAGCAATTGGTAATTACGAAACTCTAAATCGACGATAACCGACGGCATGATTCTAATTGGAATTTAGAAATTTTCCGTTAAAGCATGTAATATATCAATAACGACTAACTTCAAATATAGAGCTCCCGAAAGACCCTTAAAGACATCGACCTTACTTTGTAAATGACTCATCATAAAAACCCCAACTCACTGGTCGCGTGACTGAAACCATTGGCAACGGCTGCAACGTAGTTCACCCCCTGCATTTTAAATTTTATTTCAGCTGTCAGTAAAAACTGTCGTAAAACATTTGTGTAACATGGGGCTATCTATATGTCTCGGGCTAAAACAATCGCAGAAACCGTGTAGTAAATATTACCATAAGTATTCACGACACAACATAATACTACAAATAATTGCTGAACACATAAACAATAAATACTTCTCTGAGTAATTCTTACACATTTTGATGAAAACGGAAAAATAGTTGAATACCAATTTTGAAGTTATGTGTAATTTCAAAACGAATTTAAGCGAAATTATTGTCTATACTATGCCAAAGCGTTTTCCGAATATTTGTCTCGCTATCTCTTTCCTTTATTAGAAATAAATGTAAATATAACTGTGATGAATAACCAACATTTATGTTTACAATTTAAACCCGTTCCTATAATATACGGACATGAAGTCAAGGGCATATGAATTATTACGGTTTTATTAATTTTCAAAGATTCGAATGCGTTGCTACACCTTTAAGGAAATAATAAACCAACAAAATACAAACATATAACAATAATTTTTTTATTTGTTTTATTTTTTGTTGTTTTTTTTTGTAGTATCCGTACTTTTTTTAGTAAATAAATTTATTTTCTTTTTTTTTCTTTAACAAGAATTTCTTCAACATTAGTTAAAATAGATTAACAGAATTTTACAGAGATTACTCTAACGCAATGTACACCGACCTATTTTCACTAGCTTAAATATTATTAATTGATAAACCACGTTGTTAAACATTAATTACTTTGTTTGTTTAACTTTGATTAAGTGAATTCGATACGAACGTGCCGGTTTAAAGGCGCGATAACTTTATTCCTTTAACAAGGTTAAGTCCATAATACATTTACGAGTTCGAGACTTGCAATTCGTTTACATAATTTCATCATAGTACGATAAAAGCGCACTTGTATGTTCAGTTTTGAAATCGGGAGCGATTGCAACATGGCAACTAAATCGACAATTGTTAAGATTAAGAGATTAATTTCGACTACTTAAATGCTACTAATTATCCCAAATGAATGTACATTTTACTATTTTTATTAAATTCATAAACATAAACTATTAACTACTACTAACAATCCTTGAATTGAACAAGATGACGAACTTTATTGAACAAGACCAACATGACCGCGTTGCGATCAGAGACAATACAAAAAATATTTTAACATTTAATTTAATTTCATAAATTTCGCAGTTGTAATATATGTTCAAATCTTCAATATATGTGCAATATATCGAACTAGGCATTTACGATGTCAGCTTCCATATTGAGAGGAAAAAAAATATAAGAAATAAATAGCGGGGATCAATAAGTCAAACAGAGGGCCCCTCACTTCTTACTCCCTCGATCTTTCAATATCAATGAGCCCTCTGCAAATAAGGGCAACGTAATTCTTTTGTCTGTCTCCTTCCGAATAATTGCACTTTTGATTTTATTTTTAAAAAGAGCGTACGTGCTTGTGTATTTATCCGGTCTCTTCCAGGCAAAACTCACTACTGCACATTTTTACCACATATATACTCACCTGCCGAGTAGTTATTTATTTATTTATTAGCACACATTTATTGTACTAACTGGTACAAGCCGCGGGCTTAATACCATTAGGCATTTTATACCAGCCAACCGGAAAGTTAGTGAGAGAGAAGTGTAGGTGCTAGCTAAATAAGGATTATATAATATGTATACATACATAATGATAACAATGACATATGACATTATTTATACTGTGGCAGGTCCGTCCGAGTAAGTACCACGACCTCACAGAAGACCGGTGTGAAGAGAAAGTGGTATTCTTCTGCCTTTCTTCGGGTGAGTGAGATAACCGCGGCCCACTTTATGAAAAGGTGGCAGCATCTGCAACCTTAGGAGTGCTGGAAATATCAACGGTTATCACTTAAACCTTAGGAGTGTTGCAAATATCAATGGTTATCACTTAACGTCAGGTGAACCGCAAGCTCTCTCGCCAACTTCTCACATAATGAAATTATAATATTCTGTGTGATAAATCCCCGTTTACCCCATTTGTGTCAGCGGATGTTTCTGTAGCCGGTTCTTGTATAGGCAATGAAACGATCGAATGGACATCAATGGAAACGATTGTGACAAACCGCTAAACACGGTCGATACCACCTTGATTATTACACTCGATAAATTACCAATGAAAGTGCCAGCAAATCGTTCAGTCAGAGAATCCTCATCAAGTTAATATACGGCTTAATGAGCTCAAGGAACCGTTTTGATCGTGTTAAAGTGACGATTAGAGTTGAATTTATGGTGGTTTCCGTCGGCGTGTCGTATCCGTCCCGTGGGGCGTGCTCGCATACTAATGAGACGACGCGGCGCCACCTGCCGGCAGACAACCGGATACCGCCACAACCTGCCCTCTTTGTTCCAACGTATTACGGCCCGTGGCCCCAGTTTGGGTTGTAAGCGAGAGGCTTCTATGCCGCATGTCGTGGATTCGGACCCACTTAGCAAATTATTTGCCTATTTATTATTCTGGATTTGAGTGACAGTTGTTGATAATTTAAGTAAAGTAAAGCGTGAGCCTATATGCGTCCCACTGCTGGACAAAGCCTCGGACCCGCCCGCGACCCCCCTACGGATTGGTGGACTTCACATATCTTCAAAATATTTTTTTTCGAAGATACGCAGGTTTCCTCAAGATGTTCTCCTTTCCCGCTAATCAGCACTTAAAATTAACAATTACGTTGGTACCGGTATCGAGGAATGAACTCAGGTTGCTGGAGTATATTGAACTAAAAGCGGGCGCTCGGACAATGAGCCATCATTAAATGTCATTGTAATGCAAGAAATTTTTGCCCTATAATATGTTAACATCTATACTATAAATATTATGAATAAAAACAAGAGACATGACTCATAAGCTACTCACATTTACCAACAATTGACACACAGATTCGATTCCGACGAAACAAATGATGTCTCATTAGTCTGCACGTGCATCGTGGCTTTTACACTGCATTTGAAGTTTCATATGCAGTATAAAAGCCTCATATACCGCAAACACGTAACGTCCGGCAAGGGGGCGACAATTCTTTCCGTATAAACGCAAATTGGAACAGTAATGTTGCAAATTTTTACAGAAATTTATTCATTAATTAAGGAAATTTCAATTTTGTACTACGATTTACTCTCGGCTATCCCTGCGTGTACACATGAGTTGGAATTACGTATATTAATATAAAGTATAGGCATAAGTTAAAAATAATGTCAATTTTGTGAAATAAGTATGAACAGCCTATTATTTAAAAACGCGAACAACGCAACAAAAATATGCAATTAAGATAAGGCCAGAACTCGTTCAGCATTCGACAAGATATGCAAAAGAATTTAAAATTGAAAGAAAATAATAAAAGCAAACAGAGCATTCCAGTAAAGGTATGCGCACACGAGAGACCGTATCGAAACGTGACTACGTAAGCCGCGAGTGTGCATCAGCTTAGTCATTACCCGTCACCTGCATCACCTTGACTCACCGAGTGTGTCACCGTTTAACCTCAAAATATCCCATTTCCGCGGTCGCTATATATCGATGATTATAGTGGATAGATCATAACACTGTTGTTACATTATCCTGATAGTGGGAGAGCAAATTTAAAAAATTGCCAATAAGATGCGGGTATCGCCTATTTTTAGAAAGCAATCACAAATATGTTCCTAATATGTTTATTGAACAAATTATTTTAATTTTTCTCGCTTTTGGCTGCCACTGTATGGGTATTACGCTCAGTAACATGTTCTGAGCAATATCGCTGTCCCCTTCAAAGCTTTAAAGATTCTAAAACAGTAACCGATCTTAATTTATTCAGCTAATTGACAAGATATGAGGAGTAAACAAAAGTTTTGAATAGATAAAGTTTTAAGCCTTAGAACACATCGTAAGCAAGCAGTTAACTGAACCTGAATTTAAATCATCTTGTAAACAGAACCGGGTTGCGTAACATAGTTTGATATTTATAATTTTACGGAGGATGAGACCTTGGACCACAAACAGTCTCGCCCGAGCCGCGTCCGCTCAACATCACCGCCAGAAATATTTATATTCAGCACGCTCGATTCGTTTCTACGATATTATTCATGACAATAGACTCAAAATACTTTAGTTTTCTTCATTTCCTACATTATTTGTAAACATAAGCATAAAAGTAACAGCCTAAATATGTCCCACTGCTGGGCAAAGGCCTCCTTTGTACAGAGGATGTACAGGACACATCTTAGAAATATTATTCTTTACATATTTATTATTCTTATATTTATTATTATTTAAATAATTAATAAATAATAAATAATTATTAAATTATGAAATAAGTATTTATTTAATATTTTTTTAATATATTGTATAAAAATATACACACACCGATTTTATGACGTTCGTTTTACTTTTAATTTACCAACAGCGACCTTAGCGACCCGAAAGGCCTAGTGGATAGTGAACCTGTCTTTTACGTCAGAGTGTGGATTCGCTCCCCATTAATGGAAAAAATATTGTCTGCGTGTTTATATGTATATGTATTTATTTACGAAACAAAAGTATGTTTAATAGCCAAGTTACCCATAGTAAAAGTTTTGCTTGGGTTGACACTAGAGAACGATGGGTAAAAATGTGTCCAGAAAAATTTATTATTGCTCTTAGTGGCCTACACTTACAATTAACACGCTATTTCACTTTAGCAATACCTGATTGAAATCAATTCAATGTGACAAAAACTTACGAAATCAACTTGGCATCGGAACAACTGCTATTCAAGCTTGGCAAGCATAAAAAAAGTAATCTGGTCAATATTGCAAAATGCTATATTGATAACAAATTGCTTATACCACTTTCGAAGTGAGCGGTCGCTCCACTGACATTTCCCGCTTAACCTTACCGAAAAAGGCGGGAACGATCGAAATGCACAGATTGTACATAATAATTAACAAGCTAAGTGCAGAAACGGTGCAATCCAGTCAATGACTTCCGCATAATAGTTAGGGCTGTCAAAATAAAACACATTTTTATTCATAACTAACCGTCGGGAATTATAAACAAATGATAAATTTAAGAAATCATTAAAGAAGGAATGATAACAACGTAATTAATTAAGGTACACGAACAAAAAAGTTCTTCATTATTTTTCTGTAATTAATTAGAGTGCTTTTAAAATGTATCGTAACTATTATCGTCGATGATGATTAAAACAAAAGAAAAGATGTTTTTCTAACATTATGTTATGATTATTTTAAAAACAATATTACTATCACATGCTTCAATTTAACAATTTTTCAATTTTTTTTAATGGTTTCATACCTAATTTAATAACTTCCATTAAAATAATTAACCAATGATATCGTTTAATGACTTTTCTTTTAAATGGTATTATCTTGTTGATGATTAGTAAAGAATAACAGCCTTATAAGATGCTATAACATTCCTAAGGTTGCAGTGCCGAAGAAAATTAATTAACTTGATTCGTAACCAATCCATATTAATTAGTGTACGATCAATCAGCCATCTTGGATACTGTCACTAATGTCATGCGCATGACGTTTCGCTGGAGTCGTTCCCGCCAAATTGGTTCAAGGTAGTTTCAGCCTATGGTCAGAGGTCCGAGAAATGTTATCAGTTCATTGCAATTTTAAAGGATAACTCATCTTCGTGACATTGACCGCGTTACACAAATCGTCTTTTTCCTTTTAATACGAATGACATTGACTTCTTATAATGCTGTATCGTTTTTGTATAATGCAATCATGTCATGCATACATGACATCAGTCAATACAAACGAATGAACGTTCAATATTCATTTAAATTGTTAATAAATGCATAGGTATATAAACTTTAATATAGAATGAACGTTAATATGAATATAGTATGGAAGACTCCGTGGCGCAGTTGCTTAGTATTGGCTTCGGCGTCGCGGGTCGAGGGTTCGATCCCCACACGGATGGTTGTTTCGTATTTGGATGTTTGTGCACATGAAATCCTAAAGGAAGGGCAAAGTTTTTTAATAAAAGGAAAACAAGTTAAATCACAATTATAAAATTTGCGAGCACACTACAAAAAAAAAATAACTACGATCAAAATAATGTACGTAAGTTAGTTATAAACATTAACTCGATAACAAAATATATTTTCTGGTAGTAACTTGTAATACCTTTTTTTCTTAGTAATTTCTGTATATCTGTAACGTTAAAGATATTCATCAACACTTTCCGTTGTCAAGGATGCATATGGAAACAATTACATTCAAGCACAATTCGCTAATTGGGCACAAGTATCAAGTTCAATGTCACATCACAATTAATGAGTTAATTACCCTCACAACAGCTGCAGGTCCTGGCATGGGGGTCATAGTCAGTGCTGCTAAATTAACATGTGAGAAATAACAATTTCAATGAGAAATGGGTAATAATGACCACAGATTAACAATGCTTTTTTTTTTTGATTTGACGATTAAGTCAAAATCTATATCAAATGTGATAATGAGTGACGACCTGTACAAAAGTGCGGGTCGTCGATGGAGGCAGGTGACTCAGGATCGTGCTTTGTGACAGTCTGTGGGGGAGGCCTATGTTCAACAGTGCACACTAACAGACTGAAATGATGAGGATGTATAAGTACCTAGTAAAGTACTTAGTAAATAAATTTATAAGATGAATTTACTAAAAAATCAATATTGACACATCACGAAACATCAAATCGATATTGTGACGAATGTATACGTAATATATATCTACCACATTTTATTCTTTCTGCGTTCCGATTGGCGCCTGTGACGTATTACGGTGGTAGGGCCACGCAGCCGCCTCGGTTGTTGCACGAATGGGCAGGCTCGCCCCGGTAAGTACTACGACCTCACAGAATACCGGCGTAAAGTGGAAGTATAATACTATCGCGTTTCGTCTGGTGAGTGAGGTGGACGGAGCCCAATTTTGAAAAGGTTGTCAACGTATCTGGAACCCACGGGTGTAGCAGATGTCCATGGGCGGCGGTATTTACTTAACATCAGGTGAACACACGTTTTTCATATAAAAAAAAATCGTAATTAATATTATTATAAGTATGTAGTACTTGATATCTTTCAAGTTGTGGAATGAAAACCTTTAAGGATTGTAAGATAAGGATGTACTTACTTTCAGTTAGTTCTTGAAATCAATAATTATAACATTTATATGTATATTAACTACTAATTTTGCATACAAGAAATGACATTAGCTAGTTAAACTAGGGATTTGTACTCTGGACGAGCGAGTCCACAATCGGTGGCAAGCGCCTCACTGTGCTACCACAACTCAGTTCCAGCCGCGCAAAATAAAAATGTGGTTATGTATATATAAAGTCTTCTCAATGTCGTCAACACTGCGATTGAAAAGCAAGCGGTTTCGCGCCATTCGTATGAGTAAGTAAATATTTGCGAGGCCACGGACGGCCGTATTCGTAATGAGGCCACGGCGCGGGCGCTCTGGCCGGTCTGTTTGTAGATCCTCCTCAAAGAACACTCTCTCGTTGCTGAAACGACGCACGAATCATGAAATGTTACGGACAGACGGAATTCTAAGCTTCAATCTAAACGTCAGTTATGTAAAGATGTTTTAATGATTCTTTCGCTTTCAAATTGTTTTTAAGCGACTTCATAATGTTCTTCATTTTAAAGACGTTTTACAGGATTCACGGTGACAGATTAAAATTTTAAGCCTTATTATAGGTGACCCGGGCTACTGTTAAAATTTTGATTGCTTAGTATAGTGTTGCCTATTTTAAAATCACTTTTATATTCTATATTATTGAGGCGGCACAGAAAGTAATACACTGCATTAAAATATTAAACTTTAATTAATCCTTCAATCACTATAATGTGATGGGCGGCGATTATTACTTAACATGAGGTGAACCGCCAGCACGTTTGCCACTTTTTCGCAAAAAATCGCCCTGAATTCATACTATTTCAAAAACTCCGTGTAAAGCGACACAAAAAACATGTCAGTTAACTCCGTTGTATATTTAAGTCACCAATTTCTTGGAATAAAAACATGTAGATGAAGTTATGCAATTTCTGCCCTTGGTCTTGTAGAGTGATATAACAAATTGAAAGCGTTTGCATACCACTTGACGGTAATTTAAATACAATATGTTCGAAGTTTTGTGGCCATTTCGATATTTCTGCAATGCAAAGAAAATTCTTATACGTATAATATGTACATAAATCTACGATAACAAAGAAACTCAGCGAGAATGTATAATCAATTAAATTTAATCGGTACAAGAATGTGATGCGCATGAACGATGTATTAGTGTCATTGACATTAAAGAAACAAACTCGCATTACTCGAAATATGTGCACGTTGAACATTACACATTTTCTTCAAAAAACGTTTTATAAAATTCGATTTCGGACGCGATTTGATTGTGTCGCAGCGTAGCTCCTTTGATGTGTAGCTAAAATTCAGTAGATGCATTTTTACAACGTTGTAAAAGCAAAAAGAATTTACGTATCCGTATCAGAGTTTCCGCGTCAGTTAACTCTTCCTGTCATTAATTGATAAAATTAGCATTTTAGGTACTCCAAACATGTTATAACAAACATTATAAATTGTTGTCTTTTTTTCGTTAAATTTTAACCTTACCATTTCTCCAATTAACTAAATCAGATCACATTCTGTCCCCCTCGCGATAAGCAGGACTCCGTGGCATAGTATTGGAGTCGCGGGTTCGATTCCCACACGGGACAACTATTTGTGTGACCCACAGATAGTTATTTCGCATCTGGGTGTTTGACCACGTGAAATTTATGTTTGTAAAACGCCATTACAACACAGGATATTAATATCCTAAGGTAAGGGAAATGTTTAAAAAAAAAAGAATCGACACTACAGCCCCAAACTTCGACACGAACCTATTATACTAATATCACCTTTTATATTATTATAAAAGGTGCTATTACCTCTACGTAAATACCGTGATGTGTTCATATTGAACAATAGTTTTGCGCTGCCCGTTTCTCTTCAACTTTTACACAGTTATATCAGTCGATACGTATGTGGGAACCTAAAATCGGGCGAAATGTCGCTTCACGGATGTACCCTCAAAATAGTCTGCTGACCGTTTATCTGCTGTTGCACACAAAAATAACTCATTTATCGTCGCGGTGCGTTAGCCCTGTATTCGGTGCTTCGCCGATAACCCGTGCCTTCCGACGGTATCGCCTGCCATATAATAAAAAATAGAAGTACTTTTTTAATCTATCGCCAATCTTGTAGCAGACTATGCTCTGCCCAATATAAATAACCCACTGTTGTATTGATAAAAAAAATAGGACTAGGACAAAATGTTTTTGAGGTAGGTTTTACGTTGGTGGTTCTCTGTTGCACGAATGGGTTGTCCGTCCTGGTAAGAAACACAACCTCACAGAATACTGGCGTGAAGGGGAAGAAGTGTTATGCTTCCGCGTCTGGTGAGTGTGGTAGCCGGAGCCCACGTTATTAAAAGGTGGCAATGTATCTGCAACCCTGCGGGTGTTGTTTATGTCCATAGGCGGCGATCATCGCTTACCATCAGATGAGTCGCCAACTCGCTTGCCCCCTTCTCACATAAAAAGGCACGTAATAACGCCAGTCCATTATGTGAATTGTGTCCTGGATTCTATACACAGAAGACCTTTACTCAGCAACAGCTCAAACAGCTGTCCTGCTCGCTCAGGGTACTGAGTAGTTTGACTCACACATAAGATTTCGGACTAGGGTCTTTCTCCATAAAATTTATGAATGCCATTCGGTTCTACGAGACTGAAAGATCTCTCCCACAAGAAGAATATAAAGTTTTTGATGGCTACACGGGAGTTGTTTTTTTTTTACAAATAAATTACATATTTTCAATAAACCGCTACGACATTAGCAAAGTAGTCGAACCTAAAATTGTATAAAATGTTTTTAAAATACGCTACTCTAAGAGAAGGCATTTAATTCTGTGTTGTAAACATCCGTATGCGAGACAAGTATCCATAAGTCATTCTTACATTTGTCCCGATAGAAAACGAACCCACGGCCAGCGGCGCAAAGGTCTATCGCTCATCACGAGGAGTCATCAAATGTTTTAGACGGTCGATTTATGCTAAGGGAACATTAGCTGTACACCGCGAGGACGCAAGTTTAAAAACGTGCGCGGAGGACGCGTAAATCACAAACAAACATACAGCGCCGCGTCTCGCTCCGTGACCAATAAACGATAAAAAACAGATCGTGGAGCGCAACCGTAAATGTCCAGTCATTACTTATCTCCGCCATTAGCAGGATAAAGGTCGAGTTGTCCGCACACAGCGCCCTCTAGCGACACGCCGGTTAAACGACCTGCTCAAGTGTCATTTCACTCGTAACTTGGTAGGGAGCGCGGTCCTTATTAGTCGGAATTGGCCTATATGTGCTTAGATCGCACGGATACTGTGCTGTTGTAAACAGTTCATTATTGCTTAGCAACAGCCTACGGTATTATATACCCGTTTTCTAAACGGAAAACATGATAAACGCTTTCTTTATGGAAGACGTGTCAACTACGACTCAATAGAAGGTATGGTTGGGTGTTCTTCACGTGTCTTCAATTTAAGTCTCCAACATACAACTTCTACATGATTTTCTTCTCCGCCAAAGGAGTTAAACGGCTAAACTGTTACAAATAACTATAAGAAGTTTGTAAAGTTCATATATGTATATAACTGTCTGTTGGGTAAGTTCTCCTGTGAACAGAGCGTCTTAGGGCATAGTCCGCCGCACAATTCCATTACCGATTGCCAGATTAATTTGGCCTTTGTAATCATTTAGGATAATACATAATTTAATTATATAAGGTTAAGAGCACCTTGATTTGAACCCATCCTCGTACAAATCACGTTAATCTAATGGTTAGATTTGCACTATTACTAATCAAATTCTTATTAGGTTATTACCAATTTAATGCTACGGGCAGTTTAAAAAGAGTCAACTTACTTAAAAACAACGAACATAAAACATTTCTGCGGCAAATGATGAATGATAGAGCCATTAAAATTCACATGTACCAACTATCATAACAACAGGGCTTCCCGCAATTTTTTTTTTCTCCCAAACGATACAAAAAGAAAACAACAATTATTCCAAAAAACATGCCACTTATTAGCAAACGTAAGTAATAAATCAAGCGTCCGTCTCACCCTGCGCATCGGGAATGGGGCTATTTCTGTTCACAGCTAAATTAAAACGGGGAGTAAAAAAAAGCTAAAAAGGGCGGCGCTCGGCCGCATGTGCCGCGCATGTGACGGCGACTGTGTTTCCGGTTCCTTCGTATTAAAAATTTCGCCCGTTCATTAACAGCGGGGGTGGATAGCAAAGTCGAAGAGCGGACAAAACAGCGGCCATCGGGCACCGTCCCGAAGTGCTATTTCATTTTTTTACGTTTAAACGAGCGACGCGTGCGTGTAAAGCGCTGGTTTTAATATTCTATCGACGAACAGATTTGTTTACTAGCGCTCTATCTACGGATAGATTTGGCTACTAGCGATAGGTATTCGACATTAGCTCTACAATAGTTACGTCACAATTCTACCTCCAGTGACCAAATCTATCAGTTGACAATATTGCAACTGGCCGTTAAACAATTTACTCGAGTACATATTCCTTTTACTCAGCCCGTTTACCCCTAAGGGTAAAATACAGTCATGTGGGAGAGTCAAGGCAGTTCGTTATTAAAAACGATTTCAACGTTTCTAAAATAGTGTTAAAATTTGAAGTGTATTATACACTTCAAATTTTTGTTTTACTTAAAATTTATATCTGCATCACATTCGTGCCGTTCGCGAGATTTGTTAAATGTGTTTGTAGAGTTTCATTTAATAGTTGTAAATTCACGGTTCGTGGAAACTGTAACAACTTTTAAAAGGTGTTTTTATAAAAGTAATGGTCTTCTTATATATTAATATAAGAAGACCGAGCTGGGATCAATCTCCCACAGTGACCTTTCCTTTGCCAATTTGCATATATAATTTACATGAATCCATTCACTTCTGTGAGGTCGTGGTATTTCCCGGACGGACCTGCCCGTTCGTGCTACAGTGAGGACAAGCATGTTTGAAAATGACTCTTGCTCTGCACTTGCAAGACCCCTGGCTGCTGCTGATTTTATACCCAAATAAGTGTGTATAATTACATTAAAAAAAAAAATATATATATATAACAAAAAGAACAAGACCGCAAAGTTTCTTGCCGGTTCTTCTCTGTGCAGGTCTAGTTTAGTGAACCGGTGGTAGATTTTTTGTTGACGTTCAATAAGAGCTTAAGTTAGGCCCATATTGAATAAATATACTTTGACTTTGACTTTGACAGTGTAGAATATTGCATAACTCTACCACAGAGAGAGTTATAATTCAACACCAAATAAATCCTAAAACATATTTCAAGTAACGCTACAAACTACAAATTGTTCAACAATAGCAAGTGTTCACCTTATATATTGCACAGGGTACAACACCCAATGTCCCGTCAATGACGTTGAGAAACTCAAGCATATGGTGTCACAATCTGTTAATAGCTTTCTTTTTGCTTGCGTCATATCGTCCGATGACGAAATACGGGATGATTTCAAGTGCATCTTATGGGACCGTTATATTTTAATTGGCGACGTTTTCGCTTTAGGATTCGGTGGCGCAGTTGCTGTGCTATTGGTTCCGACACCGCGGGTAGTAGATTCAATTCTCACACGGGACAAGTATTTATGAGGCCCACTGATAACTTTTCCGGATTTGGGCGTTTGTTTCCCAATAGGTTTGACTTCAGACAAGTCGTAAACAACCCCAAAGGGGGGTGGGGGGTCGCCCCTATCTTTGGGGTAAGTACCGGAGAAAGAAGAATACTTTATGGCCCTATAAATCTAAACATTTCCATAATTTCATCGCAACGTATTCATAGACAAATAATTTCCTTTTTATTTGTGATCTTGAAATGTTTATCAAAGTCATAACATAAACAACACTACCGACACAACTATTGTAACATAAGGGCAGGAGAAAAAAAATGTATTACCAGTTCAACACGCTACAACATGGAATTAAGTGCCTTCTCGTACAGCTCCACTGTAAGATAAGGCACTTAACCCCGTGTTATAGGGGAGGGGGCAAGGACAAACATTCAGATGCGGAACAAGTATATATAGGTCATACATACACTTGTCCCGATGGAAAACGAACCCACAACCAGTGACGTAGAAGTCTATAGCTCATCAACTGTTCCGTCAGTCATCAAATGTTATAATTATTGTAATTTCCTGATTTTTAATATTTTTAAACCTAATTATACATATCCTTTGTTTCGAAACATCTTTTTTTATTTTTTTTTATTGTATTCATTTTCATTTTATTACAATAACAACTACAATAACAACATACAACAACAGTGTTAACTATGAGGGGAAGACACTGTGGTCTGTAACACAGTTGTAAACTATCACAGGCTACAGGGCTTCTTGTGATTACATGTTTTTCACGTTTTTTGTAACCACTAAACTTGTTATTATTGGGCAGCGTCGTATCGAGTCGGCGAATACGAGCCGCAGACGGTCTGGATCAAAGTGGCGCACGGAGCGTACGAATTTCGTAAATTAACGAACCCGCCTGCGAGGCGAACGAACACGCATTGATTTCATTCACATGTCCGCGCACAATGAAGCGCAAATTCAACTGATGGCAACGTGAATTAAGATCACATGAAAGCCACTTCTGTTCTAGATGTATCTAATTGACCCATATGTATCATATAGTTGTATGTGTATGTAGATACGTCTCGCAGCCAAGAAATGACTTGGTACAGCAAAGACGATGTTTTCCTTTAACACAGTGCACTTGATAACTTGAACGTTAGCGTTAACGAATATTCAAAACCAGTCTTTCGCGAAGCGCGGAAATTGGCCGCTAAGCTCCAGTTTATCAAACCGCCTCAGCGCTTCATTCGGACGCCACAGGTTCGAATCCCGTAGCGCCGAAGTTTTCAACAACTTTTTTGTAGTTAATTTTTTTAACTAAAAATATCTATTAAAATGTGTAGAAAAGGCGCGAAAATATTGTAAATTTCTAAAAATATCTATTTTCGAGTTTCATCTTGGACGAATAGTCAAACAATAAAAAAAATAATCATAATAAAAAGCAACAAATGTTGTTCGTGGTAACAAGAATGTATATTAATGTTATTCGTGTGAAATGAAATTAAGAGTAAAATAAGCGTGCTTCTAAAATGGTGGGTGACTAACTTTACGAATACTAAGTTAAATGTGATAATAGCGTCTGAAGACCTCAACAATATTTATAACATACTCTGTGGTAGAGCCACGCAACAGCCCATTCTGTTGCATGAATGCAGCGGTTCATCGGAAGAAGTACGACAACCTCACGAAAAGGCCGATTTAAAGTATTGGCGATTGCATTTTGTATGTTGATTAAGGTAACCGAAACTCTTTTATAGTCTGCCAACGCAACTGCAACCCAATAGTCAAGTATTCATGAAGGACTACCACGGTATCGCTATCTCCCAATAACCTCTGATGTATAGAAGTCACCACTAAGTACTGGATAAACAGTCACATTGGGCCAAGTGGAAAATTTACAATTTTCTTACAAGTCGAACCAGATCGCGTTTGGTTAGCCGGAACCAGTGCATCTACTCCGAAAAACGCTTCAAAACATTTTGAATCCAATCAACGTGTCGGCGTTCATCGTATTTAGCTTCTAACTTCCTACGACATTGTCGAGTTGACGTAAACCGAATTCCTAACAGCCTACATATCGATATCAGTGCGGACCCCAAGCCGGTGGGGCGCAGAAGTAACACTTGCAAGCTCGGCCAGCGCTGATGTCATCGAGATAAAACTATACGCCGTAACAACCAGACAACCTTCGCGATCACCGCACCTTTACGCGTCCCCTGCTCGACTTGGTTCGAATGTAATAAACTTACGCTGTCTGCTGAGGTTTGAGGAAATATTGAAGTTTCCTTTTAAATTGCATAGTAATATAAAGTTTTAACATTTGACTATTAGTAGAGCGCAGTGCTTTTTTTACCAGCTCGCTAACCTTCGCGGTTAAATGGCATAGACGGATTCGCGCCAAACAAATTAACATTTATTTATACATACATAACTTCGGGCCACAATTTTGAACACCTCAATTTTGACAATCGAATTTCATTTCAGTTTGAAATTGACTCCACTCCAAACCCACTTTTCCTAGCCTCTTACATTACTAAATAAAACTTTAGTTGAACGCTTACGCCGTCATTTGAATCGTTTATAATAATATGATATATTATTTGGCAACCAAACAAAAGAATAAGAAACCTTACTACTCGTATTCTTTAATATACACGACGCTAAAAAGAACCGGTAAAACATAATTTTTGCAATAAAATTTACCAGCGCCCGTGAACAGTTAAGGTTGTCTAAAGTGTCGTGTAGGCGAACGATGATGTCATCAACTGATTCTTAAGAATAATATGACTAAAAATACACATTAACTCGTAAACACCGACTCAGCCAGTTCAATGTTACTTGTAATCCAGCAATTACTTTTTAATGCATTATTTTATTAGCCTGTTGAAAACATAAAAACAGAATGACAAACGTATGCACTTTCAATTTATATTGCGCCAATGATTTTCTAATGACATCTCCAATATAGATTAGACTAAAATTAATTACCGTCGCATGAGCAATGCCCCGCTAACGGCTCGGAAATATTTCTAGGACGACTACTTGACTTTATCTCGTACGCAATAACATTGTAATAAATCTATGATGTCAGCTTTTAAGAGCGAACGCACGAAATGAGAAATAGAATCGTATTTGGCTCGTCAGGATTTCGTTACATACAAAGTTTGAAATATTTCATTCTCTCGTTGTTTATCTTACATAATTATACTTCGTTTTTTGTAAGATTAATATTATATAGAACCAGACGCAAATATTCAAATATTTGTTCACGAATGTTTAGGTGTGAAACAGCCCCGCTCTACATTGGAATTAAAACACAACATTTATCAGCTCCGTTTGCTTAGGTGTAATCGCACAACCGACTTGTCTTGAATTTGAATGTCTTAAGTAATAAATTAACATGAGGAAAATAACATGATGAAAAAGGAGGCAAATAAAAGTAGCTATTAATCTCCACATACAGGAGTAACTTTACAAGTAAACTTTATGCTCTGGAAAAATTCTAGATTGTGGGTAGTTACAATAGAAAATAAATATACTTACATTTTTCTGCTACCGTCAACATGAGCCTGGACAGTGAATCCGAACATCGATTGATAGTTTCCCCTGTAAACCACCCTGGAAGGGATGTCCACATTGAAGCCCAGGGTACCGGCGCACGCGCATAAAAATACACACACAAATAGCGCCATCGTCAAAATTAAACCGAATCGCGGCACAGCACGAGAGAAACACTATTTACTCGAATGATTTATATAATTCGTCCTCATGATTCGTTCGGCGCCTTGTTGCGAGTTCGTGGTCGTACGCTGGCGACCGTCGACACGTGCTCCCTGCGCGGCGGTCGACTCAACACTGGCTGGCGAAGGCTCAGTTCGGACGCAAGGCCGCGAATGAGGTAATCGCGCAGAGAATAAAATCGGAAAACGTCTCGGGTCCGCCGTTCCCGCGTTTTCTCGGCACGACGGATTTCTCGTGAAAACGTATCCGCGTCACCGGCTATGAACTATATTGAGTCAGGTCGCGATAGTCCGGCCGTGTAACAATTAAACGTTCCATATGCCGATTTGATGCACCATATACGGCGTCGGCGAGGTCAATTTCGCGAGATCGTAATTGCTGTGTTAACATGAATATTACATAAGTATACAAATTTAATTTTCCTCATTCGTACTAATTTGCAGTTCGTTCATTTTATTCGAAACAATCTCTAGTACCGATGATCTCTCACCGAGAGTTTGTTCCACTCTTATCACATGGTGCGTCCTAATCAGGAGGCTTGGAATTTATAAACATGGTAATATTACATTACCTACATGTTGTTTGCTGTCTGTTTGAATTTTTTTAATTTAGAACAAATAGCTACATAAAATTAACTTTTTATTTCTGAAAGGATTCCCGCAATAGAACGAGTAATAAACCAATTACAGAAATAAATCAATTTATAATTTATATTTGAATCTTTAAGTACGAAAAGTTTTTGGCCTCTGCGGAACTTGAACCCACGCCCACGTCTTCGGGACTCGCGCCCTGACGCTTTAGCCACTAAGCAAAACGGCTTATTACTACATTGTTTTTAGCATTTGAAGCAGTGCTTGGCGCATCCATTGTTTTATCCTTTCCAGCATACAAGCAAAAAATTCGAAAGTATATCGCTTTACAACGACAATTCGAACGAGAGATGGCGCCATCGCCTTTTAGAAATTTTAATTTTTAAAGTCCTAATCTCTGCACTTATGAATCCCGGGTTCGATTCCCACAGCGGCGAAAAACTTTTCGTACGTTTTTCCTAAAACGTTTTAATGTTTAATCTTAAGTCCAGAGATTAAGCACTATTAAAATTTAAATTTCTTATAAGATTTGGTATCATTTGCTTAAAAAAATGTACTTTTTATTCACTAAAGGACAAAATTCTCAGAGGATACACCGTGGCTCGTGGGGGTTTCACAACCTTAAACTTACCGATAAAAGTACACCCACATTCGTTGCATACATTTGAGGGTAACACAACAGTTAAGGGAGGCGACTTTCCGTTCCGAACGCACGGATGTCAAGTAAGTTTGTAAAAGTTGTAATTGATACTTGAAAAAAACAATTGTTTTCACAACCCGATTGGCGTAGTTGGTAGTGTACCTGCCTCTTGCACCAAAGGCTGTGGGTTCGATCCCCACTACTGGAAAAATATTGTGTGATGAACATAGTGTTTTTCCCATGTTCTGGTTTTTTATATATTTACAATATGTATTTATTTATTTACAAAAGAAAAGTATGTTTATCAGTTATCTAGTAGTTATCCAGTACCCCATAGTACAAGCGTTGCTTAGTTTGGGACTAGAGAATGTTGAGTAAAAATGTGTCCTAAATTTTTTTTATTTCAAAAACTGGCTAGGACTTGACTGCCATCCCACCTGATGTTAAGTGGCGATGCAGCCTTTGATGGTAAGCGCGCTAGCTCAGAAGGTTTTTTTTCAGTAAAGTAAAGTAAAGTAACAGCCTATACATGTCCCACTGCTGGGCAAAGGCCTCCTCTATACAGAGGGTTTTCAGTAGTTTAGTTTTTTTTAAATAAATATTTATTTATTTAAAAAAAACTAAACAAAAGTAAAAACTAAACAAATCGCTTCCCCGTCAAATTCGCATTTGAGAACAAAACCTCACATTACGGGCCTCAGAAATAAATAAAAACGCGAGAAAGGTTGGGGAGTAAAACAACATTTGTATATGTTATGTTTATTCAACAAATAGACGTCCATAAATATTTCGTACGATATACTCGTTCCTATATTAAAACATCTACAAACACTTAACTTAGTTTAAAATACTGTATAGCTCATTTCAGCAACAGTAACCGAAAACCGTGAGACGGTGCATGCAGATTTATAATAATAATCATAACTAACAGTCCGATAATAATTGCAATAGATCTCTTTATAGTAGATGTTTTTAAATTACCAAGTTACAGAGCGATTATTAATAATTTAAAAAAACGCCACAAATTGCATTTGATTTCGCTTAAAGATGTTAAAATAATACACGTAAAAGCTTTGTTCTTGGGCTATTTCTCGCTAAACGCATTAAAGTTTGCATAAAATTGAATAAGTAAAAAAGTAAATTTCCTAAACTACCTCCTAAAATAATAAAGTGTTGCCGATTTTTGATCTGTTCGTTTATCGTTTAATAAAAGCTCTAAAATGCAATTTATTTCGAAATTACAGAGATGCCGAACATAATTTATTACTTTTATGTTTAACACACACAGGTTTCATTAAACAACAACATGATTTTGTTACGTTTGTAAGATGTAGATGATGGTAACAATAAAGTAACTCGCCCAAATTAACTGTAATTTTTAATAATTGCCATTAAATACCGTGTACACAGAAAGCACTATGATATACAACATTCGGAATCGAACAACGTTTACATTTTTAGTACAATATTAAATAAAAAATAGTTTCCCTACCGAAAATTGTTACAACACTTATCCTTCTATAATACATAATATAATAGTATGCGATTATTTGTTTTATAAAGTAAATATATCAAAATGTTAGAAAACATAATTTAAACTGAAAATTACGCATTGGACGCTTGTACCGTATTTGAAGACGTTAAAATTATTAAAAAACATTCATGACGAAAATCATTAAAATTCTGAACCCATAGAAAGCCCAATTTGAAATAACGATCAACGAAATCTTCATGTGCACATAATCTTTGTGGTATTTCTATAAATGTTGGCAACAGATAAAATGATCGGAACACAGATAAAAAACTTACTTGTCGCAAAAATATTATGTTTTTTTTTTTTTTTTCAATTTTGTAAACGAATTCGCATTACGTGAAACCACATCCCGTGATGATTTGTTAGTGTTTCATAAAAAAATACTTTCTTAGACAAGGCTTAATAACTAATAAAAATTAGAAAAAAAACAACGGTAAAAGTATTATTATGTTTCGTCTAAATAAAAAAAAAGATGATTCAACCAGTTTTGCTTAAGTTTAATGAACGAACGAGTTGCATAATTTCACGTTGTAACTTAAAAATAAAGGAACTTAACCGAGAGTTAATTTGGTTCCCCTAGTGTTATGGTTGGTTTAATTAATTAAATTAATCTTCTAAGATTTGGAAAACTTGAATACGCTCGGTGTGCCCTTCTTCTGCGGCTTGTTTTCTGCCACCTGCATCGATAGAAGCTTTGATTTAGATTGCTCTGAACTAAACTTGGATTCTTAAAGGAAATATTAGTTACAGATTATTTTCTAATAAAAAAATTTTTGTTACAAATAAAATAAAATTATTTTGTTTTAGAAGCTACTGATGACTCCGTGGCGCAGTTGCCAAGGTATTGGCTTCGGCGTCGGGGGTCGTGGGTTCGATTCCCACACGGGACAACTATTTGTGCGACCCACAGATAGGTGTTTCGAATCTGAGTGTTTGTCCATGTGTAGTTTATGTTTGTAAAAACGTCCTTACAACACAGGATAATGTTATCCTAAAGTGACGGCAGTGTTTTTCAAATAAGTAAAAAAAATAAAAAGAGCTACGTATAATAAAAAGAAAGTCACTACAACTGTTTTTCGTGGTCTTGTGCCCTATTTTTGGAAGTTGTGATTTTTCCAATATTTAAATACGTCTGGCTTGTAATGAGGCCGTGATCGCTCAGAGTCCGGAGGCTCGCTATTAATTTAATATACTCGATAACCCCGATTTCAAATCCCAATCCCAAAATTGTTAACTTCAAGTGTGGAATTGTTCACGTACAATTTCTGTACTACGATCGCCTCTAAGACACAAAATCACATAGTGGGTTTATAACTATATAGAAATGGGATGAAGAAACGTCACAGAACACAAAGAGTTAGTATCCAACAATGTCGACTGGCGTATAAACAAATGATCACTTGACATTACTATCCAACAATAATGACTGGTGTCTGAAGAACAAATCATTAGTTGACCCGTCGCTGCTTACCGTCCGCTCGCCGAGCAGCAGGCGCACCTTGTCCTCCTCGTGGGGCTCCGCTGGAGCTGCAGCACGCCTGCCCAGCTGCAGCTTCTGCCGGATCGCCTGCGACAGGATCACCCTGCAAAGGAACAACGATCAGCCCGACCCTGGCGGGTCCCAAGGCATGAGAGAGAAGGAAGGCAGCTCCTAGATGAAGGAAAGGGAGGGAAGACATTGGCACTGACACCAACACAAAAATGTCTTAGATTTATTTCCCTTGACCCTGAAGAATATAGAGCCCGCACCTCTCCAACACTGCTATCATATTTCCACCCTTATTCCTGATGGATGCAGGTCGGAGTGGAAGCGAAACTAACTATAAACCACTGATGACCTTTTGCTTTAGCGGATTTTTTTTATTTAGTCTACATTGCATTTAATTCGGAATACAATAAGCGGACTTAATGCCTTTCGGCATTCTCTACCACTCAACTTATGGTGTGGTGAGATATCTAGGCAGGTCCAATAAGAAAACTGATATTAAAATTATAAATAAAATAATAAATAAAAAAAAATAACATTAACTTTATATAATATTATTTATATACTTTATATTAAAAATAACTTTTATATACAAAAAATATAACATACAGAGGATCCAATTATAATCTACTCCAACATCTAATCTGATGAATAAAGGCAAGAGGCAATCAGATACAATTATCATGAACACAGGTCAGCTCGAAATGGGTAGCAATCAACTTATCAAATGGGAGAGACTACGCACTAGATACGAAACTAGAATTGGCGTGCGAGTGTAGTTTCAAATATTTACTAAAGATAACAGCCTCAATTTACTAAGCTCTGAAACAACAATCAAATAGAACCTCTTCAAGAGGAATCAGCCTAAACACTCGGCTGTGGAGAAATTATTGCATGTGTTAGAGTTAGAGCCATTTTCGGCCGTTGCACGAATGGGCAAATCCATCCGGGGAAGTACCGCGACCTCACAGAAGACCGGTGTAAATTGGAAGTATAATACTTTCGCGTTTCGTCTGGTGAGTGAGGTGGCCGGAGCCCAATTTTCAAAAGGTTGTCAACGCATCTGTAACCCTCTGGTGCGGCAGATATCCATGGGCGGCGGTATTCACCTAACATAAGGTGAACCGTCTGCTCGTTAGACAACTTTTCGCATAAAAAAAAAACGAAGACCGGCGCGAAGTGGAAGTGGAAGTGTCACACTTGTGCGTTCCGTGTGGTGAGTGAGGTGGCCGGAGCCCGCTTTTTCATAAAAAGGCAACGCATCTACAACCCTATGGGTGTTGCAAATATCCATGGGCGGCGGTTATCACTTAACTTTCTCAAATAAAAAAAGGGAAATGGAGAATTAGTGGCTCGCCAGCGGCAGGTCGCGCACGTCCTCCAGGATACTCCTTACCTGCGCGTGTCGTTCTTGGTGGCCAGCAGCAGGTCGAGCCAGGTCCAGGTGACGTTGTGGTACTCGAGCGTGGGCAGCACCAGCGGCAGGTGGCGCACGTCCCCCGGGATACTCCTTACCTGCGCGTGTCGTTCTTGGTGGCCAGCAGCAGGTCGAGCCAGGTCCAGGTCGACGTTGTGGTACTCGAGCGTGGGCAGCACCAGCGGCAGGTGGCGCACGTCCCCCGGGATACTCCTTACCTGCGCGTGTCGTTCTTGGTGGCCAGCAGCAGGTCGAGCCAGGTCCAGGTGACGTTGTGGTACTCGAGCGTGGGCAGCACCAGCGGCAGGTGGCGCACGTCCCCCGGGATACTCCTTACCTGCGCGTGTCGTTCTTGGTGGCCAGCAGCAGGTCGAGCCAGGTCCAGGTGACGTTGTGGTACTCGAGCGTGGGCAGCACCAGCGGCAGGTGGCGCACGTCCCCCGGGATACTCCTTACCTGCGCGTGTCGTTCTTGGTGGCCAGCAGCAGGTCGAGCCAGGTCCAGGTGACGTTGTGGTACTCGAGCGTGGGCAGCACCAGCGGCAGGTGGCGCACGTCCCCCGGGATACTCCTTACCTGCGCGTGTCGTTCTTGGTGGCCAGCAGCAGGTCGAGCCAGGTCCAGGTGACGTTGTGGTACTCGAGCGTGGGCAGCACCAGCGGCAGGTGGCGCACGTCCCCCGGGATACTCCTTACCTGCGCGTGTCGTTCTTGGTGGCCAGCAGCAGGTCGAGCCAGGTCCAGGTGACGTTGTGGTACTCGAGCGTGGGCAGCACCAGCGGCAGGTCACGCACGTCCTCCAGGTTCTTCTCCTTGCTGCCCTTGTACGAGACGCGCACCGGCACCTCGGGGATCTTTATGTAGATGAACAGCTTGTTCTTCTCGGCGCGTTCCTGTGGACGAGCGAGGAATATCAGAAAGTGGCAAACGAGCTAGCGGTTCACCTGATGTTCAGTGATAACCGCCGCCCGTGGACATTTGCAACACCCGTAGGGTTGCGAATGCGTCGCCACCTTTAAATAAAGTGGGCCCCGGCTACATCAATCAGAATAAAGCAGACCAAACGCAGAAGGGTAACACGCCTTTAAACACAAAAAATCTTTGTTTTGTCAAAGACCTGTATTAGTGATTTGACACGATTCTCGATAATATACATCATTTTTTTATTTTATTTTAACGGCCCTATTGGCGTAGTGGATACTTAACCTGCCTCTGACGCAGGAGGATGTGCGTTCGATCCCCACTACTGGAAAAATATTGCGTGATGAAAATGGTGTTTTTCATATAATATGTTTTTATTTACAAAAGATAAATATGTTTATAACATAACAAGTACCCATAGCACTAGCTAGACTAGATGCTTAGTTTGGGACTAGAGAAGGTTGTTTAAAAATGTGTCCTAAAATATGTATATTTTTATTATTAATTAAGTTATTAAAATGAGCCTCAGCACCCATTATAAACGCACCTTCATCTTCTCGACGTCGTCTTTGTCCTTCTTGTCGCGCTTGACGTAGAAGTTGGAGTTGGAGTCGCGCTTCTTGCTTCTCTTCTTGGCGGCGGCGGGCAGCGTGCGCTCACCATCCTCTTCCCCATCCTCTATAGCCTCGGGATCGCGTTCGGGGAAGCAGAACTTCAACATCGTGTTGAAGAACTTCTTCGTCAGACCTACAGCATTTTTATGAACATGCTTTTGAGAACGTTAAAAATTATAACGGATAATACTTTTTCTATTTAAATCACGATGTTTCAAATACGTGGCCTATGACGACTCGATTAGTGTGAAGAGTAGTGCACCTGTCCCCTGCGCCAGAGATTGTGGGTTCGATCCCCACTATTGGAAACATATTGTAAGTTGAACATAGTGTTTTTCCAGTGTCTGGGTATAATTGGTATTTATTTACAAAAGAAAAGTATTTTTAAGTATATCTATCAGTTTTTCAGTATCCATAGTACAAGTGTTGTTTAGGTTGGGACTAGAGACCATTGTGTAAAAATGTGTCTGAAAATATTTATAGAGAAAATATTTACGTCACAGAAGACGCCATTACAAGTGAGACAGGGAGAAAACAAAAAAAAATATAAACACCGTTAACCCCCCCCCCCCCCCACCACCACCACCACCACCACCACCACCACCACCACCAGTAAATGAAATGTATACTCCACAGAAAATATCTGTGCTTCGTGCTCCGTGCTACATAGGTGTACAAGTGATTGGATACAAAATTATCCGGCTCGAAGGACCAAGTGTTATAGGCACGTACCGATGCGGATGGGCACTATGTTGACCTCGAAGTGCTCCTTGACGGAGATGCCTCCGACTGGCGGACGGTCGCGGCAGAAAACGCGCAACGCCGCGCGCCTAGCTAGTGGCGCGCGCCCCGACGCCGCCTGCGGCACCAGCACCTGACAAAGCCGCTCGCAGCTCGTGACACGCCCAAACAGAGGCTCGATAGCGTGAACTTTTTCGATGTATTTAACGTATTTTTTATGTGAGAAGGTGGCAAGCGAGCTGGCGGTTCACCTGATGTTAAGTGATAGCCACCGCCCACGAACTTTTGCAACGGCCTTAAGGTAGCAGATACGTTGCCAACTTTCAATAAAGTGGGCTCCAGTTACCGAACTCAAGAGATGAAATGCAGAAGTATAATACTTCCATTTCACGCCGGTCTTCTGTGAGCTCGTAGTACTTCCCCGGACAGATCTGCCCATTCGTGCAACAGCGAAGACTGTTGCACAGTTAAATTGGCCATAAAAGGCTGCAGTTACAACAATTCTCATAAAAACCCTCGATGCTCACGATTTAATCACAAGCACCCTGTTTTCGATTTGTTTCATCCCCGAAAAAAATTAAACGAATGAATTTGCTTAGGAAATTCCATTAAGATCATCTTGAACGCGCTATATAAAATTTGCAATTGGTCGACCGACGATTGTATATGAGGATGTTTTGCTTCATACTTTCAATGCATTGAATTTTTCTCCAGTTATTGAGGCGTAATGGCATTACATTAGTAACTATACATGTTAAGAAAATCATTCGCGTAAGATAGGAACATTAATATAGAAATGACAATATAAAAAGTTAGACTAATTTCAATGACGGAAAACATTTAAAAAAAGTTATTTCTACCATAATCTAAGAATACATAACTATATTGTGTCGACTCACTTCTGGGAATGGCTCGTTCGGCAGGAGATTGGTGACGCGCACATATCCAACTTCCAGTTGGTGCTCAACGGAGTCGTCGGACCTGGACGTCTTCGTGTACCTGCAGGGCCAGATTTAGAGGTCTGGAGGCCGCGGGGCAATAAAGTAGTGGAGGCCCCTTGGCCCCATATTATTATCCATAAAGAAAAGGTTTTCGACATTATAAAATGAAGAGGGGGTTAGGTAGACGGGATGTTTTTTATGTGAGAAGATGGCAAACGAGCTAGCGGTTATTTACATCACCTGATGTAAAATGCCAACACCGATGGATATCTGCAACACCCGTAGGGTTGCAGAAGCGTTGCCACCTTTTAATAAAGTGGGGACCGGCCACCTTACTCACGGGACGAAACGCGAAAGTAGGACGCTTCCACTTGAGTTTGGGCACTCACAGGAAGTTGGTGAGCAGCAGGTCCGCGATGCCGAGCTGGCCGTCGGCGTCGGTGAGCCGCCACCTTGCCGACTTGAAGCAGATCTCGTTGTGGCGGTGGGGGGGCGCGTGGGGCGCGCGCACCGCCGGCGCCGAGGAGCGCGTCTCGCGCCACGCGCGCACCATCGCGTCCAGTTCCTCGCCCAGGGACCACGCCGCCTCCTTGCACTCGTTCACCTGCACCGTACCACCCGCCCCCCACTTCGCATGAACCCACCTAGGCGAGTCCACCTGCACGGCAGACGTTCTACCCGCCCCCCACTTCGCACGAACCCATCCAGGTGATAGCTCAGTGTCCATAGGCTCGATCTTAATTCAATACACTCGAGCAATCTGAGTTCGATTCACGGTACTCGCATGAACCCACCCAGATCGTGTGACCAAAATGAGCCGTGAAAGATTAGTGTCCAGACGCTCGCTTTTAGTTCAATATACTTTATCAACCCGATCCCTGGTAGACAAGCCTAGTGCCCGACGCCAAAGAAACTTTAATTGCTGGCATATAGCCACACAGAGAACAGATAGACTGTTCTCTGTGTGGCTATCACATGCTCAGCGGTGAAGGAAAACGTCGTGAGGAAACATATAGATTTTCGAAATAATACCAAAAATAGGAGATATGTGAAGTTTGCCAATCCGCAAATTGTCGCGTGGTAGACTATATATACCCTAATACCCTCTGTACAAAGAAGGCCTTTGCCCAGCAATGACAGATCTATCTATAAGCTGTTACTTACTTTACTTTTACAAAAATCTACAGAGTAGATGTTTTAACGCTCGTCATTAATGAAGTCACTAATTACACTAAAATAAATTTTAATTTTCGAAGAAATATTTGTTTGATGCAATATTGAGAAAAAGTCAGTTAAATATGTTTTCATTTAAATATGTACAGAGATATTTTAATATCAAATTATAAATAAACGACCAAACAAGATGGCCTCTTATTAACACGATAAAGTTGCACATTACTAGATATTACTGAGATTCTGCACATTTATTACACGAAATATTTATGTACAAAATGTTATTATTAAAATTAACTAATTATCTGTCAATTTTATAATTCCTTTTTTTAACAATCATTTAATCAAATAAATAATCCCTAATAAATATTCTAATATTATTTGTAACAATTTTTTTTACTGTTTCCAAAAAAAAACTCAAAACGTAAACAAATGCTCACGTTATTTATTCATATCAGTATGATGATGACGTAATACGCACAGAAATATAGATTCCATGTTTCGCCATAAGCTATCACATCTTCGGTAGTATAGTGGTCAGTATCCCCGCCTGTCACGCGGGAGACCGGGGTTCGATTCCCCGCCGGAGAGTCCTTTTTGTCGTTTTTATTTTAACTTTTATTTAATAAAATTTGACATTTAAAAATATTCTTATCAATTTCGAGCATACTTTAAAAACAATTTTTATTCTAGCGATATTTTTAAATCATTTTTAAGATTGTATCTTATAATATTATAGATGTTGTTCATTACGTACAACGAGAAATAACCATAGTGTATTTAGTGTTTCTATATGTTAACAGGATAAGAGACAAGAAATGTAAAAAAAAAAACCATTATGATGATGAGGTAATACGCACAACTGTTGAGTTTCTTGCCGGTTTCTTCTCAACAGAAACTGCTTTCCGAATCGGTGGTAACTTACGCACGTGTTAATTTCTTTGTAAAATTTTGACGTTTCATAAGAACGCGCAAGCGTCTATGTGAATAAAGATATTTTATTATTAAATTACTCACCTGGTCGTCGAGGCTCTTAAGTTCGGCGATTGCAACTGGGTCATGGCCGGTGATTGATCTGTTCTTAAGGTAGTATTCCTTCTCCAACCTCCGCAGCCGAGCAAGTGACTCCCTTACCTAAACATAACTCATTTCACTCGATCATTACAATATAAGAAATATTTTATTAGTCTACATTGAACCGGTATCATGTCGATATTTATTGTTATGATTTGAATAATAATTTAATTTTATTAATTGATTACGTCCGAAGAAATTTAAAAAAAAATATTTTAAATTCCCTTAAATTTGGATAAAAAAAAAGAAATTAAATAAGCACCATAAGATCAAGAATGATCGTAATAAATACAAAACAGTTTGGTGACAAAAGCCAATGTCAGTAATTCGTAACCAAAACCATGATATCATTTTAGACTGACGTAATAGTAATCTCAATAATACAGTCGTGACTTTGAGCGGTCCTAATAAGTCTTCGGTAGTATAGTGGTCAGTATCCCCGCCTGTCACGCGGGAGACCGGGGTTCGATTCCCCGCCGGAGAGGATTTTTTTTTATTGTAATTTTTACTTTTTTTTTTATTTATTTAAAGAAAAAGCATATTTTATCGCTTTAAAAACTTACGTATTATCATAATTGCACCTTTATAGACTAAAATAGAAAAGTAATCTTAATTCTGTTAAATTCATTTAACTTGAAGTGAATTTTATGGTATTACTTTATTCTCACTGTAATTTACTAGTTTCCTATATTCTGTTTTACTAGCCTTATACTTTGATTATATTGACAAAGAAAAAATATTTTGAAAATATTTTTGCTCTGCCCATATGTTTAAATTTAACAATTTTTTTTAAAAGCCTTTTCAGTTATGATTGGTTTGATTAGTAAAAATTTGTAATTGCTTTTAATGGTTTACATTTTGCAAAAATTAGAGAATGCGTGTGAAATTTTTTGTAAGATACAAACCCTTCTTTTAAAATACATATTTCAATATTTCAATATTTTCAATATTTAAATTTAAATCATGATGAATGTGAATTTAAAACTATTTGTTTGATAAGTGAAGTATAGGACTATTTTATTTTTCATTGCACAACACAATGAAAAATAAAATAGTCCTATAAATAATTATATTTTTTATAGTATTTTAGTGACCAGTCCCGAGGTCCAATGGACCAGTTCCAATGTCCCAATTTTCACGCCAACGCCTTTTATTAAAAAGTATATGGTCATTGCAAAAATAAGATCGCTGTGAACCCTGAACCCTGTCCATCTCCTATTACGAGGCTGTTGCGACGAAGCATACCTGCGTCTGCAGCTTGTGTATGAGCTGGCGGTGGTCGCGGTCTTGGTGCAGCTGCAGCTGGAAGCGCATCCTGGCCCGCCTCTCCAGCGCTCGACGCCGCTCGGGCTCCACGCGGAGCACCACATTGTTCACTACGTCCAGTAGCATCGCGTACTGAGAGAGACATTTCATCTTTTTACCATAGTGTAGGTTTGTCTTCTGTCACCTTTTTGTTGTTGCATTATTAATTATTTTCATTGTTTTTCTAAATTTGCATCATTCATATTTTGTAAAAATTTTCCATATGTTTTTGATCTTATTTTTCATATTGTCATTGTCCTTAATACAATCATTCAATAATTGTAAATCACTTTTAATCTCAGTAAAATAGTAATTGCTACTTTAGCATCAAATTTAATGTTAATTTTTTTTAAAAGCTTTCGAAGCTCTAGAAAATTAAATGTGACGTCACCAATATACAAATAGCGACACCTAGCAATGAACTTGGACACTACACTATATTATATTTCCGCGCCATCTTGCGAACGAATCGAGCAACATTTCAAACACAATTGAAAAGTGGACGTGAGCACCTGCAGCGAATTGGTGCAGACGTCGAGGTCGTGGTGCATGAGCGTGAAGGAGTCGTAGGGCTGCGGGGACTGCGCCCAGCCGGCGCCCGCGCCCCCGCCCGCCTCCGTGTCCTCGTGCGTCACGTAGTAGAACTCGCACGCGCAGCGCGACACGATGCGCTGCAGCTGGAGCGCGAAACGAATGTATTCATTGTTGTAGTAATACCTTGATTACCAAAAAAATGTACACACGTAAGAAGTTATACTTCTTTAGCGTAACAAAATAAAAATAAACAAAAAAATTATCTCGTGTGCCAGTACGTTTGATTTTGAATTAAGACATTAAATGCAAATGATAACGGTTTAATGTACTTGGAATTATAGGTTAATATTTACGTTAGGTTGCCAGGTCATCGTAAAAATTCACTCTTATCATTCACATTCATCATTTTCAAAACAAAAAATTATTGTACTCTATCGAGGTGTACTCTATTTACGGTGGTAGGAGCAAGCAGCAGCCTCGGCTGTTGCACGAATGGGCAGGCCCGTCCGGGTAAGTACCACGACCTCGCAGAAGACCAGCGTAAAGTGGAAGTATGACAAATACTTTCGCGTTTCGTCTGTTGAGTGAGACAGCTGGAGCCCAATTTTCAAAAGGTTGCCAACGCATCCCCCACGGTGCGGCCGATGACCCCGCCGGCCGAGTGGCCGCTGCCCACCAGCCGCGGCACGTCCGGCAGCGTGCTGATCTCCGCGCCCTGCCAGCGCTCCTCGATCTCCTCCACGGACACCCACTGAATGTTCTCTACAAAACCAAACGGTCACTTGTAATTTTTCATACTACCAATATTAATTCGGGTGATACTCGATTACTCGCAGCGCATTAACGTATATACAAAGAATTGATATAAATATTTTGTCCTATGCAGTACATGTCGCCATATTAATACACAGCACAACTACAATGTTTATATTGTATATCGGTCTTTTAAAATATAGTCCTCTGTCGTGAAGAGGTTTTATTAACAAAAATTAAACAAGGAAAAACAAACGAATAGTTGTGGAGATCGAAGTAACGCTTAACAACGGCGTCAACTGAGACACCAAATAATATTTCCAATACTACTTCAATTGAACAATTATTGATTACATAGAAGTTTTACCGATATACCATAAAAATCAGTACTTAAAAAAATAATAATTTATCACCATAACGTAATATTTTATAATATAAAAATAGTTAAAATAAAATTTCTTTGATGATAGTTTAAACAAAGTAGGTCTTTGTTCTATCTTGATATTAATTTATTTGTTACATTTTCATTAAATATATTTTCTTTAGAGTACTTTTTATACCACATCTCTTTTCGGGACAAGTCTTAGAATAACATTTATTAATACTTGAAAAACCCTAAATTTACCAAAAACTATTTTCATTTGTTTTAATGTAACAATGGAAAACCACATTAACTTATAATTTTCTAAGTAATTTTACATCTTAGGCCAAACCTGTATCTCACAACTTTTTTTCCAGGCTGATGATGACAATTTCTACACTATTTGGGGCATCAACAGCACATTTATAGAAGGCTTTATAAATTTTCACAGCTAATCTATACTAATATTATAAATGCGAAAGTAACTCTGTCTGTCTGTCTTGCTTTCACCCCAAAACTACTGAACAGATAATTTAAATGAAATTTGGTACACAGTCTAGAGCCTGAGAAAGGACATAGGCTATTTTTTAATTGGATTTTTTTTTTATAGAAAGATATTTATTTTAAGCACTTCAACGCGAGCGAAGCCGCGGGCGAAAAGCTGTTTTTTTATATGATAAGGTAGCAATCGAGCTGGCGGCTGGTATTAAATGATAACCGCCGCGAGGCAGTTGTATAAAGCGGCACCGACCGTCGAGCTGGTCGCGGTCGGCGGCGCTGACGGTGGCGTAGTACTGCATGGCGGAGAGCGCGCCGCTCCAGGCGGTGGCGGCGGGCGCGCGCCGCACGCGCTGCCGCACCTCGGCGCGCGCCGCGCACAGGATCACGTAGCCGCGCGTCTCGCACCCCTTCAGCACCACTTGCGAGTTCACCAGCTCGACTGCAACCACGGCCAACGTCAGCCCGCCGCCCCGCGCCGCTTATCCGGCGCGAAGGACCAACGCCGAGGACCGACGGCGCGGGAACAGTTTAGGGTTTTTACCGTTCCGTACCCGCAGGGTCCGCTGTCTGTCACCAGGCGGTATCTCATGAACCGTGGTAGAAAAACACTCAGATTCGTTCGAACACACAGTTCGTGTATTTCTATTGCCGCTATTAAAACAAATACTAAAAAAATACAATAAATAAATATTTTAGTTGGGCTTCCATACAACAGAATCAGATATATTTTTTGTTGATTTGATTGATAATGGTACAGAGCCCTTCGTTCGAGAGACCGACTCGCACTGGGCCGGTTTTTATAGTTGTAGTTATACCCTAATTCATAACACTCTATCGTAATAATAACAGTGATGAAAGACGTTTACTCGGTAACTCCATATATTGCGACTCTAACGCGACTTCGCCAGCGTATTGCGAGTGTCCACCGAGTAACCTTCGAGAGTGAGCAAGAGGCGCTGCGCTATATTGTCTTCGCGCTAGATAGTGTCCGGCGCGAAGGGCCGCGAGCGGCCTGCGCGCTGAGCGAGAAGGCGGGCACTGACTGAGGCAGGCGGTGTGCGCGTTGTCGTCGTCGAGCGCGTGGCGCAGCGGCGCGTGCGGCGGCGGCGCCTCGCCCTCGGCGCCCGCCAGCTCGTCGCTGAACACGACGGGCGCCTCGCCGCCCGCCTCGCCCGCCTCCGCCACCAGCGCCGCCAGCATGCCGGCCGCGCACCCGCCGCCGCCCTGCCCGCCCGACACCCCGCTCAATGCTGACACTTCTCTCAAACACATTTTCTGTCCGTCCTTATATATGCGTAGATCTTTAATAGATAGAGCGATTCAACAAGGGGGTTTATGTGTATAATTCATGCATAATATAGTCGAGAAACACTCATACTTTAGAGGTTCCTAATGCGATGTCGAAAACAAACATTCAGCATTGCATCCGTGCGAAGACGGAGCGAGTCGGTAGTGGAATAATAAGCTGTTACCACTAACTTGAGCAGACACCGGAGGAGGTGACACTACGTCAGACTCCCGCTGCTGCTTCGGAGAGGTGTCCGGTTTCTCTTCCTCTTTGAGCGCTTTGGTCGACAAATTCTTCTTCAATTGCTGGAAAAATTCACAATATCGTTGCGTCCTTACATCCTGTACTGAGGGGCTTTTGGCAACTTCACATGATCTAAAGCCTGCTTTGATGGTCACCTGAGTCTTGATGTAAGTGTCGATGAGCGCGAAGGCCAGGTCGCGGTTGAGCTTGGTCCAGGCGCCGCGCAGGTCGTGCACGGCCAGCCGGTGCGTGGGCGCCGGCGCCCCCGCCGCCCCGCCCGCCCCCGCCGCCGCCCCCGCGCCGTCCGCCTCGCGCCCGTACGACACGCGCCGCACCGACAGGCAGTAGCACTTCTCCATCGCCGGCGGGCTCAGCACCGAGTCCTGCCCAATTTCATTCATTCAACATTCTTACATATTTTGCTTTACAAAAATCAAATTATATATTTTGCTTTACAAAAATCAAATTCCATGTAACAAACTGTATTTATGTCCCACCAATAGGCATAGGATATTTTTGTTCACAAAGTGTTAGGGCATAGTCCTATAGTATTTCAGTAAGTGGTAACCATAAGAGGACATGAGGGTGCAATCAACGATCCATACTAATATTATAAATGCGAAAGTAACCCTGTCTGTCTGTCTCGCTTTCACGCCAAAACTACGGAACCGATTTAAATGAATTTTGGTACACAGATAGTATAGAGCCTGAGAGATGATACAAAACTTTAAAATATATGTATATTTTAAAGAGAGATATTTAGGATTGCAATCTGATTACACCAATTGGCATAATTTGGGTGCATAAGTTTCGTTGCGTTAGTCTAGCTATCTGAGGCATTGGACATGAATCTACCTCGTATCGGTATCATTGGGTGTACCTCGTGGTCGCGGCGGTCGTGGTGGTCGTCGGGCGAGCGGGGCGCGGGCGTTTTGAGCCAGATCTCGGCGTCGTTGAGGTCGCAGTTGATGTAGACGGTGGCCCAGGAGGCGCGCGGGCGGCGCACCAGCCCGTCGCTGGCCGCCACCAGCGCCAGCCGGTGCCGCGAGCCGCACGTCACGCGCACGCCCAGCATCTCGATGCCGCGCTGCATCGACGACGACGACCAGTAGAACACCTGCGAACACCTCGTCCGGGAACGGCTGGTGTCACGTGGAAGTATCCTACTCTCAGACTTTGGAAATGAACCGCCTACTCGCTTGATAACTTCTCACATAGATAAATACGGTCTATTGTTTATACAAGATGGTAGCGAGGTAATCGTTTGTGATCGGCAATATTTTAAAAGGTTGATCCCTGACGACACAACACATCACAACATTGTTTGTTAGTTCCATTCCGCGTTAAATTTATTTTCTTTGGAAAAGTTATTTGGGTAAATTTTTCTCCCTAACACTTATTTCATTGAATTTATTATATTCGCATAATTTGGTATTGTATGCAAACATTAGGAACCTAGTATGTTGAAAACATTTATTAATTACATAAAGATAAACATTGTATAGAAGAGGTTCTAAACGCGAACCTTGTGGGATGCCCGATGTTATTATAGTTACGTCAGGCTTATTTTTACCTATTCTATACTATTCGAGTTCTATTTGTAATGTACGACTCTATACATGGATAAAGATCCCCACGAATACCCAGCCCATACGGTTTATTAAGTAAGAGTTAAGTAACCACCGATGGACATGTAGAATACGCGAGGCTTCCGTCATCGAACGTTGAAGAAGTGCGAGACTCGGGAGAGGAGAGTCGGCAGAGGCCGCGGAGGTGGTCACCTGCAGGTTGTGCAGCGTGAGCGCCACGGCCACGTCGCGGTAGTGGCGCGAGAGCTGCGGCTTGCGCGGGCGCACGTTGGCGAACACGCGCCCGCGCCGCGTCGGCCGCGTCACGCCCGACAGGATCAGCTTCAGGCTCTCGAACCACCTGCCGGAGCAGACACAGTGGCCGTTAGGGCTCACTGCCCACCTTCTTTCGTACGATTACGGATGAAAAATCACCTCAGCGTGCTGCCGTACAGCAGGAGAACGGGTCCGTCGTTCTCCACGGGCTTGGTGTCCATCCCCAGGTGCAGCTCGAGGCCTTGGGAGCGGAACGCCCTGTACGAGTCGTGCTCCTGCGAAGTGTGGCGCCATTACAACGTAAACATTGAATACAAGCTGCCGCCCGCGACTACCTCTGCGTAGAATAGACTGAAGGTGTAACATTTAGACAGAAAAACAGATATTCATAAAATATGTATATCAATTATAACCTATGTTTTATTCCGATGTATAAGCTATATTATTGTAAAGTTTCATAAAAATCCATTCGGTAGTATTTGCGTGAAAGATAAACAAACATCCACCCATAGATATATACTTTCGCCTTTATAATATTAGTAAGTATTGGTGACAAAGTGACTCGATGGCGTGAAAATAAGTGGACGTCAGGTAGAGGGGCGGTCGTAAAGATGTAACCAAAAGCCATATCGTGACGACGCCTAGTCGGGGGTGGGATTAAGGCAAGGCAGCAGAGAGGGGCGGTGCACCTGGTTGCTGGAGTACTCCGGCAGGCGCGTGGGCGCGCAGGGCGCCACGGCGTGGTGGTCGCGCGCGTCGCCCACGCAGAGCCAGGCCAGGCGCACGGCCAGCCGCAGCGCCGGCACGCGCAGCACGCGGCAGTCGTCGTACTTGCTGGCCGTGCGCGCGAACACCTTCAGCTCGCCCAGGAACAAAAGCTTGCCTGCAACACCGAGCGCCTTCGCTTCCAGCGCCATCTAGCGGCCGCTGGGTGAACTAAAACTTCCTCTGTTCAGAAAATATTCCGGCATAGTCCACCACGCGACCCCATTGCGGATTGACGGAAATTGTATCATGCCTACTTTCTTCTTAGCCTCATAAATTATGAACTCATTTTTATGATACATCGTTCGTTCAATTTTGAAACGAACATGATTGATACACGAATTAGAAAAAGTTCAAAGATGTTATACATTATAACCACACTGGATTGTTGCAATCCAGCATCTCACCGTTGGTCCAATCCAGGACCAGGTCGTTCCACGTCACCTCCATCTCCTCGGTGGTGTTGTAGGGGTCGAGCGAGACGTGCAGCAGGCAGGTGAACTTGGTGCAGTTCACCGTCAGCCGGCCGTGCATCAGCAGGCGCACCTTGTCCCACCAGGCCAGCGGCGCAGACGGGTCCAGCGAGGGGCGGGACACTTGGTCGAATGCTGCAAAATTAAATAAAATTTGATCTCACGTATTTCAGATTCGCGCCTAGACGCTTTAGCAGCTAAGCTAAACGGCTGATTGATTGCATCAACTGTTCCCGCTGAAGGAAAGTAAAAAAGTAAGAAAGAAAGAAGAAAAGTTTTCGTCCTTTTTTTCTACAAATTTCAATGATTAACCTTAAGTGCGGAAATTAGCACTATAAAATCAATTAAATTTTATATGTTATACTTTTATTTTTACCCATGGACAGTGACAGCTCTATGGGCGGTCATCACTTAAGATCAGGTGAACCGCCAGCTCATTTGCCACCTAGTGATAAAATTGGAGTAAAGAACAGGCCCTCACCGAGGTTACAATGCGCTATAACCGGCTCCCAGCAGGGTCCGAAGGCGTAGCTGTACTCGGACATCTCGCAGCACAGATCGTAGTACCATTTCAGAGGCATCATGCTGCGTTCCAGCTCGAACTTGCCCCAAGGTTCGCCTTGGTCAATGATCACTGTTCTGACCGCTGTAAATTTAATACAAATGACGCATGATAGTAGTTCTTACAAGGTAATTAATCATAAGAAAATGATAAATACGAATTCAGAACACAGGTGGATATTTAGCTTTTAATGCATAGAAATCTAAACGCGCATACGCGAATCTATTGCAATTATTATTGGGGTATTTATCGTTCTCTTTCTACTTTATATCTTTTTTTTCTCCCATTTCAGGCAATGTCTGCCCACGTGACGCGTCCTTATTATTTCAGTGTATTTATTGAATATATACAAGTGTCGCCTAATTTTCGCATCGTAGTCGTAGAAGTTTAACTTCAATAAATCTTTATGCTGTTAAATAAAAGGATGCGAAAATTAATCAGCAAATTTCTGAGGAGTTGACAATCGATAAGCATTTAGAATTGGAAGATCGATCCTCATAGCTGCGAAAGACTTTTCGTACATTGTTATACAAGTTTTAAATTGTAATGTAAGTGGAGTGAATGTTTGGAGTTGTTTTTATTTTGTTATGCCATATATAAGCATAAATTCTAATGTGCAGACATAAGTACAAGTTTTTATTTTTCAGCCTACGGTTACACTCAGCAATTGAAACTGATTGTTCTACTCTTTACATCAACTGTATTGTATATGTGTGCGTGGCTGCGTCCGCGCCCCGATATTGTTGACAAATTAAAGCCAGTGCGTTGACAGCTCTTGAGTGTTTCACTAGTCCCTATGCTCCGTACTTCGAACATAACAAACTGCATACTTTGTTCTCCGCTAGAACAACGACAGATGACAGAGGGGGTAACCTCTCGTGGGCGGCTGCTCCTCGGCCGCCAGCAGCGTGCCCCAGAGGCGCAGCTCCGCCATGCTGAGCAGCGGCTGGGGGAAGTCCCGCAGCCGGATCTGCCACAGCGCGCACTGCACGCTCACGCTGCGGCACCACAGCGTCGTGAACTCTATCCCCTCCTCCGGCCACGGGCTGTGGGGGCAACGGGCTTAGCTGTTCGGTTCGACGATAAGGCGCGTGGCTTCGATTCCCACTCAGGACAAAAATTTGTGGGACTCGTAGATTTTATAGACACCATCATCGTATCAGCCGTAGGACCCACTGCTCATAGGAATTCCACGGGCTTAGTGCGATCTTGGGTCGTCCGTCAACGTAGGAGGCCTTCCTACGCTGCGCTTGCCGTCACGTGGTCTCTCAAATTGTTAATTACAATTTCAAGCGCTGACTTATCACGTGTTCAGCGGTAAAGGAAAACATAGTGAGGAACCGTGCATAATTGAATATATGTGAAGTGAAAAAGTAAAAGTTCGTTAATCGATTCCCAATACTCAGCAGTGGGCCACAAAAATTCATTTTTTTACTCCTAGCGACATTCACATTCGCTCCTAGCGACATTCACATTCGCTCCTAGCGACATTCACATTCGCTCCTAGCGACATTCACATTCGCTCCTAGCGACATTCACATTCGCTCCTAGCGACATTCACATTCGCTCCTAGCGACATTCACATTCGCTCCTAGCGACATTCACATTCGCTCCTAGCGACATTCACATTCGCTCCTAGCGACATTCACATTCGCTCCTAGCGACATTCACATTCGCTCCTAGCGACATTTACATCACTCAGCGACATTCATTCATTCGCTCCTAGCGACATTCACATTCGCTCCTAGCGACATTCACATTCGCTCCTAGCGACATTCACATTCGCTCCTAGCGACATTTACATTCGCTCGTTCACAGCATAGAGGGCGTCGTAGTCGAGTAGTACTGAGGGCTTTATTTTTCTCGCGGAAAGTCTGTCACAGAAATCCGAGTTCCCGTGATGGGAACTCCGGGTTGTTTCGGACTCGCACCGACCAAAGCCCTACGGTGGTCGCTAGCCACTTAGATGAGGGACTTTCTTTCGGAACACTACCGGCGCCTGCAACGAATGGATAAATCGGCCTTGCAGTGTTACCAGGACAGCTCAAGGCCGATCCGAGCCATCTGTTACACCGGTTTCTATTTGGGTTCCGTACCCACAGGGTAAAATGGGACCCTATCTTATCTCTCGAACCGTGATAGCTAGACAGTGAAATGCTATAGCGGTCACCTGTCGGGGTCGAGCTGGCGCAGCCGGTGCGTGGCCCTCTGCGCGCCGTGCACGGCCGGGTCGGCCAGCGCCAGCAGCCGCAGCGCGGAGACGCAGCAGGCCACGAGCCGCGTGCGCGGCGGCGGCGCGGCGCGGCACCGCTGCACGTAGATCTGCGCGCCCTTCTGCCGCAGCGCCGCGTACAGCTGCTCCACCTTGCCCGCCGGCAGGAACAGGTGCGGCTTGCACAGCTCCTGCACCTGCGCAGCCCAGACCCTAATCCCTCGAAAACCGAGCCACGGACTGTCACCGTCACCACGACCACTGCCCTTTTTTAGAATCGAGGGGAAATCTTCAAAAGACACCCCGTCATTTCTCCCACGACAGGTTTATATGGGGTTCGTACCCACTAAAACTCCCTCGATGACCACCATCCGTACCCACGCAACGCTCCGGTGTCCCTCGGTGCTGCGCGTGAGCACGCCTCGGAGAAATATAAAATTTGCCCGATTCCCTCACCGTCTTACACCAGCACGGGGGCACTTCCTACTGCTGCCAATATATTCTAACCGTCGCACCTGCGACACACAACAGACGACCCCGACTGTTGCTTGCCCGGAGACAAGTGATAACTACCACCCATGCCCATTTACCACGCCTGAGCATCGCCGATGTTTATAAAGCGGGCCGTGGCTAACTCACTCTCCAACATAAGCTCACCATACATTCTCTATTTGATTTTAAGAAATTCAATCCCCTCCGAAATCGCCAAACGAATCCCATAGTACGGGAGAGAGACACGTGAGAGATATATCGAAGCCAAAGCAAAAAATAATTTTTAAAATTGATTCACAAATGACAGGGTTGCGGTGTAACAAACATAAAAAAGTACATAAAAACAAATTGAGAAGATCCTACGTGAATTTATTTTAAAGTCGATTGAAAACAAGAGATTAGCATTAATAATCGATCGAAAAAAATTCAGGAGCGGGGTAGAAATAACGATAGCCAAAGAATAGAAGCAATAGCCCACCTTAGCATCGAGCATGGTCCGTCGCTTCTCGCTCTCCTTGTATTCGTCCTCCAGAAGCTCGTAGTTGTCTCTGAGCTTGACTTCGAACGGATCGTCGCTCATCTCTATAAGCAACTCTTCGATCTGCGAGACAAACAAACACAATAGCTTATGAATATGTAATTAATAGAACTACGTGTGGTGATTTACCAAATCTCATATCATGAAATTCAGAAGAATGTTTAAATTAATTTTAAATAATAAGTTTTAATTTTAAATTAGAGATTTGAGTAAAAACCACAAATCAATTAAAACCACTAGAAATTGAATTCATCTAAATTTCTTAGACTTCATCAAGTCTCGTTTAATAAGATTTTTTACGGTGGTAGAGCCACGGAACAGTCTTCGCTGTTGCACGAATGGGCGGGTCCGTCCGGGGAAGTACCAAGAGCTCACGGAAGACCGGTGTATATATGTATATACAGCGTGTCGTTACCATCGCGACAATAAATGAACACACCTCTAACGCTACTTGCCAATAATCATCAAAAAATATTAACGTTAAATAAAATCCATAATTTAAAGAAAATATTTTTCAAACAAACTAATTAAGTAAAAAAGAAACTAAATTTGTAACATCCTATACAACTCGCGCCACAGCGTCGTATTGCAAGTCTCTCCTTCTAAAAGTATGTTTTGTCTCTGTTAAATTCATTCAACCCATTCATATGTTTTGTGACCTTTACAAATGAACTTCACGTTACGCTTTTATAGGTAAGGGTGTTCTAAAACTCTTTGTTTTGGAAAATTTAATAAATCTGTAAATATTGATGTTTAAAGAATGTAAATATTTAATACAATTTTAAAAAGTTATCCCCTATATGTGTGTTCATTTATTGTCGCGATTGTAAAGACACGCTGTATATATATGTATATTTAGCGACCCGCTCCGGCTTCGCGCGGGTGCAGTGTATCATGCATATAATCTATTAAAGAAAACCGCATCAAAATCCGTTTTGTAATTTTAAAGATCTAAGCATATATAGGGACGGATAGACAGCGGGACGACTTTATTGTTTTTATGTATTATGACTATTATTATTATTATTATTTATTATTATTATTATAGAAGATAGTTGAGCCGACCTTGATGTGCAGGTCGCTCGGCAGCGGGCTGTCGGCCGTGAAGGGTTTCCTCTCGACGCCGTGCACGACCTTCAGCCACTTGAAGAGCGACACCAGGTCGCCCTGGACCGCCTCGGCGAAGCGGTGCTTGTACGGGAATATCACGCGCACCGAGCCCACGTTCACGGACCTGCGACAAATATCGAATCGTTCACTCATCCAAATGACAAATAAACAAAATCAAAATCAAATGTATTTATTCAACATAGGAGCATTACACCCACTTATTGATAGTCAAAACACTACCACCGGTACGGAAAAGAAAGCCACTGTACTGAGAAGAACCGGCGAAAGAAACTCAGCGGGTTTTTTTTTAAATAAGCAGTTTGACATAAATTCATTAAAAATACAATATAAGAACTCCGATTGAAAGAGCCTGGAGCGATCAGTTCATTACCAGAGTGTGTTATCATTTAAATAATCATTAATATTATAGTAGTCTTTAACACACAAACGTTCTTTTACAATTTTTTTAAATTTAAATTTTTCGTTTCACCATCATCGTTTCCGATGGTTTACACTGCTAGATTTGTACACTGAACCCTTGACCGGCGTGAGCGATGTGCGCCAAGGGACTTATATGAGAAAAGCACTAACGCCCGGTTCCCATATTCGGTTGATGTGTTAGTTACACAGCTTCGTAACTCTCATAACGCCTCGTTTTGTCAACATAGGAACCGGGCGTCCCCGCCTTCTCCCACGGCGCGCAGAGCGGCCCGGGCACGCACCACACCCTGTTCCAGGGCAGCACGAAGCCCTCGCTGGCCTTGCGCTCGACGCGCACGCCGGGGTCGTCGCGGGCGCGCTCCATGCCGAACGCGTCCACCGTCACCAGCTCGTCGCCGTTCAGCGCCGCCCGCAGCTGGCCCCACGCCACCGACAGCCCCGCCTCGTGGGCGTAGCCCACCGTCATGTCCTCTGCGATTGATACACGCAAAAAGTATTGTGAGAGAAATTTCGTAAAAGGAAAGAACAATGCCCATTTTTGACCTGATTGTGTATAGAAGTGAAATAAATATTAAAATTTAGCTAATTTCACAATGTTAAAAGAAGGTCGGAAAAAAAATATTTTTTGATACCTCTTTACGCTTATTTTACTTCAAGGGTAAACATATTACTATGTTTTGAACGCACCTTAACAATCCTTTGCATAGGACGTTCCATTTTTCACACTACCTACTTGACTGTATTCACATTTTTCTGAGTTTTGTACGTGATTTTACGTTTTAGAGAAGTGAGTAAGCACATAATTAACAGTATTTGTATAAAAATTAAGATCAATCTTAGTAGTAGTACAGATTTATTAAAAATAAAATAATAATTAATGCAGCATGTAATAAAGTTCGCACGGCTGACGTAATTTATGTTCATTATTTTTAATCTAAAAATATCAATCATGTCCTAATCGAACTAACAAAGCTTCTATAAATTATACCTGTGACATAACAAAAACAACTGTTCAAAAGATCTATACATCCAAAATATGTATTATAAACTCAATATATGTTTTTTTTATTTCAGATTACTGAGGAAGATTACATTTGTAAATCTTGTAATGAACTAGTTATGAGAAGAATAAACCAGGAATTAACAAGCTGTGATGTTGCCCAAGCTTCAGGATTATCTCAACCAAGTCGAAGAACACAGTTTTTGATAATCCTTCAGAAAAGCAAAGACAGATAAATGCTATTATACAAACAAGTTCACAACATCACATATTCATGTTTCTACATTGTTAATCATTTGCCAGTATAAAACTTGATACTATTACTCTAGATTATTTCTCTTTTGTATTTTAGATGTAAATTATTATATCTGTTATTAATTGACTGATGCTGCAATAATTTTAACCACAAATAAATACATAATATATTTTTTTTAATATATTTTTAGATGAATAATAATTATTGCTTTATTACTTCTTTTGTAGATAGTTTTTTTTTGTAGATATCATCATCTGATAGAATATGCCATTCATGCTGGATGAGTTGTAAGAGTGCTGCCACACATATTAGGCATGTTGCTGAAGTTTGTGGTGTTTCTACTACTGAAGATAATTTATTTTTTTTTGTTTCTGAGATTAAGTTATTAGTGAACTTATACTATTTGCATTAGGTACCAAAAAAGGCAAGCCAAATCCTATTATGGCGAACATATTCGCTTCCATGGATCATATAGAATAGAAATATGTAGGGACACAGGAGTTTTCTAGCAATAATCTGAGAGGAAGTGGTGACATAACACTAATAAAAGGAAAAATTAAGTCCTGGCACATTTAAAGAAAACAATATTATGTCTACATTTTAATAGAAAATAATGAGTCTGGCAGAGCTAGTATAGTTGAATATTGTTGTAATTGTTTAGTTGGTTGGTGAACCACAGGATGTTGCACTCATGTTATGACTAGTGTGGTACTTCGGATGAACTATCAAGAAAATATCTCTGTTATAGCAGAATTTCTGGATAACATAGTTATAAGACATTTAAGTGAAGATGATTATGAAAAATGATGATTAATGAAGCATTCCACTGTAACATAGTGTTTTATTTTTTCCCCCGTTTTATTCATCAGGTATTATAATCATCGATTATTATGTATTGTAATGCAGGCCAATGAAATGTGTAGAGCAGATAAATGATCCCTTTTAACTTACGTTTTTTTAGTAAGTACTTATGTGAGCTGTTGAAACAGCAGATAATGCTCTTCACTCAATTTATAGACTGACTCTGACAATAATCGAGTTTAAGCAGTCACGTAAGGGCAGTCGGTTTCTAGGAATTCACAAGTAAAAAAGACGTTTTAGACCTTAGATAGGCTAATATTATTATTTTAGAATAAACTTGAGCGTAAATAGTTAGTTCTAGCACATTTATTTCGTTATATTAGGTAACTGCAAATCCTAACATAAAAAGTAACATTTTTTAAAAATTTTTGGACTTCGTAGACCAGCAATCGTAAAAATGACTATATGATATTAATTTACTAACTTAAAGGTAGTCTTTCTGCTATACCTTGTAACTATACATACACTTTCATTATCAGGTTTTTAAATGTATGGGAAGTGGTCATTGTTCTTTACGTAAATCTTGTGAACTCGTAAACAATTAATACTCGTTCAATGATTTTTTTTTATCGTTTTCGTGATATGATTTTTCGACGTTAGTTTAGTATGCCTTGTGATTAAATTGCAATTTCTGAAACTATTATTTAGTTTCCTCGTAAACGATCAATTCTCAACTTTTTTTATTGTTTTCGCTATTCGATTTTTCGTAAACGTTCCCTCGATTTTAGTATGCGTCGCGATTAAATCGCAAAATATCCTGAAGCCGTGGTGCTCACCATCGAATGTAAAAGTACACGTTAAGTTAATTGCCAAGTTATTCCTTAAGAATGTATTATATTCGGCGAGTTTGAACGAACACTATTAACCTAGGCGCGTCAAGTACATTCCAAATGATATATTTAATATTGAAATTACTGTATACCGTGGGCAGTAAAATCGACACCCCTTTTAGTAGATTGCTTACCAGTCGAAAACAGCATATTGTTCTCCTCCGACAACAGCAGCATCAGATTCGTGTCGCCCTTAAAAGACACCCTCCAGTCTCTAGCGATGTCCACCTTCCGCGGCACGTGGCTCACGAGCCCTCTAGTGATCGCCGCATCCCACTCCTTCCTAAATTCCCTCAGGTCCCTGAAGAAGGTGAGTATCTTCAGGTGCATGTTGGCGCTCCACTCAAAGTCGACGGCCTCCAGGAACTGGAAGTCGAGGAGGGCCGAGTTCCTCTCCCTGCGAGGCACATGCTCGACCCTCGCTAAGCGCACGTGGAAGAACGAGGAACCGATCTCGTCTGACCTATGGCATTGGACGTTACCTGAGAATAAAGTTATTTCAACAATTAAACACATATAACATATATATTTAACATACATAACACTTTTGTTTATGTGAGAAGGTGGCAAACGAGTTGGCGGTTCACCTGTGACAACCGCCGCCCATTGATATTTGCAACGTCCCGCAAATAAAGTTGACCCGGCTACTTCACTCAACAAACGAAACGCGAAAGTGGAATTGTTATATATTTCCACTTCACTCCGGTCTTCTGTGACGTCGTGTTAATTGACCGGACGAACCTGTCCATTCTTCCAACAGTAAAGACTGTTGCGTGGCCCTGCCACAGTTTGACTTGACTTATTTCCAGTCAACTTGGTGGAAACTGACCGTATGAAACATTTATCTATTAAAAACTTTCAATCTTCCCAATCCTTATTGAGATCCTGACGCCCGGCTTTTGAAACACTGATCAACTAATCAGCTGACAAATGGTAAACTCTTTGAGTTGATCATTCTGTTCATTGAGAAGGTCATTCTGATCAATTCAGGAAGTTTAACCATCTTTTGGCAACCAAAACGAGCTTTGAAAATCCATTTATCAGCTGATTAGTTAATTTCCACGATGATCAGGGCGTCCGAGGATCGTTCCCCATACATTTACGTAAAACGCACCAACAGCCAACAGTCACCTTTGTAGGGCACCATTTCGACCACTTTCAGGCCTGAAACGAGCGCCCCTGTCTTGGCGGCGCTCTTCTCCAGGGTGACGGCGTCGACCCTCGCCATCAGGCACACGCGCTCGCTGACCACGAGGAACAGGTTGATGTGCGACAGCGCCACGTTGACGGCCACGGCGGCGGGGGCGCCGGGGGCGGGGCGGGGAGGGGCGTGAGGGGCGGGCGGCGCGGGGGGCGCCCCCGGCCGGTAGTCGGCCAGGCACTCGGCCAGCTCGACGGCGGCCTCGGCGATCTGCGGGCTCCACTCCAGGCGCAGGCAGTCCATCATCGCCTCCACCTGCCGCGTCACGCGACCACTCGTTTTAATGCACCAAGTCGAAATGCTACCGTCTGTTCGCTAACAACGCAGTGAGTCGTCAATGCAACTCCCTCTAAACACAACGGTCTTTAACTGAGTAAAGATGAATTCACCGTTGTGTCAGAATACAAACAAATTTTTTTTAAAGTTTAACTTCAAAAATGAAAATAAAGTCATTAATATCATATCTTTATCACTATAACTAATATATTTGTTAGTTTTTATCATAAAAGAATTTTCTTCTGCGAGTTCTACGACGTCATCTAAAACCCCTTTGTTCACTAAGAATACTATAAACTGCTCTCTCGGACACATCACACGGGGTTGCTGTTTTTAGTACTATTCGGACCACAATCGTATTAAAATCATACTCTTATTTTACTAATAGGCGAGGTATTTATTTTTTGAATTTAACTCAGTTAACACACAAAGCATAGGATACAATCGTTCCGTCCAAAATTTGCCTTCAAATGTTTACTGTGAACTTCACTTTCTCATTGGGAACGATTCGTTTGGTTACGTGGAAGACAATAATGAATCACTGATTCATGAGACCAGTACGTTCCAGGTGTGAGTGATATTATCACTTGATGATCCAGCATCGGCGTGTGCCGTAAGCGGGAACGGGAAGAGGGGGGCAGAGGGCGCGCGCGTCACCTTGCAGTCGTGGGGGCCGTGGCTGCCGCACTTGACGAGTGCCACGGCCAGCAGGGCGGAGCGCCAGCTGTGGTGGCGCCGCGGCGGGGGCTCCCGCGCTGCGCCCGCCCAGCCGGAGTCCACCAGCAGCTCGGCGCTCCAGTGGCGCGCGCCCACCACTAATTGCGCCACCAGCGATTTGTACGCCTCCTCTGCGGCACACCATGATTATGCAGTCTTCTTTCAACACCAATGTAGAAATAAGTTTTATGCCGTAACGTTCGACGATTGGCGTAGTGGATAGTGGACCTGTCTCCTACACCAGACGGTGTTGGTTCGATCCCCAATCCGTAGTTCAAGCCTTGCTTGGTTTAGGACATTTGGTAAAAATATTTATGTGTAAGAAAGAATGACGTGCGTGTATTACCCCTGGTGTCGAGCAGCTGGTCGAGCTTGACCTTGAGGCCGCCGCAGCCGAAGGCCAGCGCCGGGCGGCGGGCGGCGCGCCTGGCCAGCACCGCCACGGCGCGCAGCTCGGCGCAGCCCTGCACTACGCAGCTGCCCAGCGCCTGCCGCAGCCACGCAGACGGCTCGCCGCCTGATGAACCACACAAATTAATCGATGATTTCGATTTCCGATGGAAATGAACACAGAATTGCAATAGCAGCACCCCGTTAATTTCTCCGGGGCGCAGTTGCCAAGGTATGGCTTCGGCGCCGGGGGTCGTAGGTTCGATTCCCACACAAAACACATAATCGTTTGAACCACAGGTTATTGTTTCGGATCTAGCCGTTTGTCCACTTAAAACTTATGTCATTCTCTATGGATGTAAAACTTTCAAAGGGACTATAAAAGATCTTCTAGGTAGCTGTGGTCATTGGGACTTACAGCCAAAACCCTTCCACACAAAACACAAAACCTTAAAACAAACTTAAACCACAAATTAAAAACTTCCAAATTAATTCCCCCCGAAAGTTATTTGAGTAACTGAGCAGATGTTACTAAACATACAAATATACTTTTAAATTTTACAACTATTATATTAATTAGACTAGAACTGTTGTCACATTTGACCAATAAAGTCTAAAACTTTTCCATTTAAAAAGGTTGGCTGAACATGATATACATGACCTATCTATATTCACCATATTGCAAAGTATAATATGATATTATTAATATTGTTTCAGACATTTGTTTAAACTTAATTTGACTCACAACAATGTAAAAAGTTGGTTTTAAAATACTAACTTGATGAGCTTTCTTCTGTAACTTGCATGGGCTTTGATTTGTTTTTAGCTTGTAGAATCGAGCTATACCATTTAAATATAAGTTCATGATTGTATGACACCTTCAGTGTACTAATTATCAAGTATAAGTTCAGCACCCCTTTCTCCAGCTGAAACAATTTTTATAAACATAAGGTAACAGAATACAATTATAGAATAGAATATAATTATAATATGACAATAACTACTACTAAATAATCGGATGCTGGTTATAAAAACTTTCGCAAGTACCTTTATTGATACAAAAATCAAATTATTTAATAAATTTATTGTAATCAATTCAAATTCAAAAAAATGGTTAATTTTGTTTTTACAGACTCTCTCAACTCGTCCAGGGACTATAAGTAGAAGTGTTATAATTCTGAGTTTCGTCTGGTGAATGAGGTAGCCAGGGCCCACTTTATTGAAAGGTGGCAAAGCATCTGCTACACTACGGATTTTGCAAGTGTTCATGGGCGGCGATTGTCACTTAACATCAGTTGAACCGCCCGCTAGCTTGCCACCGTCCCATATTTAAAATAAATCAAAATCAGAGACTGTCTATATATTACAAAGTATTACAGTGGCTTAATTTGCATGATTTAGTTAATGCTTCTTAATTAATATAAAGTTATTTTGTAAAAATTAATTTGAGTAACTAGTATTTGCTGAGCACGAACCTTCGCATCCAGCTTGAGCTTGTTAAGAAAGAATATAGTGCCCTGACCGGTGGCCAGCTGCAGCTGGTCAGCCTGGAAGGCCACGTACACCTGCGGCACGCCTGAACCCACACCCTCCACCAGTGCAGCACTGAACCTCGAGTTAACCTGCGATTATGACGTCATTTTTCATTTTTGATCTTATATTTCTTTTGGTGCATTTGGGAAAAATGATACGTGAATTTTTACGATGCTCGACACCTGATAGTGACATCAACTTGTGATATAACAACCTTTTGAACTATCAATTGCATTCTATATCTTTTTTAAAAGTCAAGTACCACACCTGCTTTACTTCTAATGTTGTAATTAGTATCACCAGCTATAACTACTGATCATCAGGAAAATAGTTTAACAACTGCATTCGTCTTTCAAACAAATTAACAATTGAAATATTTTTAAAGTTTTTTTTATAGTGCTAATCTCTGCACTTAAGATTGAAAGAAGGCTTTCAAGCTCTAGCTAGAGCGTGCCGCGAATGCCGAAGACGTGGGTTCGATTCCCAGTTTTAACTATGCAGAATTAACTAAAAAAAAAAACTTTAAAATTTATAAAAAGCAATGGCGACATCTCTCGTTCGGATTATCGTTGTAAAACGATATTCGAAGTTGTTTGTATGCTGGAAAGGATATAAAAATAGATGCGCCAAGCATTGCTTCAAATACTAAAAATAACAATGTAGAAAGAAGGCGTTAAGATTTACGTCGCTGTGGCTATCAGCCGTCTAGCTCAGTGGCTAGATCGTCAGGCCACGAATGCCGAAGACGTGGGTTCGATTCCCACAGCGGCGACAATCTTTTCGTACTTTTTCTACATGTTTTAATTGAAATATTAATTAAATATAATAATGTCCCTTTTACCTGCAAGCTTTGCAGAGTAGTCGTACTTGTTTTATTTCCTGTGCTAATAGTCGTTTTATCGATTTTCAAACTAAAAATCTGTAAATATAATTATATGTATTTTAAACACAGAGTATATGTCATATAACTTTATTTAATTACATTGTAGTGAATCATAAATTACCTTTGGTATAATAGGAGAAAGTCTGGGAATCAGTGTGCTAAGGTGGTCATCACTGCATATAACTTGTTTGGGTTGTGGAGTTTTCATTTTCTTCAACTTTTGTATGAAAGGATATACTTCATCTTCTAATGAAATTGTTGGATTGCTGATAGCTATGTGAATTTTCTGTAAATAAAAGAGTTATTCATAACCATTTTATTTGTATCACAAGCACTGTTGTAAAATGTTTGTACCACTTTTAAAATTATTTCTTGTTGTGGCAAAAAAGTGGATGGGTTAATAAGGTGGAAGGTGAAAAATTTTTCCTTATAATTTATCTATAGCCAAGGGCTTCAATATTGATAGGAATCAACGGGGATAAAAAATATATTATTGCATTCTATACTTAAGCAGCTGAAATATCAAGATCTTACAAAAGACAAACGTGAAATGTAAGTATTATACTTTAGCATTACCCGTTTCCGCCGCCCACGATATATGTCATATTTGAGGGTTTGCAGATTCGTTGACAACCTTTAAAATAAGTGGGCCCCGGCTATCTCATTCACCAGATGAAACGCGCAAGTGTCATACTTCCACTTCCCACCGGCCTTAGCCGAGTCCGTGGTACTTCCCTCGACGAGCCTGCCCATTAGTGCGACAGCCGAAGCTGCATGATCATACCACAACTAAAAGAAGAAGAAGAAGGAGATTGTGATGACACTTGTATATTTTCGAAATAATATAAAAAAAAACATTTCGAATATATGTGAAGTGCGCCAATCCGCAGCGGGGTAGCGGGTGGACTACCCCATACCCTCTGTACAGAAGAAGCCTGTGCCGAGCAGTGGGACATTTACAGGCTGTTACTTTGCAGCGTAAGCGTTGAGAGTTAGCACCTCGACGTTGAGCGGCCCGTCCGCCTTGACGGTGCCCTCGACGTGCAGCGAGCAGGCGGCCTCCAGCAGCCCGGCGGCCGGGCACGCGAGGCGCAGCCTTAGCGCGCTGGCGCAGAAGGCGAGCGCGCGCGCCGGCCCCCCCGCCGCCCCGTCCGCGCGCACCTCCCCCGCTGCCGCCTCCACCGCCCACGGCCGGCGCGCGTCGCCGCTCGCCACCGTCAGCGACGCGTCCATCACGTGCACGCCCATGAACTGGAACACACGACTATATTATTTGATTGCTTAGAAAGCCCAAGCTTAGAAATTCATTATAACACTCCTCGTCCTGTAAATGGGCCTTATTTATTAACCTTGGTTTTAACTCCGTTCATAAATATCTTGTGTAACTTTATATGTATTAATAATATAAGTCTATAAACTAACTTTGGTAATGGGATAATAAATGTCTTTTTTTTTGTTCTTTTTGTTGATTCGGAAGTACCGTTTTTTTGTTAACTTATCAATAAGTGTGACTCCCATGACTGACATAACATTGGCAGAATTCTTTTAAGAGAGGCCATTAATCAAAGAAGAAGAAGAACATACAGGTAGGAAATGAATATCAATGGACCTTTACCACATAGTCAAAGTACATTGCTGGCGGTAAATACTCCAACTTTAAATGGATACAATTTAATTTATTTTTTTTTGAGCACCTCACCGAAAATCAATCACCATTTCTGCAATGACGATATTGCTCTTTTTAATATTTTAACGTTTTAGCTAATCACTCATTAATCAATTTGAATAAAATATATTTATATTAATAAAACATCCTATTTACATCTGCGCCATGGCTAGAAACAGGCTTTGTACTCTTAGTACTAGTAATGTTTAAATAAATGAAATTTGCTGTCAATTGTATCTGCTTAATAAAGAGTGTAAAATATTTTGCACACATCATGTAAATAACAATTCATGACAATAGTCTTAGATCACTATAGTTTAAACTGTATGGTATTTTATTTAATGCTTAATAGTCATTGATCAGACTCAATTGCACATATACAGCGTGTCGTTACCATCGCGACAATAAATGAACACACGTCTAACGCTACTTGCCAATAATCATAAAAAAATATTAACGTTAAACAAAATCCATAATAAAAAAAAATACTTTTCAAACAAAGTGATTAAGTAAAAAAGAAACAAAATTTGTAACATCCTATACAACTCGCGCCACAGAGTCGTATTACAAGCTTCTCCTCTCGCTCTCCTTCTAACAGTATGTTTTGTCTCTTTTAAATTCATTCAACCCATTCATATGCTTTGTGACCTTTACAAATGAACTTTACGTTACGCTTTTATAGGTAAGGGTGTGCTAAAATTCTTTGATTTGGAAAATTTAATAACCCTGTAAATATTGATGTTTAAAAAATTCAAATGTTTAATACAACTTTAAAAAGTTATCCCCTATATGTGTGTTCATTTATTGTCGCGATGGTAACGACACGCTGTATAAACCTTATATTTTACCTTACATTATAAAATAGAATTACTTTGCATCTGGTATATATTTAATAAACACATATAAAACATAGGCTGGAGGATTTTCTTCATTACATACCTGAGCAAACATAATCAGACTTGGCGGTAACTTCTTATCTCGAAAATCTAACAATTTCTTTTTAATTAAATTTTCCAATTCTTTATTAATTGTTTGGGATTCAGTAGCATCTTCATCAAGTCCGTCTGTTTTAGTGGAATTCTGCTTTGATAACAATGGTTTAAGGATAGACTCCACAACTGCACTTCTCTTTTCTTCCGCATTGTTAGTTATTTGAATCTTATTTATGACTACAGATACCAGTTTATTGATGTCTGAGTTAAAAAAGCTGCTCCGAAAAGATACTTCACCAATGTGCTGAAATTTTTTTACCGAATTAGATATTTAATAAATTTGCGATCAATGAACCAATCCGGCACCAATGAAGTTTTTAACTTTAAGTGCTGACTTATCACGTGCTCCGCTGCGAAGGAAAACATCGTGAGGAAACCTGCATATTTTCGAAATAATAACAAAAAAATAATATTTCGAAAATATGTGAAGTCCGCCAATCCGTAGTGGGGCCGCGTGGTGGACTATGCCCTGATACACTTTGTATAGAGGAGGCCTTTGCCCAGCAGTGGGACATGTATAGGCTGTTACTTTACTCTTTTTTTACATAGTAATTACCAGGTGTAATAATACCACTATGTTATGTTAAAATCTAGTTATTAGTAACCAACAGAAAGGAACAAATTAGGCTCCCCATAGTTATTTTATTTTATATAAAATATTTTTCCTGCTGTTGAGCAAAGGGGAAATGAAGACAAATTAAAAATAATGGAATTTAAGTTGTAATGTGTGATGTGATTATTTATTATTTTGTTTTTTTAAAGTTGTGGTTACTATGAATTATTGCTTATTGAATTATTGCTAGATATTAATTTTATTAATTAATGATTTCTTGTTTTAACACAAATACTACACATGGTAAAATAAAATTATTTTACAAATTTTATTGCATGCTGTGGGCATTTGCCCCATAACTATAAGCTCTGTAAATAGTACAAAACTTCAGGAATTTAAAAACAATATAAAGTACAATAATATAATCAATTTATTTAACCATTCTTGATATATTGTGCATTTTTAAAATTATTAACTTACTACAGAATATCCATCCTTAGACAAACTGACATCTCTTAGAATTAGCTTTGGTACTGCTATTCTACCTATTTTCAATTTGATATGGTACTTCCTTTTGAACAACCATGCCAATAGAGTTGGCAGTAACCTATAACAAAAAATAATATATACCATACATAAATAATTTATTGGAATAACTAAATAAGTCAAAATTGTCTTTAAAATGTAATACTTAAAGTCAACGATAAACATAACAAAATACTATTTACTGGATGCATGTTGAAAATACATTATATTGTAAATATTAACATTTGCAATATTTGTAGATAGTATTATGTGTCATTAATAATTGCCGATAGTTTAAATGAAATTAAATAATATAATTTAAAAACGAGGCGGAATAATAATTCATTAAATATTTTAAAAAACTGTTTCATATATTTCGTTTTCTTCAAAACAATAGTTGTTTGTTTTGATTAAGGACTAAGGCAAAATTATACTAACCATGAAACACAAATATAAACTGCTATGACAATTAACGAAAGTATAAGCAGGACACTCATTTTAGTATAATTATTACATTTCCCTTATTTATCACCAAAATATTGATTAATAAACAACCAATTCAATCATCTATTTCAGACGTCTTTTCGTCCAATAACCTTGAAATCTTGAAATTTGTACAAACATCAAAAATGACATAACATAATGCGTCTAGAAATTAAAAATGATTTATAATTAGTAACAATGAAAACCATTGTATTTCATGTAATAAGTGTCAAGAACCAGTAATCAGTGAAAACACCACAAACGTAGCGACAATCAAGCGTGGTAAAGCGTCGCTAATTACATGGCCAACTAAAACCTCCACCTAGGTGTCCCACATAGGCGCATATCGCCTGGGCCACGGGAACGCTTTTGCACACTTCCGTGACCCTGCCAACGCTTACCGCCTCAGCAGCCCCTTCTCGGGGAGAATTTCCCCTCTCTTCCAGATACATTCAGCACGCCTTCATACTTAGCCCTCCATTGAGTTCGCTGACCAGAGGCCATGGGAACCAGGAGAGCGTGTAATAAGCAGCAAGCCTCCCAGCCCCCAGCCGCGGACCTGGTCTGTGGCTCCACCACTCTCCAAGTTTTGGATGTGGAGTGTAAGGAGAACGGTGCATAAAAATACGGACACTCCTCTACCCTCGAGCGGGAGCGGCCAAACGCAATACCAATACTCCTCTTCTCCCACGACTCCTCCTCGGTAGCAGAAGACAGGGAAAGTGGCTCCTCCTCTGTCACCCGCGACCTGTCCTCTCCAGCAAGCATCCAGAGTGGACTTAATAATCGGAGCGGCCCTCTCAGGCTGGCCTTACGCCACAGCCCAGCCCAGTATGGGTTCCTTTTAGCTTCGCCGTGGGTGGCCAAGCCATGGCTACTAAACCCTTCCGCCACGTAAAGGCGTGAACCCGGTCGGAAGGGGACCAGTAGTCCCTGGGATTAGCAAGTTCAAACAAACTCTTCAGTTTTATAATATTAGTAGAGATATCTTCTTATTTTTGTCCGTCCCATCACTGTTAAAAATACATTCTAGAGCGGTTGATGTCAATATCGACACTTTCCTTTTTTTCTGTCTCATGCTTATGTCCTGTTTACCAGATCCAGGTGCGAATCGAACCTAACGAAGAAGGTCATTGTAACAATATAAAATATTTTCAAGTCATGTTTTTGCAATGTTATACTTACCATTTTAATCTACCCAGTGCTGGTTGGTCGAGAAAGACCCGCCACGTACTCACAAAAATATTGTTGGGGCATATTTCGACCCGCCGCCGCACCAGATTATGGTTTTCGATTTTATGTGCCGCAGCCAAGGTGTTATTACATATGACAGAAGATATACATAGAAGATTGACCTCAAAACTATATCTGAAGTGTCAAAACGGTTTATTTTTAGGCTTCCGCACCCACAGCCCTGTAGTACCGGCCTCATAGAATAGGCCTAAGGTATCCCCAGCCTGTTGTAAAAGGCGACTAAAAGAGGACACGGTTGGGCAGCATCACGAAGTAGTCTCGTGCTGCTGCAAGAGGGTGAGGGAAACGGAGAAGGTTTATCCTTCTCCGAGGCGTGCTCAGGTGTAGTATCGAGGGACACCGGAGTCCCTCCAAATGTACAGAAGGTGGTGGTTTTAGTGGGTAAGAACCCCACATAACCCTCATGTACAGACAGGTAAGGTGTCCATCTGTTACCAGGCTGTATTTCATGAACTGTGATAGTTGGACAGTTGAAATTTTCACAGATGATATATTTCTGTTGCCGCTATATCAATAAATACTAAAAAAAAAACAGAATAAAAAATATTTAAATGGGGCTCCCATACAACAGACATGACTTTTTTGCCGTTTTTATATATAATCGTACGGAACCCTTCATGCGCGAGTCCGACTCTCACTTGGCCGGTTTATTATTATATGTATATATTGGAGTATATGAGTATATGTCTTCTATGTTTGTTAATGATTCCTATAATCCTTTTTATGCCTGCTGGTATGTTAAAATCCAAAAGTAAAATGAAAGTGAGCACATAAATCATTGCCATATCTGCTTAGTCAATTATGAAATTTCCAAATATGCCTGGAATTGTCATTTGTACGTGGTTACAAACTTTTCTGGTGAGAAGAACTGTAGCACACTCACAAAGACATCTAGCTTCAGTGTAGACTTTTGACATTAGATTCAGTCCACCACCCGAAGTTAAGGTTCAAGAAAAATTATTTTCCAAAACTTAAGGCTATTCACACATCAAAGATAGTGTATTAATTTTAACTATATTAACCTTAACTATCTTACATTCTCAAAGTTTGACTTGTTTTTTTTATAACACTTGTACTTATCACATAGACGTAGACCCGAGTCTGCCGACTTTTCGCATAATTAAGCTAAAATAGTCGTTATCGCATTGGTATACAACATAAATCTCTATAGTCTCAATTTAACCACTCATTTCCAATATACGCATTCTACTTGGTCAGCGGTCACCAATCAACTCTCTCTCTCACTTGCATTCGATTCGTTCGGTACGACTAGCACAGGTAGCGGTAGGAGCCATTCGACCGATTAACAGTTAGCATTTGGAGATGTTTCTAATAGTACAGTACAAAGATACATTTCCTATTCGTACATAGTTAGTGAAGTACACAAGACTACTGATAGATCATTGATGACTTCTGAATGTTTAAGACTTGTGTTTAAGAGTAATGAAGTAATAATTTTTTCAATCAGTGCCAAGCTTCTAAGCATCACAGGTTATGTTTTTAGTTGTATAACATTAACTTCCTTCTTGTTTCAGTTAAAATTTACATAATTAATTCAATATGGGTACATAAAACTCGGTAATACAACTTGGAATAAGTGAAGTCTTATAAAGTAGCATTAAATTTATTTTGTTGTTATTCTATAATATCTACATTCATGCTGAGTTTCTAACTTAATCTAGGGCCAGGTAGTCTTGGCAGAATAACCTTCATACTTCTTTCTCGTCTTCAAGCCAGAAACAATGGTAGAGCTCTTGGGGTATGCAGACAGTCCATTGAATAAGGTATCTTTGTCTGTGGAATATAAGTAGAAAAGAAAGTACATAACTTCACATAAATTAAAGTAATAATGGAAAAAAGAATATTCAATATTAAGACCAGCTGGCTCAATTTAACAACAAAATACATGTCTCTACTTTATCAGCATCAGATCAGCACAAAATAGTTTATAATTTTAATTTTCATGGTGCAGGATTTGAACCTACACTGGATGCGTAATCTACAAGATGCAATTTTACATCTAACAGCACCAGAAAATTCTTTCACAACATTTATTAAAATATACATTTAGATTTAATTTTATGTGCAAATTGGCACTATAAATAAAAATTATCCTACTTATATTTTTCATGGTTATTTACAATAAAAATGTATATTTACCAGGATGAAAGCGAACATAATCTTCTTGTACATGCAAATTCTTTGGTAATTCCATCTTCTTTAAAGCATCAAATGGAGTTAAGACATTAACAGGTGTTTCATAAAATACCTGTAGGTCCTCTGAAACACAAAGTCAGAAGAAACAAAATATTTAAAATCCCCTATTTTTTCAATATAAATAATTACAAATATTTTTATTAATATTAAAGATTGCCCTTAAATTGAGGATTGTTTTTTGTAATCATTCTGTTCAAAAGAAATGAATTATCTGTCTAACGGTTGGTTTCAATATTCTATCTACAAATAGATTTGGTTACTAGCGAAAGGTCATTAGGATCATTAGCTTCAATACATAAGTATTATAGAGTTAGTTAAGTCTAAAGTTTATTAAGTATTAATTATCCTCATCTATTTTAAAACTTACCAACACATTCTATAGTGTGCAGTAGAGAATTTGGAACACCATATCCAGTTTCATCAAAACATGCTTTCAAGACATTAAATTTAACATCAAGACTTTCAAACTCTGAATCGGACTTAAGACCATGGTCTACACAAATTTTAAGGATGGTTTCATTTATATTTGCTGGGGGTTCCCAGGGTTTATTTGGTCGTAGAAATCTGGAATAATATTTCTTAAATTTATTATTTCATTTAAAAAATAGCGTTTAGACCGATAAACTTGCTAATCTCAAACAATAATAATTTCAATACGACAAAAATTGGTATGCTTATAATTAGTTTATTTTTTGGATAAACATTTTGTACTACAAATAATTAAGGTTATTTTATACCCTCTTGCGGCTAAAGATTCAGCAGCAGCCTGTAACTTTTTGTCAACTTTAGGGTATCGTTTCTGTACATTCCTTATAACAATTATCTGAAAGTAAAACAATGGGGAAAATGAGAATAAATTCTTAAAAAAACCTAAGAGTAAACTAAAACTGTAAAGTAAATGTACATGATTAAACATAACCTGAAAATTTGCTCGTGGTAAACTTATTAAAGCATTTCTTAACATTTTAACTTTAGCAGTTTAGTTATTTTGAAAGCAATAAATTTTTAATTATTAGTAAAAGGTTAAAATTATTCCACTTCTAAATGTTTAAATACACATCAGATTTATTGACATTACAAATGTCATTCGTTTTCGTTTTACGCACTGAAGAAGATGACACAGTTTTATAAGATACATAACTTCTAAAATTCCTTAAACATAACTACGATATGCAGATACAAAGTAATTTAGTTTTGTTAATTTTTCTTATTAGTTTATTTAAAAAAATAATGGGGGTGATAAAAGAAAATTAATATTTTAAAATGTGCTTTTTACTATCATGACCGTGCAATCTTAAAACAGAACGTTGGAATATTTCTGGACGAAAATAGTACATATTTCTACCGTCACTGGCAGCACTATCGGCTTGGGTTGTTGTTTCCTATCCGCCATTTTCCAGTCGCCATTGAAAGGTGAAAACTTCACTAAATGTCGGTGATGATTTTAAGATTTTGAGTGGTTTCTTTAAGATTGAACCCGTTTTTAGTGTTGTGAAATGAAAATGAAGTGCCCTGGACTACCATGACGCATCAAAATCACCAAACAAACGGTGCTAGCCTCGAGGATTGCCACACAAACTTCTTCGCCTTGGTAAGTCACTTTTACATTGATGAAAGAACTCGTAGGTACTTTTCTTTCGAAATCATTGTGATTATCATGATAATATTACTGCATTGTATGGTGTAAGTTCATGTTAGAGAATGTGTGTGGTTCTTATATACCTGAATCCACGATACCAAACGGTCCAGTTATCGTCAGTGTACGTTGATATACAAAAATCGCCTTAGTGTGATATGGGTATGGAATCGATCTACTGCGTTAAATTTCTTGTACGGTACAATCAATCCACAGTCGGATAATGACGCTCACCCGTTAGTCATCCTGGCATCGGACTCCCAACGGTGGAGTCATTTCGCGTTGCTAACCCACAAAATGTCATCGCATTCGGCAAGCGAGGCCACAAGAAGCCACCGGCCCATAGAGGTCATTTTAAATTCACCTGGCCGTAACGTAGACCGTAATGCGTTCGCAAGACTAGTTTTGCCAGGTCGAGGAAATAACTTTCTTATTACTTACATTCTTACGGCCGTGTTCGGCACTATACTGCGGCATAATATGATAGTGAGAATGTTTGGGTATTAACAAGCGGTCGGGTCATTCATTATCGTTGCGTTGTAGTGTGGAGTCGCTTTGCGTAACGTTTATAGCTGGCGCGAATTTTATCAGATTGTATTCGGGTGAGGATTAGCGGTGGGTTCGTTGGTGGAGTGGGGAGGGGGTTCGAGAGGACGGGTGGGGGCGGTCGGTTGTCCTCGGCGGAGAGCAGCTCGGCGCCATTTCCACCTGACGCGTTGCCATATCTCCGCGCTGCGGCGGCGCGCGCCTCCTCCAACCTTCCCCCCCTCACCGCTCCGCCTATCTCGACGCGATACAAATTACTGATTTCTTGCCTTGCTTGCTTATTGTCTAATTATTTATGCGTCGTTTGCGGACACTGCGCCTTTTGTCGCGTGGAATTCTCCCGCTCGGATCGGCCGAACGAAATCGGTGACGCATCGAACTCCTAGGCTGACATTGCGCCGGGTTCAATACACTCGGCTCTTTAGTAGATCGCACTCGCATCAACTTTTATACCGGCTGCACCAACCAAAACATTAAACATTGCCTCGTGTATTATCATTTCACGTAACATTTTTTTTAGTTTTCGTACTATAGAAATATATGCTGCAATATGTGTGAATTTATTTAAAGGCTCAAAAATATAGTTACAGCGAATTATAAAAAGAAAAAATGTGGCGTTTTTATATAAATTTTAATGAATATAGGTGAAGATCTTACGAGTAGGTAGGTACATCGATTATTGGTATGTGATTCAGTCTTTTAAAAAATCGCATATAATTGACAAAGTAGCAATATAAACTGTAAAATTAAGTTTTAATTAGTCGCAAAGATATTTTACAAATTTGATCGAGCAGAATTATTACATGTTAAGAAAAAAATCGTTTTTCTTCAGTAAATATTCTGATATATAACAACAATTTTATTTATGATTAATAATAATATTACAAAAGCGATCAATTTATTGTACTCCTATATACCATCTACGTTAGAAATTACTGTAATGTAACCATACAATAGACGGGAACCTCCACAGATGTACTTGGGAATGTAGATTTCGTAGTACAGCTGTTGCTAGGGGCGGGTTACAGTATCCCTTGCACTTGTTGTCTCGCTCCGACGCGGCTCGCCACATCGCGTGCGACAAGGAACCGATGACACGTAAGATTTTTTCGCGCGCTTTATTACAGATGCATAGTTTTCATGGGTAGGTAGGTAGGTAGATACTTATTCGGAGCATTTAGCTTAGTCGATGATACACGTGTTTTGTTCGTCAACTTTAAAATAAAATGTAATATGTAGGTACTTAATGGGAAATTGAATGTTATGCTGATAGGCACATTGTTATGGGCATGGTGGTTGGTAATTTTCCAATGTTATTTACTATTTTTGTTCAAAGTCAGAATTTAGTGCGTGTAATAGGTATTATGTTGTAAATATTCCTCGAATTAGAGGCTAATAAATGCAAAATGGTTGATGCAGTTTCTTTTTCTTATTTTGCATAAATCTTATTCGTGTGTTATAACTTTAACTTTGCCATTTAAAACTTAAAAAAAATATAGCCGGTCATTAATTAAATTTTAATGGTTTCCTCGTTGTTAATTATTGCATATGTACAGCAAGTACAAATCTATCTTATCTTAAATTGAATATTTCTGTACGTACTAACTTTATGCAATATCCGCGATTCTTTCTGTATAACCGTGTTTAACCAGTTCCAAAATCGGATGCTGCCTAAGAAACAACCAACAAATCTATAAAGTATTAAAGTAACCGTGCAGTATAGTTTTTATTTCCTCAAGTAATATGTTATTATTTGAAATGAGCACTTTGGTTTGTAGTATTTATTTAGTAATTTAGTCTATAGTCACAATGTTATCACCAATCGTTTGGTCGGGATGGTATTATTCTTCGATGTGCAAGAGTCTCACCCGCACAGTCACTGGCATGTTGTAGTCTAAGCGGGCGCGCGGATAGGGCCTGTGAGTGGTCGTGTTCCGTTGCGCGCGCGCACCGCGGCCCATTCAAGCGTCCATGAATGGTCGTAATCGATCGTGACTCTCCCATGGGCAGGCGAATCGCGTTGCATCCTCCCCCCACCACCCCTCCGTCAGCTATAGTCCACCCTCGTGCTGTTGTATCTTTTCCTAGACTCACGAATCGATTTACGCTTCATATGACGATAATCGACAGCGATTAACACAGTCTCAACAGTTTTGATGTACGGAAAAATGATTGAAACAGCTCCTTGCCTGGTAGATAAGGTTACGTGGGAAAAGTAACAAAATTGCAAGGCAAGTTTTTAAAGAACTCCCTTTAAAGGTGAGATGGCGAATTGAATATTTCACAATTCATATCTGGCGATGCCGCTCCGCTCCATTGTGCATAGACCGCCGAAATTCGCAGCTTACTTATTCATGGCAACCAACGCGGCCCACCCCCTATCTTCTATGCATACGGAGGACGTTTTCTATTACGCCCTGAATGAGTTCATCATCCCCCGGTGCCATAAGAAATGTTTGTTAGATGGAAATCGTTTAATTTTAGAGTACAGGTCACAGAGTGCGGGCAAGGCGTGATTGACATGCGGTTTATTTATTTATTTTTTAATTTCAACCCATTTCGTATGAGAATATCGTGGGTTTTTAGCGAAGTTTACTCCTTATCAAATATGACACTGACCACATGTTGTGTTTGAAAATACGCGCCGGTTTTCGTTTGGAAGCGAAAATGTAGTAATCCGGGATATAAAAATTTACCTGCTATTCTTTTGTTCAGTTATATTGTTATAATACTTTACCTAGCTGCGTATGCTATTATCGTGCTGCAAAAATATGATACAATTGTATCATACTTAAAAAGGTAGTTTACTGAATTAGGTAATTTGTATTTTTTTTTATTTACTTTTATATATTTTATTTTATTATACAATTAACCGCATGTTTGCACCGCCCCTGCAATTAGTTACAACCTGTCCGAATTGTTAAAACGCAAAAAGAGTTCCAGGGAACCACCGCTAGCCCGAAAATGAGACCGTGAATCTCGCAAATGATTAATGTCCGTCCAACGGCGCTTGACGCGCGATTGTAAGAGGGAGTTTCACTTTCGCTCCTCCGACACCGCGGCGGGAAAAACGCCTCTAGAGCCGTCGCCAAGGCGCCGCTACGCCGCAGGCCCAAACAAGCGCGCAAAAAACGCGCACAGCCAACTCCAAGTGGTACTAAGGTCGCCGGTGCCATTATGCTCACAGTTTTCGTTCGGCAGACGACTGGACAGGAATGTGGGTATGACGCGAAACCCGTAGTAGGGGTCCCGTCCGCCGCCGCGTCGGTGCGACCCCACGCGGTGTCGACTGTCGGTTCCTCGTTGCGGTTCGAACTAATCCACGATTAATCTAGCAAATTTATTACAAAACTTATAAATCTCAAATATATTTATTCTCTGTATTTTAGTTCCCTTGGATTTTTGTTATTATTTGTAAATGAAACGGTGAGGTGTGTGCTCTTTGTGTTAATTTTAATTTCTGAACGCAGTGATACGTTGAGGTCAAATTCACACAATATGGCCCATCTACCATTAGCTTTGCTAGCATATGCGCTTCCGAAAGGTTTAGACAACTTTGTCCGAGAAAGCTAGATTTTATTTCCAGTACAGTATAGGCTGTTATCACATTAAATATGTTGAGTTTTATTCAGGTTTTTCCAAAAGACATTCTCTTGAACCCAAATAGGCGTTTTGTTCAGTTTTGCTTTGTTAAACATTTAAATATCTTCATAATGTTTTTCGACACATGAAAGATTTATCTAATGTAGAAAAAATGTAGAATACGAATTTTAAAGTGTACCACCCCTAAGTAAATCCCTTAACTCTCTCTCAGGTAAATGTCTCGATATAGTTTCAGAAAGTTTTTAGAAACGATTTACCGCGTTTGTTTTGAGCTTTAACCTTGTCTTAATTTTGACGTTTCATCTCAATCCCACCTAGGTATCGACGCGACGCAAAAAAATGCCAAATGCATAGATTCCGATGCGCCTCAGACCGGTTTCGGAGGCTACGACACAGTTCGATTTATAGCTGAATGGTTATTAGTTTAGTTTTGGTGTCACGTGTTCGACTCTGCAGGCAATCATTTCTGGGTCGTTGCAGAAGTGAGGAGGTAGTGCCTATCACGTTACGTTTACCCCGAAACAATGAATGTATGCAATATAATTGGACAATAATCTAAATTTAAATCAAATTGAAGGCACGTATCATGCTGTAATCATAAGAAAGCAATGTTTTGTTCGTATGTAGCGCGTTAGTAGTCATTCTTCATTTAGCACGCCTAACCCCTGCAATATATTAATATATGCGGCGACCCTACCCTTTAGGCCTTGATATTGATACCTAAATAGCCTCTCCTTGTTGCTTCGACATTAGATTTATTTTGTCGTAATATCTTTTTTTTTTCACTGTGAAAGTGATCAGACGATGATGGAAATTCAGATTAAAAGCACTTGCGAGTACTTCATTTCTTTGTGATGATTAAGAGATTGAGTTTTAATATGTATTAAAACTCAATATATATTATATACGTATTTTTTTTTAAATTAAGATTTAAGTAAAAAAAAAAAAAAAACAACTTATAATGTCAAATGTGATTAATAACACTATGAAGTCATTGTTTTAAAACTATTTATGTCTATGATATCAATTATTATATCAAAATAACAAATTGAAGATGGCTCAGGTTCTTGCACGCTATATTAAAGTGTTTTTGAGATTTATTCGATTGTTCCGAAATGGGCGAGGTACTACGAATACAAATGATATTACAGATAGCGGCAAGAGTGTCGTCCTTGTAGGGGCTATGAGACGGGCCGATCAAAGTACTATTGTAGATACTATTACGTCTCCTTTAAGAGCCGGCGTGTATTAATGGACGCTCGTGAGCTATCATCGATTTCCGACTTGTAAATATAACGTGATCAATACTTGTGTGTGCCAGTTTCACGAGATTAGAACACAACTTTATTGGTACACGGAATGTCTTATTTTTACCGTTGATTAATATACGTTTATTGTTTCGATTTTTACGAACCACAGTGCCCTTAATTAAAACGGAGAAGGACGGAACGGAAATGAGAAAAGTCGGAAATGGTATGTTAACTCGTTCTAATACATATTAAAATCATCAGACGTTTAAGTGCTAATAAGCTTTAATTTTTATGTGTTACTTAAGCCTTATTAATATTTAGCCTTTTTTGTTGCACGACTCATGTATACATAGTGCAAAAATTATAGTATATTATATTTGTCTTGTAGATTAACAAAATAATATATCGACATATTTAATATTCCATTAAATAGAGTGCTGCTTATATTACTGTATAATAGAGTTCATGTTTCTACGAGTAGAGAAAATAAGGCGGACAGGTTTCTTATTACAAGTAGAATACGAACAAAAGTGATGTTGGATTTTTCATCAACGCTTGTATCGCGAAAATCAGTGTCAGTAGGTTGACCTACACGGCAGCGGCGGCCGCGAGCGCCGCCCGACCGCCTTATCACTGTCGATAAGGAGCATTCGCGGCGTCGTTATCGCGTCCCGTTCTGCCCACCGCAAACCACCCGAAATGTCGCCGCCGTAAATCTCCACAGTACTACAACGAAGCCACACCGGTGGCAGTAGTTTGTCGTTTCCAGTTCTATCACTGATTTCGATTTAGTTTTTTTTCGTGCCCGCGAATACGTCACGAAAAGAGATATGTTCAATCGAATTTCGTGTGTCGAACATTCGTTATCTGTTGTGATAATAAACAGGAAACGTATCGCCTCCACTCTGGCAGTTTTTCGTCGTATTTTATACTTAAATACGATTTCGCGTGACGATCAATCGCTCGCCTTAATATAATACGGAAAGCGCAATCTGTTAATTACACTACGTTTCGGCCTTTCGACGTGCAGTACACGCTGGCAAGCGCGTTCGTATTTAATTAAGTACGTATCATGTACAAGTTGTCCGCGCGTAAAGAGCAACAAACAAGCCGAGCGCCGTTGGGCTACCCTTGAGACTTCACACTTTAGCCGAAACACCTGGAAAGCAGAGACGTGACGCAGTTCTCCAAATCACCGCCGCTTTGGAAAACTACCGCGTCTCCGGAACGTCGGCGATCATGTCGTCGATTGTAACATCTGTTTACTTGTTATGTATCGCTTGGTTACGTAATGAATATATTAGAGTTATTTTTTTATGTCATCCCCGAAAGGTGTTTTAAGTATCTCCATACAGTTACTCATATTTTTCAGGTGTTTATGTTACTAAAGATTTCTTAAACACTCATTCCACTTTACTTTGGTTTGGTGTTGTGAGTTAGAATGTTTAAATCTCAAATATTTTCAAAAAAAATCGTTTATTTTTATTGCGTACTAGCTGCTGAACGCGACGTCTGCGTAGAGTACAATTAACACGGCAATAGGCTAAAGGCGTAAGATTCTGACAGAAAGACAGATATACATAAAATATGTATATAAATTATAGTCTATGTCTTATTCTGATGTAAAAGCTATATTATTGTAAAGTTTCATTAAAATCCATTCAGTAGTATTTGCGTGAAAGAGTAACAAACATCCATCAATACATACAAACTTTCGCCTTAATAATATTAGTAAGGATAATCTTGTTTGAATTATCCGTAAGTAAACAGGCTGGAACTTTCGGGTGTGGCAGATGTCCATGGGCGGCGGTAGTCACTTAACATCAGGTGAACCGTCTGCTCGCTTGGCAAATTTTCACATAAAAAAAGGCCTTTTCACTTAACATTTGTGAAAACAATACTAATGTCGCCATAACCCTATCGGGCTATCTGCAATACGTCATAAGTGGATAATATGAGCGTTTTTTTTGTTTTTCACCAGTGCGATATAAACGAGGTCGTGCTCCAGTTGTGTGCCTGTTTTACGAGTCCTTCGCCCTCACTACTCTCACATACTACACGTAATTGCTTCCATATCTTTACAATAATCTGAATGATAGTCGACCATTTTACTTTAACAGTTCAAATAAAAATAACCTTTAAAATTTGAGCCACGAATATATGCTGTATTTCTAATACTGCAAAAACAAATATAATTTATTTGGGATTTAAATGAATACAGAAAGGTACGTATACAAATTAAATTTTTATTTATTTTTCTTTACACGTTTTTCTTATAAAGTGTATACAGCGTGTCGTTACCACCGCGACAATATATGAACACACGTCTAACGCTACTTGCCAATAATCATAAAAAAATATAAACGTTAAAATATTTTTCAATCAAATTAATTAAATAATAAAGAAACAAAATTTGTAACAGCCTATACAACCACAACTGACTGATTCATACATTCAGATACTTTTTCATTCTTTTCCACAGCGTTGCATTACAAATCTCTCCTTCTAACAGTATGTTTTATCTCTTTTAAATTCATTCAACCCATTCGTATGCTTTGTGACCTTTACAAATGAACTTTACGTTACAGTTTAATACGTAAGAGTAAGGGTGTTCTAAAATTGTTTGTTTTGAAAATTTTAATAACTCGATAAATATTGATATTTAAAAAATGTAAATGTTTAATACAATTTTAATAAGTTATCCTCTATATGTGTGTTCATTTATTGTCGCGGTTGTAACGACACGCTGTATAATTATGTGGAAATTACAAAGATTTGTATAAGGAGCACGGATTGTGTAAATAAATATGTCCTATGTCCGTATGTCCTCTAGATGCCGGGTGTGAGTGTTTAGGTTTTTTTTCACTTTGTTTTATTGGCAATTAATATATTTGAGTGACGACCCTATCAACTGGAATTTGAATGCTGTTATGACAGTACGTACTTTAATTACATTATCGTTATCCAGAGCGAGCCCCTGACCTCCATACTGCGTTCGGTGTGTGTGTGTGTTGTCCTTTTTCTCGTTTCGTTATGTTATGAGTAACACATTCCGGGTCAAGGTTGTGTTTTGATGTCTTGAGGAAAACGGCGCCGGACACTTTCGCGCCACTCGCCTTATGTCATCCCGCCATATCCGATACCAATCGTAACGTCTTCGATCTCTCACCCCTGGAGCCTTGTTAACTGACCACCCTTTAAGTTAACGGAACATAATTTTATATTCATGTATTTTAATTTGAGCATATCGTCATTGCGACCTGTAAATTTTGCTGCGTATAGATTTTGGTGGTGGTTACAAATAACCTTTGAACCGGATAAATATGGATAAATATGTCCTACGTGCATAATTTTGTGCAGTTTTAAATGTTTTCGATGATATTTAGACATGCAAAATTTTTAAGCTTCATTTATAAATTACAGTGACGTTTATAACTTTTTATTTTTGTAAAAAAAATAATGATTAATTATGCACACACGTACTCTAGGATTTGTAAATTATACATGACTAGCTGTTTACTGCGGCTTCACCCGCGCGGCCAAAGGGGATAAACATGAGTTTTTTTATTGTACGCCAGAATATCTCGCAGATGGCTGATTTTTTTACTACTTAGTGGACACTTATCAGTACCTATATGTTAAACAATTCACACATATATTTTTATAAATTGTAGCCTATGTGGTATTCTGATATATAAGCTATATTATTGTAAAGTTTCATTCAAACCTATTCAGTAGTTTTTGTGTCAAAGAGTAACAAACATCCATCCCTATATACGAATACAAACTTTCACGTATATAATATTAGTAAGGATAGTAAAGAAGTAAGGATTATTATGCTTAATGGTGAAAAGTAGTATGTTATCTGGTATTTCCAAATGTTCGACACATGCAATTCACTTGAATTGCACGTGTCACCAGATCGATTCGAAATTCGATTACTTCAATGTTGGATCGGAAACGAAGTAACCCGTTGGGAGCCTTATGTGTGGATTCTGGTGTCTCGTATCTGGTCGCAATTAAGGCCATCTGCTTGATTAGCGAGGTGGTGGGGCGGCCGCGGTCGCGGTCTCGTTATGTGGGTCAAGATAACAGGAGTGAACACCTCTTCCCCCCACCCCCTCCACCGTTATGTGCACGTTAGCACGTTCGGACGCGTGAATTAATAATGCCCCCGCATTTTGTCATTCAACTACCTACCGCTGCTTAACGCATTGAACGAACCTCTACCGCAAATTTGTGTTCATTATAACCTCGTACATTATATTATCCACCAAATGCCCGTGTGAGTTCTTAATACATCGTTCATCTAGGTCGCTGAAAGCATGCACGGTGTTTCGCCGTAGCGAAGACAAAAATGGCTGACAGAGAGCCGAAGTGTGGTCGAACGTGACTGGGCCGCACTTTGTTTTGTAAACAAGAGGCGGGCGGCGAGTAGGACTGCGGCGGTTGGCACGCCGCCGCGCCCCACATTCGGCGGCCGTTTCAGGATTAATCTTCCGTGTCCACTCTGTGGACTCTCCGCTCCGTTTGCCGCTTCTAAATGAAGCTACTTGTTACGTGAAATATTCTTATTGTGTCCATTTTTAGATAATGTAATAATAGAGAGATGTTCGAAATAGTTCTCTCATTTTCCGTAAGTAAACACAGCCACGTAGGTAAATAAGACGCGACATTATCGGATAGTCAGTCGCCTTGGCCCTTGATTCCGGCCCTCGGCTCACGGTGAACCGGTTCCGCTATCGGCGCTAAAAAAATTTACATTTCATATTTAGTTAATCGTTAAGCCGTACCAGGGTTATAGGAGAATCTACCGTGATGTGAAACGCGGGCCTAACGGACGGTATGCGTTGCTTACGTCACGGCGTCGTATCAATTTACACGTTCGCCCTCAATGAGGCAATTGGCGAACGTTTCGATTTCAAGTGACAATGCGACAAGCGGCTCGAGACGCGCTCCGCTGTGCCGCCGCGTTCGCGACGCGCCGTTCAATCGAGAGCTTTGCTACCTCCTCTACATTTAAAAAAAAAACTAGATACTGCAACGGAGACAATTGCGCAACGTGCGCGTAAGCGCCGACACCGCTGAGGTAACTAGTCCGAGCGCACCGTACGACAGAGGGCGTGCGATCAAATTTGTAACGCTTTCACTCGAACCTCAGCCCAGATTTCCCCTCTCCTCCGGTCAAAAGGCCCCATATTTTTTTAGGTCTTCAACTTTATCGAAAGATGTTTCCAGCGTTAGCGATTATGTTACAAAGACATGGTCACGGAGCCCAGAAATAGTAGCATTTCCGCTGCTATCAGCTTGTGTTTGTCCCGAAGATTACACCTCATGAATTCGTAAGGGTGGCACTCATTTGCCCGGCTGCAGCCATGTAGCAAGTACGTTTTGCGCGTCGCCTCAGGGACTAAGACTGGCGCGGCCTTACTCTAAGTAGAGCCACTAGGTAACTAGGGCGTAACAAAGATTGTATTACCGAGCGAGAAAGTTTTGTGAGTTGCGAGAGACGCTTGAATGAAATAGTCTACTTATTGTAAGCGTTGTATTTGCCTCATTGATCTTATTTGCTCGAGACTTATAATACTTTTACGCTGGCTCATAGTGCCATCGGTTCTTAAAAGGTTCGTATTAATGAATTCATCTCGTGATTTCGTCAGTTTTCTTTTTTCCACCTTTCATAGCCATTGGTCGAGAGGAGGTACTTTTGATGTCAATGAATTGTCCCTTGCATTAGATCAAATTGCAGCTCTGTAATTCTTGAACATAAATTCATAAAAAAATGCCGTATCCTTTAGGAGTATAAATTAGTCTTGGTTATGTTGGACAAGTTGAATAAGCATTTTCAGGATAACTTTTAAAATAATAAATATTTCTGGACATATTTTTACACAGTGATATCTAGTACCAAACTGAACAAAGATTTTACAATTGCTACCAGGTGACTGCTAAAAATACTTTTGTAAAAAATACTTATCATAGACATCTGTGGTAGGGCCACACGCAACAGTGTTTGCTGTTACACGAACAGGCGGGTCCGTCCGAGGAAGTACCACGACCTCACAGAAGACCGGCGTGAAGTGGAAGTGTTATACTTCTGCGATTCGTCTGGTTGGTGTAGTAGCCGGGGCCCATTTTATTAAAAGGTGGCAACGCATCTGCAACCCTATGGGTGTTGGAGACGTCTATTGACGGCATTTAACATCAAGTGAGCCGACAGCTTGACCTTCTCACATAAAATATACATATAAACACCCAGACACAGAAAACACTATGTTCATCATGCTTTTAACTGGTTATTTAAACGATATATCTTATGAAAATTTAAACTAATCATTTTATCAATCAATTCAGTCGAAATATTTGAAGATGCATGAATATGAACGGATTATCGTATTCATCAACAAAATAAATGCCTTGTGTTGTCAATTTGTTCACCTTATCGTTATCGGATATTAGCCATATATCCCACCATCCATAACAATTAATAATATTGTTGATATTTGGGCATGCCGAACAGTGATACATCGAGGAATGGTAGTCTTACGGAGTGGTATCATTTGTACCGGTGCTCCTAGCGGCACAGTTGAGTAGTGGTGCGTGCAATTGTATTTGTGTGTCGCGACGCTGTGGTTTTTAGCTGGCTCGCAGATGAATTTGTTTTAAATTGGCCTTTCGATCTGCATTCACAACAACTATTGGTGGAAACCTTACCGTGGAACATATATTTTATGAGATTGGAAAATCTCATCAAAATATATGTTCATAAGAAAGAGGATACCTACGGAGTTGCTTTCTACTATTTGTTCTCCTTTAGAGGAACCTCATTACAAAACGGTGGTAGATTTAAAAAAAAGTGACTATCGACTGACGAAATGTATGTTTCTAATTTCGATTAATAATTGATTTGATCACTGAGAATCAGTGACTGTCACAGAGTCAAAAGTGTCCTAATTTCTCTTTTTAATTTGCTGATATCAATCTTTTAAATTTTTCTTCGAATGTATTTGCAAACGATTTATCTATTATTTGTTGGAGCGAAAACGAACGCAATACTTAAGCGAAAATAAAATTCAATACTTATTTGCAAAGTTTATGACAATTAATCAGTATAATTTTAGGTACCTAGTTTTAGTCTTGAACTTTCTCGTATGTTTTTTTACCGAGTACCTACTGTTTCAAACGTATAGCGCAGTTATTACCAGTTTCAAAAAATTGTATCTATATAGTTTATTATTTACAAGTAATACTTCGAATGAAATAATATTGTTTTTTATATTATATCCGTTGTTGCGTCGCACAACGATTGAGATTGTTAAAAAACGATACATATACATATAACGAATTTCAACTGATTGCTGCAAAGTACAAATACCTAATTTAACAAATAATTTTTATTATTTAATGATATTTTTAATAAAATCGAATATTAAATTGATTTTAAATTAACTTAAATTTTTATTAAAACGTGATATCAAATTATTATCAGGCTGATCAGGCTATATATTATTATAGTCAATAGTGTGTTAGGTCGATGCGGATCTTAAGGCCGGGTAGCTAGCTACAGAGTCCCGTATGCGGTCGTACATCGCTTTGTATTCATAAACGCTTTGCATGCGCGCCTCGGAATCCGCATTGCGTCGCAAACTTGTCCACACTACATTCTTTGTATGATTTCAAACATCATGCGCAAGATACTTCGTGATACAGAGTTCTTTAACCGCATTTCTGGTTCATAGCCCCTATTACTCTATGCGCAATTTATAATTGTGACTCGAGTGACATTGTATTGGAATTTATATATTTATTATTAAATATTTCACGTTATTTTGTGTCACTGATTCCTTTCACTTTGGCTTTCCACCTAGCTTAGAAAGATTAGAACGGCGTGTAGGTCGCCTGCGAATGTTCACGTACAAATGAACACCCACAACGCGTTATATTTATGATAGGATGATCATACAGTAAAGTTTATTTCATATTTATGTATATCGTCAGCGCATGTAACATGGCGAGATAGAATAAGAATATAAAAAACTAGCTTTTCACCCGCGGCTCCGCTCGCGTTGAATAAATATCCCTTAAATAAATATCTTTCTTCAAAATATACATATATTTCAAAGTTTTTCCAATTAAAAAATAGCCTGTAAAATATCTGTGTACCAAAATACATTTAAATCGGTTCAGTAGTTTTGGCGTGAAAGCGAGACAGACAGAAAGAGTTACTTTCGCATTCATAATATTAGTATGGATGTCACAAGGCGCATGTGTTTGATTAAACTGACGTCGTTTAATTCATCCTGGTTTCGATGACAACAGATTAGAGGTATGTTGACAAACGACTCCTTACAAAAGAGACAGAAACCACCTCGGGACTACAGGCTGTTATCAAACACCGCGACCGATTATTATCAGCGGGTCGTTGACGCTGCTGATCGCACTCGTATGCTTTCGCTTTATCATCGTTCACATCTGATCATTCCTAATGTGTCGTGAGTTCATGCAATTCAATGCAATTTCTTTGTGAAACTTCTTGGTCTTCTTGTCCGTTTTGGTTTTCGTAAGCAAGCGAACCGAACTGTATACCCGAAGGTTATTCATCGTCACAGTTTCCTTACTCACCATTGGAAACTCGTGAAAAATACAAACAACAAAAACACGACAGAAATTTTTTTCATTTTCCGATTCGTAGCAATCAATTGTAATCATTTTTGTAGTATAAGTCAATAATACAAAGAAACTCTCTTGCATAACCTCGAGAGGTGTGTTACAGCGAATATTAAAATTTGGCGTCGCGTTACGAAAGCATTATGTAATCTCACGGAGATCTGATGAAAAACTGGGGCATATCGTCGAAAATTGTAGATGTACACGCGGCGCAGGTTCGTTGACCTCGGGTGGCGCGCACCGACCCGTTAGTCCGGGTAGCGCACGGCCTACCTACGGCCCTAAACAATACCAGGGTGCAGCCATATACCAATGCGCATGTGGTAAAATATGTGATAAGGTGGCAAACGAGCTAGCGGTTCACCTGATGTTAAATGATAACCGCCGCCGCCGCCGCGGTTACAGATACATGCCACCTGTAAGTGGGCCCCGGCTACGTCAGTCACCAGACGAAACAGAGAAGTATATCACTTTAACCTCACGCCCGTCTTCTGAGGTATATATAATAACCCGGACGGACCTGCCCATTCGTGCAACAGCGAAGATTGTTGCGTGGCCCTACCACCCAATACACGAAATATCTTGAAGTAGTAGTACTCCTTTGATCTTTTGTTACTCAACAAATGTAAATATTTTTCTGTCTTGTCTTATTGCATATAAACGTATCGTTCTATATGTATCTTATCGTCTTTGTCATACGCGGCCGAAGCGCACTAGGCGAGACGATCATCGTTAATAAATCGAGAAGACGCCCTTCGCGGGCCAATTACGGACGTGTCGGTCCCAATTCCGAGGCGCCCGAGCGGGTGGCCGGCGCCTGGGCGGAGCTCAGCCTGGTGGGCCCTCGTATCCTCGGCGCGGTGGTTCAACGCCCCATCAGCGGCCCGCCGTCTCCCATTCGCCCGATTAGCGCAACGCGAGAGGCGCGCGAAACGATGGAGCGGCCAGCCAAATTGTCGCGCGTCGCAAACATATTGTCACCAAAGGGCCGAGCACCGACTTATATGCGCGTGTACTAACCTTCCCCGAAAGCCTCGTCACGACTGTCGCAACCATTTGGCTGCAGCTTATTGAAAATACGAAGGTAACAGCATATCGAAATAATTGATAATAATTTTGATTCGTGCGAACAATACCTTGGCCAATTCTTCTCGCTGTACGTGATATTTTCGTCAAAGATGTATTATTTTGTGTTCTGAATTCATATGATGTAAGTGATATTTCACTTATAATTTTCTGTTCAGGTTCTAACATTAATATGCTTTATTTGGCTTATCCGACTTTAAGACGGGAAATACATAAGAATGTGCTCTCTATAGTTCACACACTACTAAAGTAACCATAGATTGTGAACTACAGAAAAAGTAAATAAATATTTTTTACTACGCTTTCGAAAACATTTTGGATATTACGTCGGCGTACCATCGCTATATTTATATGTGTATATCGCTGACTTGTGGGCGTCGATTAATTGCTTGAAGTTCTCTCTCGCGGCAATCTGTGAATGAATAGTGTGGGCATTACATATTACGGACTGATAACAATAAACTCGGCGATAGTTTGTCTCGTCTACCCTGTAGGTTTGTGTAATTTATAAATTTTGTTTTTGAAAAAAAAAAATCAGCCAATTACCTCTAGTAACACTAATCAGTGTTTGAACATGATGAAAGTAAAGTATTTGATACCAACAGGTAAAATTTACTAGTAGTGTGTCAATGATTCGTACGCATGTAAGCAAATATTACAGTTGAAAATAGTACGAATAACAAAAAAAACTTTGATAATAAAAGCGTCCAAAATTAATAATAAACTAAATTTCTCCATCAAACGTTACACGCTTTATTAGTGAAATCATAGGATAATGTTATCGTTGCATTTGTATTCGTCGAATCGACTTGCCGATTAGCCGTATTTCAAGCGTCGCACAATCGATCGGCGCCGCGCGCTTTGGTCAGGCACGGCCGTCGTGTGGCCTCCCCGAAAAGCGCTTGCCGGCTGCATGACGATATCGCGCACCGTGCCCCGTCCACAGCGCTAGCGATGCCGCCGAACTATTGCTACCACCCGGCCTCGCCAATCCCCCGTGTCGGCCCCAAAGAAATTGTTAATTTTAGACTTAAGTGCTGACTTATTACGTGATCAGCGGTGAGGGATAACTTCGTGAGGAAATGGGAATATTTTCATCTTCATCTTTATCATACCAAAAATAAATATTTTGAAGATATGTGAAGTGCGCCCATTCGTAGTAGGGTCGCGTGGTGGACTATGTCCTCTGTTCATGGATGTTTTTGCTCAGCAGTGGTACATTTATAGGCTGTTACTTTACTTTTACCTGTGCCGGGCTACGCTCGCCCCGCTCTTGCACAGAACGAACTTTTTCGGACCACGGTCTTCGATACCAGAAACTGTCTAAAGCTTCATTGGTCACAGAGCCTGTGAATATGGAGACTTTTTGCCGTTTGTCCGTATGTCCGTTTAGTAGGGCCTTCGATTCCGATTGGATTCGCCTTTTTCCTGCAGATGGATAGGTGTATTCGATGGTAGCATAATATTTATTCTGAGAACGAAAATGGCCTGTTACTATTTTCTGTTGATAGGCAGAATGGAAATACGCCTTAGATTGGGAGTACATAGGTACGTTTATGACTATAAATTTACTTGAGGATGTAGCTTGAGATTATAATGTAGGGAGTGTATAGTTTTGCCTCCGTTCAGTAGAGCGATGCTATCAAATATCGCCCAATCCTTTGATGTCATAGTCACGCCTTATCGTGTATCTGCGGGTCAGAGGTAATTGTTTTATCACCGTATCGCAGATATCTGTTGGTGGCGTTCTGCGGCGCGCCATACGGGCGTCCCGTTCCCGTGGACCCTCCTCCACCCGTGTGGGACAGAGCGAGGGATATGGAGCGATAACTGTGCAACGTTCGGATGCCGCCCACGCGAAACAAGCAACACGGTAGTCGGAAGAATGTATTGTGGAGTGGGCGTAGAGGCGACGGCGCGCGCCTTCCGTGCGCCACGCTCGCCCGCCTGCTCCAAGTTTACGTCGCGTCGTTAGAGGAGAAGAATAGCATGGCCCCGGTTACTTACGCACTCTGTTTATAATGACTTTTGCATGGATTTGCGAAGCGATTCATACCACGTGCTGACGTTACCGCAACATGTACACAGGCCATGGTCTGGTGGATTGCTATACGTTATAGCCAGTTGACATCAAATAAATCGATGTTGTCTACTATCGACACCTATTTTCGACCGCATCGAATCTTATCTTTGCATTTCTTTTAGTTTCAAATCGAACATCTAATTAAATAATCTCTTAAAATATTCGCTCCCAATTAAAAGGAACGCAATCCTTGACATAAATACGAGAAATGCGAGCCGCGATAAAGTGGCTTTTCGGGGTAATAACACTAAATAGCGAATGGTTCCACTGGCTTAGCGATGCCGTTTTATCTCGGCCCACATCTAGTAGACGCTCGGTCGCCGCAGCGCGTGGACTGTGGCGCTCGTCAAGGCTGCCCATTGTTTCCGAGTCCTGATCTTTTCTAATCGAACAATTTTCTGATGCGTGGATTCGGGCACTAATAGATGCACCAGACATAAAACAGCCCATAGTCATTGAATTTTCCTTCGATCCGCAATTGAATGTGCGTTAGACATTGTTGTTTTCGTATTTTCTTTTTAATCTAATGAAGCGGATTTATCGCCAGTTAAGTTGAAATCCAAAACTAAATGTAGACACGGCTACATTTTTTATAATGATATATCAATAACTAGCGATATTTTGTTATGATAAATATCTCGGTCGATGCTCTATTGATTAGCAATCAAATATACGTATGAAATAAATAATCGACACTTTTAGATATGATTTTTTGTGTAAAATATAGTTTTTATTATTTTCGTATTTTGTAACATATTTTTGGCACATTTTATAAAACGAGATTTTTGATGTGAGAAGGTGGCAAACTCGATGTTAAGTGATGACCGTCACCCATTGCCATTTGCAACATGTTGCGTTGCCATCTTACTATAAAATGGGCCCCGGCTACCACTTTACGCTGGTATTCTGTGAGGTCTTGATACTTACCCGGACGGACTTGCTTTCGTGCAACAGTGTAGTTTGTTGTGTGGTCTTAGCACAGTTAAGTTGAAATATTATGAAACTATTTACATAAATTTAAATTGTTTATAGTGCTAATCTTTGCACTTAAGATTAGCACTATAAACAAACTAAACGGCTGATTAGCTCAGTGGCTAGAGCGTCAGGCCGCGAATGCCGAAGACGTGGGTTCGATTCCCACAACGGCGACAATCTTTTCGCACTTTTTCTACATAATATTTTAACTATTTACATAGTATCCGAAATATTACTTATCTGTTGCAATTCTAATTAAAAGTTATAGTATAAGACAATACATGAGATGACTCCGTGGCGCAGTTGCCAAGGTATTGGCTTCGGCGTAGGGGTTCGTGGGTTCGATTCCCACGCGGGACAACTATTTGTGTGATCCACAGACAGTTGTTTCTTATCTGGGTGTTTGTCCGCGTGAAATTTATGATTGTAAAACGTCCTTACAACACAGGATAATGTTATCCCAAAGTAAGGGCAATGTTTAAAAAAAAAAAGACAATACAGTATCAGTTGCGGAATTTAATTAATGGAAAAACGCTTTAGCTATAATCCCATTAAACTTCGTTTTCAATCAGTGCTTCTTATTCCTTGTGTATGTAAATGATTTCATTCGCTACGACCTCAAACCATATAACTCTTTCCCGACCTCCAAACCGCTACTGTAGAACAAACGTAGAAATGCCAGCTCCAAATGAAACTTTCGGATAACTTTTCGGAGTCGAATTAACCTTCTAAAATAATTGTGCTTTTTATACTTTATACCAGAGAACTGTTTTAGTAATAATCTATTTTTATGCGTCAATAAACGATTGAAAAACGTGATTTCATCTAAGAGATTTTTTATCTTGATCCAGCACATCTAAATCCATTAGATATGTGTTAAACATTAGATTCTTGATTATTTTTTTTTTTAAATAACAAGTCTCACATGAATACTTTTATTATATGAGATTCATAACACTATTCTGTTTATATTAAAAAAAAAAAAACAGTTCAACGCAACTCAACGTAATGGCAAGGAATATAGTTTTTATTTATTTATACAAAATCTATTCTGAGGGTTTCCCGATGCCTTAAAGCCGTCTTAGACTCCAATAAATGATAACAGTATCTCCGTATTATAATGTAATGGTAACATTGCATTGTTACTTACATGTCTTATCTCGATCAACTGATTTACGCATTCGCTTACTGCTTCAACTCGACGCCTAGTAACAGTACTGCTCGACACATAAACGACGTCGCAACTCTACGAGAGCGCGCACGCGATCATGGTGAATGTCTCTATGGTATAAAGGTGACAATCGCTCGACGATGACACTCGCTGTGGCTCCTCAAAGTGGGTAATATGAAACGCGCAATCCATAATAATGATGAGGTTCGCGGAAGTAGAAGCGCGTCGAGCCGATGTCACGCACCGAGCTTGTGTGAGGTCGCTTTGTGGAGCTGTATGGGGTGGAGGGTTTGCGATGTAATATCGAATATTGCCGTGGTTGTTTGTGCGGATGGAATTTCAATGGAATGGTGGAATTTTATCCAGTTCGAACTGAGCTTGAAATCGGAAATTGATCTTCATCATCGTCATTTCAGCCTGTTAGAGCACACTGCTGAACATAGGTCTCCTCCACTGACTACAAAGAGGCACAGTCCTGAACCTGAACCACTGTGTCCATCTCTTTTCCACATATTTGCTCAGCGCGTCACTCTTCACTCGTCTAGTCCCACACTGCGATGGGCAATACTAAACATATGTAACATAATATTTTTTTTTATTTCGTCACGAGGGCTTGCTCGCTGAGCGACAAAATTTGTAAAAATCTGTAAAAGCTACAAGCATTCAACAGCTATTATTTTAAAAGTAAACGACCTAAGTTGAACATCATCTTGGCATCATCCGACGTCGGATAGGTCGAAGTAATATTTAGGTGTCCAACATCTTTGGTGGAACCCCTATCAAAACAAGACATCCGGAGTTTCGACATTTTCATTTTGGAGACACTGCAAAACGCGTTAAATGTCAACAGTTGCACATACGTCACTGTTAGACGATACCACCTTCATTTAAAACTTAAACTTGTTTAAAGGAATGCGCCAGAACGCAGCCTCAAGTACGTTCATAACTAAGTAGAGCCACGCAGCAACTTCTGTTGCACAAACGGGAATTTTCATTCAGGGAAGAACGTGGTACACAACGAAGACTCGTGGAAGTATTATACATTTTTGGTTCGTTGCGGTACCTGAAGCCAACCTTTTAAAAGTTGTCAACGCATCTTCTGTCTCACTGGTATCGTAGATGTCCACGGGCGGCGGTAATCACTTAACACCAAGTAAACCGTTTACTCGTTTGCCACCGTATAAAATATTGAAACTTTGAACGTTAAATGAAACTTATTTACGGATCTTCTTTATAGTCCGAAAGTCAGACCAGTAACAATGGTTGCATATATTTCATAACAAAACGCGAAAATACATTACCATAATTATCCACAGACATTACATCTTCGGAAATGCGAACAACAAGTTATATCAATTCGCTAGTTTATTTACTTCATTTAGAGCTCGGCTCAGTGTATCATTCGTTGCGCAATTGATTTGTGCAATATGTTGTTGTGTCTTATGTCGTTCGTCGAATCCACTCCCTTATATTTTGACTTATCGCGGCATAAACAAGCCGCCTCTTTCTCCGCGGCGAGTCGTGTCGGCGTCGCGAGCCCACCTCTGTTTACAAACAACACGACCTCGCGTGTGATAGAATAGATCAGCGAGTGCAAAATATGTTTTGAGGGTCAGATCTCGAACGCGTCAAATGCATTCGTGCCCACGAACCGTTCTAGAAGTAAAGAGGAGAAAGGAAAATATTTGGCTTATTAAGGATACGCATTAATTTTTGGATGCGATGGAAAAATAAACTAAAAGCTAGGGTAATTGATTTTTTTATATAATTTGATTGTAAGAATTTCCAGTTTCAATCCATTAATAAACAATATCTGTCTAGACAATAAGGTTAAGGGAATTAGAGCTAAAAAAAAGGAAATAAGATAATTAAATTTGTTAAATAAAGAGCAAGAAGTGTTAAAAATATTACGTATAAATTTAAAATCTCGTCCGTGTCGCCAATTGTATTATTTGTATGCATAATTTGGATAATTCTCTTTGACGAGCTGTATAAAATCCCAATTAGTCGGGCGAGAGCATCTGTGCGTGCGCGGCGTGACGTCACAGCACATAAATGCAGCGCTCTGCCGACGCACGGGCGGGGGCGCACGCGCAGCGCGCCCGACTGTTTACCCGGCCGGCCGGCGACGTAACGCGACGTTGCCGCGCCTCCTCTCACTTTCGCGACCGCCCCGCGCTCGTCCCGGGCCCGATGCCGCGCCGGTGTAGCGGTGCTCCGATTTTTTTTTCTATTTCTTTTTTCTCCTTTTGGGAGCGCACTCTTCCCCTTCCCGCTCGCGAGCGCTCACTCGACCGACCCGCTACTATTGTTTGTAGTCGAGCCGTTTTATTACACATTTGTGCGTTGGCCGTTCCCGCCAGCCATCTTTGTACGTCACCGTTCCGCCGCTCGTTGTAATACTCGTTTATGAAATCCGGCCGTATCGTCGGAGGTTCACCTTGAATTGCGAACAGTTTCGTCGCACTACAAAGTTTGGAGCACTCTCGAAAGTTGTATGCGTGTCCAAAGTAAATATTTCACGTGATTGATTTAATCTGGGCATTAGAAACTTCTCAACACACTTTAAACGATGCTCTCGATGTTAAGGAGCAATAAATTTATACAATCGTCCACGGTAAAAGTATTCCAAATACTTGAACTCCGTAAAATGTGTGTTAGGTACACATCTATACTGTCTTAATGAACGAGAACTTCTTTAGTGTATAATATTGTAAATTAATTTCCTTAAATCGGTAGGATTTGTAGTATAACTTTTTGTAACTCGTAAATTTAATATTCACATTGGTGGATATTAAATTTACATGTTAAAAAAATGTTGTAGATTATCCACAACGATATAAACAATTCCATACTTGAATCGTTATGTACATTGACGAGCTTTTAGATTTAACCACATACATACGTTGTGTTTAAATCTTAAAAGCACGTCGTACACTTCCATGGCGATGTGAATATGGCAAATACGTTTCCTTTCTAAAATCATTACTTCAATATGACATGTGTCCTAAAATATTTAAAAAAAAAGTAGAGAGAGTGTCCTCACTGCTGTGGTACAGCTACAGCGACGGCGCCCCAGAAAGCGTTTTCAGACTGTCTTCGTTGGTATATTGTTGCTTTCAATCATAAGGACTATTTATTCGAAGCTTCATCGGACACAACACGCACAAAGTCTACAGTTTTAACGCCCTTGCTACTGCGCCTGGATTAACAGAGAGTAATTTCTCGTTAAACGGTGTCCGATTTCTCTTTCCAGCTACTGCCAATAACTCTCCGACTGAAACCTTCCCCAAATTAGCGCATTGTTTCTCGGACGAGACTTGCTTCGTGACCCGTTCGCCTCATTAAAGTCAGTCAAAATGTCGTTATTCAATAAAGGCTTATAATGTCTTGTTGAACGTCAAGAAACTACCACCGGTTCACTAATTTAGACCTGTCCAGAAAAAAACTGGAAAGAAACTGCAGTCTTGTTTTCTCTTTTTTAATCCTTACTAATATTATAATTTTATATATATATGGATGGGTGTTTGTTACTCTTATACGCAAAATTTTAAAAAAAAATCTTAAATAAAAGTAGCCTAAGTTACTCCTTATTATATCAGCTATCTGCTAGCGAAAATGTCGTCCAAATCGGTCCAGCCATTTCATAGATTAGCCGGAACAAACACAGACAGACAGACAAAAATTTTAAAAAATGTTAGTTTAATTATTATTTATAGTTAATATATTATGTACCGTGTATACATATGCATTTAGTAAAAAGCGATTATTTTAATGTTACAAACAGACACTCCAATTTTGTCTGTAAAGATTAACATATAGGCTATAATTTATAAAGAAATTGTGTGAATTGTCCAAAAATAGTATGTAGGTAATAACACATAAGTGTCAACTAAGTAAAAAAATTCAGCCATCTGCTAGATATTCTGGGGTATAATAAAAAAAACATTGTAAATTCCCTTTGGCCACGCGGGCGAAGCCGCGGTTGACACCTAGTGATACATGTACAAACAAACTAAGTATAAAATCAGCAGCAGCCAGGGGACTTGAAATGCAAGAGTAATTTCCATCTTTGTCCTCAATGTAGTCTTCAACAATATAATAGGCTCTTTCCATTGGGATAGCTTTTACAAAATGTTTGAACTTGTTTATAGTTGTATGTGGATGTGACCAATTTTAGTATATGAGTTAATACATAAATACAAAGGAACGACTTTCTGGTTTAAGCTAGTCTGAACCTCGGTACTTCCAGAATATCGCCACGGCCCCCGAGTGTGTATAGAGACGGGGGCGTTAATACGCGTTAATAATGCTTTTATTTGCTTAAAAAGATGCCATAGTGACACACGTATACCCAAACAATAGACAGCCCGTATCGCTTGCTTTTGTAATAGAAATGACGTGTCTATGCCGGATGCGGAACCCCAAAGTAAAACACCATATAAAACAATACTGTAAAAATAAGCATAACAAATTAATTTAGTTATTGCCTTGTTAGCTGCCCGATCTTGCGTATGGCAAAGACGGCGGCGCTGAAATAGTTTTTCTGTATGAACTCCCCATTGCAACTTGGAAGTCACCACATATTCCAAGGAAAGCTGTTGAATCCTCAAGTGGGACGATTTTCTTCTGAATAAAATTTATTACATGACTGCGGACTTCAAGAGTTGCCGATCTATTGAATTTCTTTTCATCATCCTAAAGATATTCTCAAACAATACTGAATGCTTTCCGCTCAATCCCGTGGGTTCTGGCTAGCCCACCGGTTTTTGTTTTGTTTTTGTATAACTGATGTTACGCTTTCAGTCCTTAGACTACTAAAGCTTCATCGAACGCAGTACCGGTGGGCTAGCCAGAACCCACGGGTTTGAGGCCCTCCTCAGTGGGCCGCGCATGTACTCATGCGTGCGTTAGTTATGGCATGTCGCTTACGGGCCATCGAGGTTCGGTGCGTGACCCTTATGGACGTTGACTGCTTGTTTATTCGGTGGCTGGGGGCGGTGAGAACCACCCTGGAACGCGGGTGAACCTAGTGTACGCGTTGAGTTGGTCGCGCCGTGCTCGGAGGCGAGGGAGAACTATGTTGTTTGTTGATGCACTGGGTGTGTAGTGTTATTTAGTGGAAAGCCCACCGGTTCTGCGTTCGATGAAGCTTGCTTTAAAGCGTAAGACTGAAAACGTAACATCAGTTATAAAAATAAAAATAAAATAATATTAATGCTTTCCGATATACGAACCAATCTATTAAAATTTTCCACATAAGCAATTATGAGATATAATCAAGGATGAATAAAAAAAAATATTTAAAAATGTCTATTTTTATTCGCATTAATTGACACCATTTTCATGTTTTTACAACCTTGGCCCAAGATTGTATTAAAGCCATCTTTGAGATGATAATTTATCTACTTTGACTTTCGGCAAACGTCAACTTCTTCGATGCTAATGACAGTGTTATTCAAAGTTGGATCTGTTGGTCACAAATACATAATAATTATATATGGATCCGTTAATGCCACATTATCACCGCAATTCGAGTCATTCTTATTAAAATACTTGACTTAATTCATCGACACGTTAAATGCTTTATTCATACATAAAATTAATACATTTTTTTTATCCATAATGTCGAATTAACACCTGTGAAGATCGACGGATAAACAGAATTTTTTACTATTAATATCTTTTCCGTTCATACATATAACATTTTATCATTTTACTTGTCCATTCCATTAATTGGATCATTTTACTTCTCTCACTTAGTGCTATTCTGATTTGACTGATTTAGGTGACAATTCTCTTAATTATTTCAAATTTATATATTTTTTTGTGGTCACTCGTCAACCTTTTATCCAGCGGTCGTTTATTAGTCCATTATTCGAGTAAGAAGTAAATTAGATCGCCGCACGCTAATGTGTACTCTTAACCTAATTTGTTGTAATAATTATGAGAAAATAATACTCTATATTAAAATTTTTATGTAAATTTAAAAGAGAGTAAGCAGTTACTGTGTATTGTTATATTACGTGGGTAAGACATTTTTGCGAATAAACGAGTTAGTTGGGTTCCGAAAAATTATAGCCACTATTGGATATCCGATTATCTAAAGTTTGAAAAAAAATTGAAAGCAGCAAAAGAAGTTCTCATCTCACCCAGATTCACTCATTGTACCCAGAACTTCTGCAAATCAGATAAGTAGGGATATATTCTCACGCTTACCGAGGACATACTTCCGATTCTTATCATAAGATCGGACGCGGCAAATTAGGAAACAGGATAATTTAAACTTTTTTATCACATGCATATTTCATCAGACCGAATAATATACCATTCCTTAAAACTGTAAGAAATAAAACTCAACGATTTAAGTAAATGTTTTAAGTATTCGCGGTAGAAGGATCAGTAAGAAGGTAATCACTAACGCAGACTTGAGGGGCATTATCTGAGGGGATGACTTACCGGGCATTATCATTATCTCACCGAACAGTTCGAGTTACGGACGATGGTGTAACTGCAGTACTGATTATTCCGAGCGTTTCCCGCGGAGCCGCATTGGATCGTTTGGTCGGCTCGTAGTGGATGCCGAGCATTTCGAGCGGTGTGACGCGAACACAATAGAAAGTGAAGCGGCCGCATCGGCGCTAGAAAGCGGACCAGGGAGCACCGCGAGGCGCATTCTCTCGCACGCGGCCGTCCCCGGCGGTGGTCTTTGGTGTGGCCCCCGTCTTTTTGGGGTTCCGTACCGAGAGGGTAACACGGGACCCCATTACGAGTACTAAGACTCCGCTGCCTGGCTGTCCGTCTGCCACCGGGCTGTATCTCATGCACCGTGATAGTTAGACAGTTGGAATTTTCACAGATTGTCTATTTATGTTGCCGCTAGAACAACAAATAGTATGAAATAAAATAAAAAATATTTAATTTGTACGGAAGCCCCCGTACAACAGACATGATTTTTTGCCGTTTTTATAGATAATGGTACACGGAACCCTTCGTGCGCGAGTCCGACTTGCGCTTGGCCGGTTTTTTTAATGTGAGAAGGCAAGCGAGCTGGCGGTTCATCTGATGTTAAGTGATAACCGCCGCCCATTAACATTTGCAACTCCCGTAGGGTTATAAAATAAATATGCGCTGTCACCTTTCAATAAAGTGGGCCCCGGCTACCTCATTCGCCAGACGAAGCGCAGAAGCATCACACATCCACTTCACGCCGGTCTCCTGTGAGGTCGTGGTACATCCCCGGACGAACATACCCATTCGTGCAACAGGGAAGACTTGCGGGGCGCTACCACAGCCTATACGATTTTTTAAAATTTTGTAAATTGATATTAAATACACTATATCCAATCGTTTTAAATCTTATTTACCATATATATCTTATTTTGATTTATGTACATATCATACAATATTCTCATTATTAAAATAAATTAGTTTTGCATCTCTTGCAACGCATACCATAAGCTCTTACTGCACCCTGTATTGACTTGTAGAGAATGCCTTTGGACATGAAGGTACGCTGTATGTTGTCTGATTTATAAAGGTTGACAATAAACATTAAATAAATAAAAAAAAAGAAAAAGTTTACTGTATTTGTTGCTGGCAAGACTTTATTTTCAATATCTTCGTAATAAATTTACAAGGACCTCTGTTAGCTTTTGGGCTACTTTTACTTTGGAATCATTGATTGTGGAGGTCGTGTAAATTCTGAATGACTTGCCGCGATCATGATCGAGATCATGATCGCGCGTGTAATGTATGAGATGATAGTTCATTGATGTGATCGCCGTCCCATCTGCCGGAAAGAATGGTAAAAAATCTGCTTGGCTGTTAAATACATTTATAGAATAAATATTGAGAACAATGTATAAGTGAATAACAAAAATTACAATACCTTTCTTTTATTCATAGCTGTAATCATTTCACATACATGTTTAAAATATAGCGTTTGGCATTTAAAATGAAGTAAACACACACACACGATTTTTCCTCTCACGGATGTTGCATTGTCGAATCCAAGGTTCTTTCATGAATCGATTCAGAATTACAATGAAGTCAATTCAGGTAGGCTATCAAAAAAGCGATCTAAAGTTTATGAGCAAGTTTCGAGCAATGCAAAACAAACACTACGAACTCGGTCAGACGCAAGGCAAGATTTTTGGTGACAACGTAATCAAAATCAGTATAATCCATTTTGTTTCAGATAAAATATGCATGTTTTCTTAACTGAAATAAGGTTCAAAGTATAAACTTAATTGGGAATACGAGTGCGGATTTATTGCTTGATTTATCGGCCGCGGTTCCGCAGATCTGTACGAACTAGCGGTCGTTTTAATGACGTACTTAAGCTTTAATGATTGCTGAAACTGACGTCATTATCATACCGGCGATCGCGAAACTCTACGGACCTTTGACAGACAGTAAGCAATGCCGTTGCGGCTCTTATATTCTCTTGTGACGCAGTTACGAAGCTATTTATTGGCACGCCGGGGGTCGTGGGTTCGATTCACACACGGTACATGTGTTTGTGTGACCCACAGATAATCGTTCGCCCTTTCCGTGTCCATGCATTTAATAATTTCTAACCGACCTCAAAAATTTAGGATGTTCTCAATTCCGTTGCACTTTCTTTTATGTTTATTACCTTAGAACTTCATGATTTATGAAGCGATTTTATAAACTCTTTCTACATTGCGTTCGGTTTAGTTTTGACATTTGGTTCGTTTTAGTTGCCCATTAGTTTCATATTAATATCATTGGTATTGGCCCTTGGACTTTGGAGACACATCAGGGAACTTCTCAAGACCAAATAGAAAAAGTATAGTGAGTGAAATAATTGAACTCAGTTTTATTTCTGAAAATGTTTTGCTTGTTATTTAGACTTAGGACATGAGCAAGGACAGTGGTAAGAAAATGGTGATCTCCCTTCAACCCCGTGGAAGACACGTGCGATTATGTATGTAGTATATCTACTACTGTGGTAGGACCACGCAATACTGTGGTAGGGCTCCGCAACAGTTCGCCAGAATGGGCAGGTCTGTCCGGTAAATTACCACGACCTCACGGAAGACCAGCGCGAAGTGAAAAGTTATACATACTTTTCGTCTGGTGAGTGAGGTAGCCGGGGTCCATTTTATTAAAAGGTGGCAACGCATCTGCAACCCTACGAGTGTTGCAAATCCATGGGCAGCGGTTATCACCTACACAGGTGAACCGACAGCTCGCTTGCCACCTTCTATACAAAAGCTTGCCATCAAATACTAAACACCTTCGTATACAAAACATTTTCGAAACATATCTAGTTTAAATGACATAATGCCTATATGGAGTCCGCCCCAAGCCGTTAACCGGTGGCCTTGCGCAATTGTTGCCGCATTGTTTAACCGTGTTATGACATCTCGTGCTAGTTTGCCAAAGGAGATCTGTAAACACGAACTAACATATGGTAATTTCCAGCACTGCCGAGTCGCTTACGGTTGTTTCCATTCAGCTAATTTTTTTTTGATACTTTATCATGCCACGTTAATTTTCGATATTTTCTCTGTTTAGCTAGTATCTTATTAAATTTAAAACTGCCGAATATATTATTTTGTAGTTTGACAATATGTTAATCATTGTTATGCGTACTCAAAAAGTTTTTTTATCCAAAACATAGCAGTCGAGCTACTAGGATGACGTTAAAAAGTTATTGAAAATGATTGATATTTATTCATGGCCACAACAACCCATCCAAAGGAATAAATAACCCATAACATGTGCCTCTAATTTTGATGAACATTTTAATAATAGTAATGAACAGGAAAATGTATTTATATCGTTGTTATGACTACGATTATAACTATTATACAGTTTAATCACTATAATTGGTGGATTAATTTTAAACTGAATAAAATTACGACAACAAATGAATATTTACATTTGAACTACGAAATGTAAATTCCATTTATCATTCTAAACTTATCGATTAGTTCGTTATCTCATCAAATCGAAAACGAATTGAACGCCCGCGAAACGCCAAACCGGGATATCTGTATCGTAATATATAATAAACGTGTGCGCCGGCCGGGGGCAGCGTTAACGCGGGCCCATTACGACCAATAACCCCCGTTTCGTTGTTAACACCAAACCCGTTCCGGATCGAACCCGTCGCCCCCTGCTTATCGCGGGCCCCACGCGCGCCGCGTCTGCCAGGTGCGCGCACGGAAGAGTACCCTCTTGCCTCGCAGATGTCGTCGCCGCCTAGCCGCGCGCACCGTCCGGACCGTTGACCCGGCGACGCGGCTTGCGCGCCATCCGACACCGGCCGCCTCCGCCGCGCCGCGCCGCATTAGCTGCCGTTTGTACAATGCACCTCCCGCCCCCGTCATTGTATCGACCTCCGGGCGTCGCGTGAGAGAGTCCGCGCCCCCGCCGCGTCCGTTTCGCTCGGCGCCCGAGACGCTAATACGTGCACGATATGTCTGGGTTCTCTACAAGAAATGATCATACTAATACTATATCCTCAAACCCTCAAAGGATGGAAACCTTACCCCATTCACCCGTTCAACTTAGTTCTGTACTTCAGATTCTTTCAATTTTGTCATATTTAGCTGTATGAAATTTATAAAGGTGTTGACGATATCTTAGACAACTAACCTGACCTTACTAATTGTCCTGCAAAGGGAACCTTGCATTCGGGTTTTAAAAAACATAAACTAGCGTACATTTCCCATTGTCTGCATGTAGCATAAACACCAATTGAGCGGTGTCGTACGCGCTAAGCGCATCACACGGACGACCGCCCCGAGTGTCCGCGAACTTGTAAAGATTCCCCGGGCCCTCTGCGCGCGGAATGTCCCGACGCCGCGCGCAGGGGAGCGCGGTGGGTTCCTGACCCGCCGATTGTATCTGCACACTGAAGGTCGCCGCGACACCTGTCCCAACTCATATCTCGCCGCGCCGGCATCGGCTGAAGAGTTGACGCTTAGCGAAAAGAACCCATACGACGGACGTCGCGTATGGATTCGTCGACGTTTTGTATGCGAGGTGTTCATTTTTTTAATTATTTGTACATTTAGACAAACGTTTCGTCCTCAGGCCGTGATTGTTTATTTTAGATACGGCGGAGATTCCTGACGTTTCTTTTACATTCCAAAACCAACAAACAGCCTTGCGGACTAAAATTTTCTTTGTCGAAATCGTATGAAAATAATATTTTGCATCCGTGCCCTCTGCTACATTGTTTCCTAAGTAAACCTGGGTGACAGGCATGCCAATGTGGTTGAAATTATAAGAACCTAATATATTGAAACGAATAAAAAAGTTTGTTGATAAAATTTTGTTCTATTCCGGTGATTTACTAGTGTTGTGACGCTCAAAACTATTCGGTCGCCTTATACGTATGTCGAACCCTCAACGGTAACACCTTTACGCCGCTGGCACCGAGCCAAATCCAGTTTTAGAGCGTTCCCGAGGTCCCAGCGCGAATATCTTGTCACCGATGCGTTCAATGAGATTACACCCATCACACTTTATCGCGTTCGCTATGACTGCGCTGTCGCAGTTACGCACTTGTTGATCTCCAGTAAGCTAATGGCAGTTACATTAAGCCTCTTTATTGCGTATACATATACGAAATTGTCTATTGGCTTATCTTTCCTTCTCTAATTCTGCGTACGCACAAAACATTTCGAAGTGTAGCGGCGTTCAAGAATTTATTCAGAGCCAAGATTCTCATGCTAACAACATAGCATCATCCGAACGATTTACTGAACATGTACGGCCAATTGTCATTTGCACACACTCGTATAACAAAAGCTTGGCGCTGACGTCCGCCTCTTGGCCACTCGGCGAGTTCCGTCTCGCATACCATCTCGGTTTTTAGTTACTCAGTTAACATGCTTAGACTTTTTAATTGTTTAAGCGGTTTTAAATAAACAAGCGGGGTAAGATTTTGCTTTCTAAAAGTTTAAGTATATATATACAAATTCGGACTAGTTAAGTAAGATACTAATGGTAAACAGGGCATTTTAAAGTATAAAAAAAAGAATTTCAAAATATTAAACAATGTGAATTAGCGATACCATATAAATCAGTAATACCATCAGTTATGAATTGGTGATTTTACACTTTTCCAAAAGAAGTGCACGTTAAATAGCCCGTTACCTCATTTATTGCTTTTGGAACCGTTTGTCGTGCATCAAATGAGCATTGTGCGCAATTTGAATTAGCGAGGAATTAATCGAAGAAAATTTCCATTTGCAAAAAGCGATTCTCTTCCATACGACGATGTGTTCCCGTCGGAACCGTCACCGTCATAGTGGACGATGGTGCAGCCAACGGCGCTGATCTCGCATTTCCTTTCGCAGACGGAGCTGTATGGCATAAAATGGCGTAAGCTCGTGTGGGAGCGGGAGTCGGGCGCGGGCGGCGGGGGGGTCGAGGGCGAGGAGGGCGCCGCGCCGCTGGCCGACCCCGTCATCAGCAGCTACGCGCGCTGCCTCGCCGGCGACATACTGTGCGTGTGGCGGCGCGTGCCCGCACAGCAGACGGACATCTACGACATGCCCGCCCCGCCGCCCCTCTCGCTGCGCGCCGCCAAGGAGCTCTGGATCTTCTGGTACGGCGAGGAGCCCGACCTGAGCGGTCTCGTCGCGCCCGAGCTCATCGCCAGCCGTGAGTAGATTGCTTTCTTTTCTCTTGTTGTCTAACCCCCTCGATTGATATGCGGAGGTTCCTTTTCTTGTATCGGGTGGAAAATCTTCGAAATATCATTGTCATTTCTCACATGACAGGGCTATGGGGGTTTCGTACCCTCTCAGTGGCCAACTTCTGTACATTTGGAGGGACTCCGGAATTTACGGAACGCACCGGTGTCCCTCGATACTGCGTTTGAGCACGCCCCAAAGAAGGATAAACCTTACTCACGAGGAGGTCTACCATTCGACGTTGTGATGGTGTTGACGTTACATACTCTTCTCTTTTCCTGGTTACTCACGACAGCTTTCGTTAACATTTGTCTGTTAACTCTTTAGCTAAAGGAAGCAGGCGCATTTTTAAATGTCTAGGCTGCGTAATCCGCGCCCTCCCTCGCGACAGCGAACGGATTAATGTCTCAACTTAACAGCTCGTTAACCGCACCCCGAGTTGTCGTATCATCGGTAACAATTAAGCGTAAGATTAGGATCGCGCCAAGTCATCCCGGAACAATGGCCTCCTCGACTTACGGCACCGGGAGAACGGAGTGAACGCCAATTTGTGAAATGAACGACGCTCGGATGTCTGCGGATAAATTCCCCGCTACTCCTCGAAAATGTACGGAGTCTATTCTGTAGCGAGCATTTTATTCACTTGCGGTGATGGCTTTTTTATTACCAAGACGTAAATGTTTCTTTTTAGTTCTTTTGCACATGCTAAGTTTTAAATCATTTGTTGTCTTTTTCACAAACGAAAAGTTCTCGCACATGGGACAAAATTTTTAGTTATTTTTCTTTTGTTACGTTAAAGAAGTACAACTTCTTACGTGTGGTACATAAGTACACACATACTTTTTTTATTTTTTTAAAAACGAAGCTTTATATTGAAACATCTCAATGCTTCAATAGGTACTGCATCATGCAAGTTAGGATTAACAATAGCGCCGACAGGTTCACATTATGCTTCTGATAAGAGTAAACGGAAACATGTTATTTCTGAAAATGATACAACTTCAAAGTTCTCGGTTATTCAGACCACCATGTCGCGTGGAATTGTCATGGGCACTGTGAGTAAACTTCTCGGGCCGAGAGTTTTTTTTTTATGTGAGAAAGTGGCAAACGAACTGGCGGTTCACCTGATGTTAAGTGATAACCGCCGCCCATGGAAATTTGCAACACCCGTAGGGTTGCATACTTTATTTAAAGATTGCCACCTTGCCCCGGCTATCACACTCGCCAGATGAAACGCTGAAGTGTTAATACTTCTACTTTACGACGGTTTTCTGTGAGGTCGTGGTACTTACCCGGTGCAACAGTGTTGCGGGGCCCTACCACCGTCGATTTTTTGCGATTTCGCGTTTGTTTTTAATTAAAAAATACCGTTTGTCTATGACTCGAACAAACAACGGGACCACGCGTGGGCGCGCGAGGTGCTTTGAGATTATTGTAATGAATCACGGCACCATTGAAGAGGCATTCTCAATCGCTTTATGATTTATTTGCGTTAAAAGCAACCAGCGCGCCAACCACGGCAACTCACAGTCATTTGTATCGAGTGCCTTTGAACGGTTCTTACTCGCCGAAAGTGTACAATCTAGTGAAAGTGTCGCGAAACCTATTAATAAACATTGTAATGAATATTCATTTTGCATTTCCCACTGCTTTGTTACGTTACACAGATTGTCTATTAAACTTAATTGAGATAAGTGGAAGACGTTCTCTTTACAGTAAAAGCAGAAAGTTTTGATGAAATATCGATGACCCTAAGACGGTATGGAAGTTTCCGGTATGGATGCTAAATAAGTTCACACAAAGATAGGATAATACGCTTTCAAGCATCCTCTATTATCGTGATAGGATTACACACGTCCAACTTTGTTACGCGCAGCAACAGTTAGAATCACTGCAATCGCACGCTAATACCGTCTTTATGCTCTTCGCGTATGTACTATTATAGCTTAAGCGAGCCGGACAGATGTACCACTCTACTGGTTTGGCGTGGGGGGCAAAAGTTTTAAGACTGCACATAGGTCCGCCGAAGGCTTTAAAAGAACGATCACGTCTGGAATCCAACAGGTGGTCGGGCTCGGCTCGCCCGAGGTCGGGGCGAGTGCGAATTATATTTTTATTTGTCCGGTCGGCTCGTTGCATTTGTTCTCTATTGGTTCCTTGCATATCGGAAAAGTGTAGTTCAACTTATCGAAAATCTAGTGCTGTCGTTTATTATAGAGCCCTCGTCTCACTTCGGGCTCTGTATATGTAGTTTTCCATTTAAATTTATTACAAATCAGTTGCCACCGAAAGACTATTGTTCAATAGTGCTCTATCGGGTACGTCGTGATACATATTCATCGAAATCGCGCTCGAAAAACGAACTTAAACGGGCCGAGCGCCGTGTGGTGTCGTTGACACGGGCCGTACTCGGCCGTTATACAATCGCGTAATCGCTCGCTTGCGACACTTCGGCACAACGCGATCGGCGCACAATCCGCCCGGCCCCGGCCAAACGCCACAGTTAACGCGCAAAGCGACGCGTTGAGCGATGCCCTTCAAAGTTTTCACCGAACCGCGACACGGAACGACCATCGCCACAAAGCGGTTCGAGCGAACAAGGAGAGTTCGTTTAGTGCGCGTCGCGAATAATTCCCGTGAGTAATTGGCCCGTGTTGATTGCGCTTCCTCGTATCACGGAGTTTTCCCGCTAACACGTTACCGGTGCACGCGCGGTGGGGCGGGGGAGGGCGCAGCGGCGTCGCGTCGGGCAAGTTCACGCGGGTGCCGCAGCCGCCCGAAATAGAGCGTGACATAAATCTGCATAAACGGACTTATTTCGGTGCTCGCATTCTGTTTACGCCCCCTACCGCTCAAACATGCGTAGATATCGGTGTGTCGCGCAAAGATGTTCGACTAGACACGGCCGGGAGCTAATAACTGACCGGTGCAGCTTGAAGAACTATGTCCACGACCCACCATCGTACGTGGCCACCGCTCGCATAAATTGGCGGGTTCCGCTCTCCAAGACTCGGGCAAGCTCGGACGCCGTACCTCGTTATCGTTGCTGGCTATTTAAGAGTTACTCGGGGCGTTTCTGCGTAGGAATAATAGAGTTATATCGTCAGTCAGTATCTTTGCATACACAACATACTCTCCCGTCTTCATAACGAAAAAGGTAGCCAGAAATAGCCAGTGAGAAGAGATATATGTAGCTATCCTCTTAACCGGCTGATCCAGTATTGTAGTACAAGTTGTGTGCCGTGTGAGACACCGATTCTTGAATCTAATAATACTCGCAGAACTGAATATGAGTGTGAACACGAACGGGTTTCGAACCGCTAACCTTCTGCTACCTACTGTCTTTGGCAGGATTGGCCGGTCGTCGCTTTACGTTCGTGACCGCGGCCGCAACAATTGTTTCAACCTTGCGCACTCATTTAGAGCAGCGCCGTTTGGCCACCCGTCGAGATAAACACGACCCTTAATCAGTGACTCGATTATGGAATGATCACGCTGATAACTTATCATTAGCTAATTTGTCCCCTTAACGCCCTGCTTCCGTCGTGGCTTGTATTTTTATTATGGGAGAAGGTGGCAAACAAACTCGCGATTCACCTGATATCCGCCGCCCATTGTTATTTGCAACACTCGTAGGGTTGCAGATGCATTGCCACCTTATAATAAAGTGGGCACCGGCTACACTCACTCACCAGACGAAACGTAAAAGTATGTATATATAAAAAGTATTTCACTTCACGATTGTTTTCTGTTAGATCGTGGTACTTACCTGGTCGGATCTGGCCGTTCCTGCAATAAAAAAGTTTTTCGTGACCTTATTACAGGTACAGCTTGTATAGTTAAACCGGTGTGTGGCCAAATCACTAACAAAGTTTGCATGTTTGTACTTAGATGTCAGGTATACTCGAATTGAAGTATCAAAGCGTGATACATATCCTTATTGGCGATTTGAAAGTAAAAGTGGTTTAATTACAAAGCCAACCGAGGAGATCTACTCGGTCGGACCAAATAAGCGATATCAGGTTTAGCGCAAAGTTGCGAACGGTAACCATGTCCAAAGTCACGATTAGCAACCGTTTAACGTCCGCAGCATGGGAGTATTGGAAATCATTGAGCTTTGTCATAAAATCGGTAATTAATACATCAAATATGATCGACAATATAAAAAATAATGTTTCATTTGTTAATACATACACATTAATACTTACTATTTTTGAACACTTTATTTATTTTAAGACTCGTTTCCGCTTACTCCATTCTACAATTCCTAACGACACAATGATAGATGCACAAATACTCGAATGCAGCCGAACAGAATTTCCTCCAAGGTCCCCGCAATTCCACATCACCGATGAATTCTCATTCGCATCGACCTCAAGATATTTCGAGTGCGATTTCGAGCGGACCGCGCTAAAAATAAAAACCGTTACTGCAGCGATAAATCTTACTCCCGGTCACCCACTTTCTACTTATAAGGCGAGACGGGGCGGCAAGGACGGTCTCGCCGTCCACCGTCTCTCTCTGACTCCATCCGAAGAGCATGAACATGTTAGCCTGAAGATAGTATCCTTCAAACCGAGCCTGTACACACACCACCTTTTCTAAAACAATATCACCCCATATAGCCACAGTCGGGGGCTTGAACCAACACCCAACTAAAGTTAAATTCGTTATTTTTACTTGACAAATAAACGTTACAAATACAAGCTAAAGTCTTATTTATTTAAGACTGAAGCATGTAAACTGTACGCGAGAGTTGGTTTTACAGTAACGTGCACCGTATATATAAGATGTGTACATATTATAATACCCAAAAACTAACTACTGTTGTGCAGTCTGCGTGCCTAGATTAACTGTTAGTTTGTAATAGGTTCGTGGATGTAATATACGACGTCTAGACGCGAGGGGAGCGCTATAGCCTTTCGCCTGACTTCAAATCCTTATCTCAACGAAATATTTCTTCGGTCCGATACGACAGTGCACTCGACATTATTCTTTTCAAAGTAGTTTAAAAAAACTCGTTTTCAACGAAATTAAGGTCTCGCGTTGAGGGGCGTAGACGACATTGATTGCTCGGAGCGGACGAGCTTCCCCGAGAGGCTTGCGTGCTTGTAATTGTGGAGGCGAAATTTTTATCCGTACACCACTCTGCCGGTGTCCGGGAGAGGCCGGCCGGATCAGTTCGCCTCGCGATTTTCGGAAAGAGCACCACGCGCTTGAAAGAAGTGCGGGCCCATTTTAGACGCTGTTGCGGCCGCATAGGGGCCACAGTCGATCGGCGGGCGGCTTTAGGGTCAGCACGCGTTGCGTCGACGGGCTGCATTCGATCGAAGGTCTCCGCTTAACCACCGCGGACGGAAATGAGGCGAACGGTCGACAATTTCCCGTCGTGCGCGAAACGACGCGTACGACGCGACGGCCGGTTATTAGTTGACTATTTTACGTATACAATTGTTTATACGGAACATGTGTCGCACCGTATTTCTTTTCCAATATTACTTTAATGCGAGATTCAGTCGAAATTAATAAAGTTGATCACTATATTACTTTAAAAGCAATACCGTATTTAAAAAAAGAAACATGTAGCGTGCAGTAGTTAAATGAAACACCTTGAACTTAAATAAACACGCTGGAATAACGATATGTAAAAAAATAAAATATATTATTATACATGTTTATGCATAAAGACTAATATCACTATATTGTAGTCCCGAAAACTTCACTAGAACCCATTACTCACGATCTCATTAGCTCTATCAGGGGCAGCAACCGCCCTAAAGCCGTATCGCCGCCGGTCATAATTTGGCTCAACAGTACGTGAGCCTATTTGGCCCAAGATTGCCGTCTATACCCCGCCGGCCGGCGCGTCGCGGTCTAATCTGTTTACGCTCCCTAAAGTAATTGGGAACTATTCGCATAGCGTAACCGTGGTAGGCCATATAACAGTCGGAGAGGACGTCGTCTATTTGTATTTTCTTTTAATAAGAGAATGTAATAAAAATTAAGGGAGTTTCTTGTTAATTTTTCTAGGCGCTGTTTTGTAAAATCAATTAAAAAGGCCGACAATTGTCCATATACTGATTTGTGTGAGCCAAGAGACAATGCTTTTAAAAATGCAACGATTCTAAGGACTGCTTGCGTTAAATTTTACTACATCCACTTAACTGTGAAGACACATTGCCTGTAATAATAATAAATATGTATCGTCACTGGAAAGGCAAAATTACTTAACAAATAAACGTTTGGCGATTAAGTAATTTTGTCTTTCCAGTGACAATATTGTGTGAATATAACCTCAATCGTAAGGGACGTTCACAAGTCACACGACCACTAACAGACACAAATACGATCATTTATGAGTACCCATTACAAAACCATTGAGTCACTCGGGCAAGAAATTAATAACACGCAGAATATATATTTGTTTTCCAGCGAAGGCTTGTCAGATATAAAATTCATTATTTGACATAATATGAAAGTAATTCATTCTCTAGAATATATGCGTTTAACATCAATGCTTTTATGTGTACAATCATCCTCGGTCGCTGTACGTGCAATGGAACAACTGTAGCATTACGTCACGAGCAAAAAGCGTCGCGTACTATATCTTGTTCGGTCGACGCCGAATGAACAATTGTGATTCATAAATTCTGTTATTGTTATTGAATTCTTAATGCTTCGTGAACACATTGTATTTGACTGTATAGTTCACCAATATATTCCTTGATACAGGGGAAATAAATAAAAATAAAAAAAAATGTGTGCGTGTACTGGCGTACACTCGTAAGAAGTGAAACTTTTTATGACGTTATTTTTCTAAAAATAATTTACTATATGCAACTTTACAGAAATTGGTTAAATAAAGTTAAATTAGATATATAGTTTATATATTAGTTGTATATTAGTTTAATAAAAGTATACAAATATAAACATAAATACAAATTCTACAATTATTTCATTTTAGCTTTGTATAATATTTAGTTTCTTATTTGTAATACATAGGTGGCGTTAGTAGTAAATTAAAACACACTATGGTTTGACCGTTGTAATTAGTATGAGGGTCCGCAAAAATTGTTGATTAAAATACTTGCAACGTGAACCTTGTTTATTTCAATAAACCTCACGGACCCAAAATACAACCGCTTTGAATTTGTACATGGTCCTTCGTTGCCGAATAGTCAGCCAGTGAGTAGAAGGCAGACATTCATGGTGGGCGGTGCCTGCCTTTGGAAAGAGGAAGTCTCTACAGTGTCGTGCTCTGAAGTATTAGAGCTAGCACTGTCATTACTACAAATATTATTATTGAATTTCATTAATTGTAATAGAATTATTACTATCATTGAAATACTAAATATATTGTTTACATTTTAGATTAGAATTAAAACACTAGATGGCGTTAGAGGAACATTTTAAGATAAGAAAAAGATGGTAAATTCACGTCTCACACGCGTATTATATTACATGTGGAATACAAGACAATAAACGGAGTGACATTTAAAAATACTATAGACTCAAAAAAAAAATGACAACAATTTTTACAAGATAAAAATCAGAGAAGTCTATCTAATATGACTCTTTAATAACTTTCAAACTCAATAACAAAAATCAATAGAGATCCTTATATTTTAATATCTCTAGTTATTTAAACATTGAGAATAATATGCATTTTACGTCTAGCTTAGTATACTAGCGACCCGCCCCGGCTTCGCACGGGTGCAGTGATGAATTGAAACGGGTGCAAAGTTTTCGACATCGCATTAGAAACCTCTATAATTATCAGTGTTTCTGTTTTACCTTATTTGATGCAGATAGGATAGATAGATATATTCTCAAGAAATGCGTTAAGCAATTATAATGAATTTAAGCATGTCCTCGTACGACACAATTAATATAACAATTACTCTTATAATTAACTAGCGACCCGCCCCGGCTTCGCACGAGTTTAATGCATTGATACATATAAACCTTCCTCTTGAATCACTATCTATTAAAGAAAACCGCCTCAAAATCAGTTGCGTAGTTTTAAAGGTCTAAGCATATATGGGGACAGACAGTGGGATGTAGTGAAGAACGATTTTATATAGCGAAACGGGAGTATGCCCACATATCGAGAGTATAACACTGTCACTGCGCCGTGCGTTGTGAGTCGCGCAAAAGAACTGGTTTCACATTTTATACAAAGAATATGCGAAAATGTAATTTTATATAAATAACATAAAAATTGATGTATAACCATTGCACAATGTATCAGTCAGTGATAAACATGTTTCATAAATAACATATAGCTGAATATTACAAGTACAGTTCGTGGTTTATAATGATTCTATTTGTGGGAAAATTGATGAGTCATTTCGATCGTTCTATTACTAGAATTTAAAAACCACCGTTTCATAACCTATATAGTGTTTTTTTTATGCGAAAAGTGGTCAAACGAGCAGACGGTTCACCTGATGTTAAATGAATACCGCCGCCCATGGACATCTGCCACACCCGAGGGTTACAGATGCGTTGACAACCTTTTGAAAATTGGGCTCCGGCTACCTCACTCACCAGACGAAACGCGAAAGTATTTGTCATACTTCCACTTTACGCCGGTGTTCTGTGAGGTCGTGGTACTAACCCGGACGGGCCTGCCCATTCGTGCAACAGCTGCTGCGTGGCCCTACCACCGTAACCATGTATTACACATACATTTTATGTTGATATTTAACAATATTTAATATCTTTATTAGACAAATTATTGTCTATACATATAATTTAATGGACCAGTGTGAATAAACTTATGTGACATAATGTATGTTTATATTAATAAAATGTAGGTAATAAATGTAAGGAAAATTTCACGTAAAGTCATCATGATTAAAGAAATGAAATTCGCATCATAAGTTCGACGTTGAATGGATTTTTATCGCAGTCCCCGATTTGGGTATGCACAGGCATACGGACACTTGAGGTACAAAAAGGAACGTTTCGCCTTTACGTGGTGCCCACAGGGACACTCGATGCCGAAGGATACGTGCAAGCGATTATTGTCAAGATGCTCGCGACCCGGCGGCGGCTAGAGGGAGAGGGTGGCGAATGCCTAATACACACACCCCCCCCCCCGATCCCGCCCCGTGGGGCGGACCGCTCGCCGTGCCGAGATCTGTCGCACCCCTAATTACAGCGTAATATCAACGTTACACTACGCAGATTCAATTACCTGTTCGATCCGCTCGTCGATATAGTGCCGCTCGCAAATCGCGATGTAACCGAAACTAACTTTGATAAGCGCCGATAGCGTTACGTACATTCTGTATAAATGAATTACATAATTCGTCTAATATATTATACAAAATGCATAAGCGCTCGAGATTGCAGTGACTAGGACTCGGTGACTTACATTGCTTGTTATTTTAAATTGGATGATTAACACGGTGTATTAATATGGGGAATAGAGTCATCTGAAATGAAATGATGACGCACCTCATGAAACGATTGAATGGTTCTCTCAACGATATATGTATTCAGGCGTCATTATTGTGCATTAAGTGTAATGTGTCAATTTTAAGAAATTCTAAATTATTCGCACATGGGTACTCCATTCTTTACATTTTTTTCTAAACATAATTTCAATACTCCGCAGGAATCATTCTTAGGTCGTTAGCTTTATAGTGTAATATATTTAATTATTATATAACGCAAGATATCCGATAACGTTTTACTAACAATGTATGGGTTACGTTTAAGGAAAGGAAACCAGGAATGCCACCATTCAACAGCTAGTTGATTCGAAGTCGCTACCGTGGCAGCATATCAATTAGTATATTCAATGTTTAACAACGTAGCCGGCGCAGCATGGACGGGAATGTATAATTCACTCATTGTGTTTCCTTTATTGTGCAGTCGCGCGTTAGCCTCGATTAGACAAATGTTGACCTTCCGCGAGTTATTCATGATATTCTATTTTGTTAATAAAATCAGTGAGGCCATCACTTTCATCGCGGAGCACGGCGGTTTCGAGTGCGCCGAATATTTTCGTGTCGGAAATGAAGTTTCATTTCCAAAGTGAGTTGTCGGTCGACGGACGAGGAGAGCGCAGTGGCGTCATCGACATAATTTGCCACGATTGGCGTATCTCGTTAGTTGGAGAGGTGGTGCCGCGCCGGCTGCGCTACGATATTTGCACCACCGCTCTCCGTAGCGCCCCCGCCCTACGCCTCTACGCCAACCGCCCTATGCGCGAGTCCGCTTCTCGTAGCTTCCACCGCCCCGGCGCATAAACGATTTGCAAAGGTTACGCTCGTGTTTCGAAACGATTCTTGTTTAACCCCATCTACAGCCATGGGTTTATGCACGCTGGGACAATTTAATGTTGAGTGTACAAGGTCGTCGTTTAATTAGATTACAATATATAAATGTTTTATTTGCGCGAGACTTTCATATTCAGAAAGCTATGAATGATTAATTTACGATAATAAACATCATGTACACATTTATGTTTTGATTTTTAAAGAACTACCAATTATTATTCTGTAAAAAGAAAGCGTCTTGTATACGCTTCAGACACCCAGCCCCTATTGGTCTATCACTATCGATTTTTGAGCCCGCGTTGCCGCATTTTGTGCTAACCTCATAGATTTAGAATGCTCAAGCCTTTCTAATCTACTATAAAAACAAATATCTTATCGTACGAATAAAGTTTCAATATAGTTTGCGACTCCTGTTAATACACACAACTATAGGTAGTAGATGAATATTAAGAGTAACCAACCTTACGGTGTTTATACTAATCAACACATTGCTCGTGAACTGAAAATTTATTGTGGTAGGTTGGGCAGGCGAGGCGTAATCGTTTTCATATCCAGAATTCATTAGTGCATTGCCCAATAGCGATACGTAGCCCAGCTAGGCTAGGTATGTCGCCGTCTGACTCGGGCCTTTGAATAACAATGCTTCGCGGCGACAGAATGGCCCTGTATGTTGTGGAGCGCGCGACGGTTTACTGAACCCGGCTTTATTAACGGGCCGATGTAGTGCGCGGCGCAAACTCATCGGAGGCCTGCTAGCCGGCGCACGCGTCGATTTGTCCCGTCCCGCATAGGTACGTGCTCGCCTCTTCGACCCGGGCCACTTTAGAAACGGAACAAAACGAACATATATCAGTTTTATGTTTACGTATTTGTTGATTTAGAATTGAGTACGAGACTGTTAAAAGGACTGTCTATTACTTTCTAACGTTTCCTATTTTTTTTTATCCGCAAGAAAACTGTTTTCGGGAGTATAAGGAAAAACTCTTCATAAGAACTTTTAATTCTCAGAAAGGTTTCTGTTTTTGTATTTCTTAATTAAGACGCTCGAGTAATGTCAGTGCTAATGCTAATGCGAAAACACAAACGAATAATACACACACGATCGTGTATTGCGAAAAGCTTAGATCAATCTTTCGGTTTCTTGTTAGGAATATGCAAATAGTCGTGGGGCGGTGCGCGTTGAGTGCGGCGCGGAGGCGGCGGCGGAGGCGGAGGCGGGCGCGGGCGCGGGTCGCATCGATCGGCTCCCGGGGGAGGGCCGGGGCCGGGCCCCCGTGCTGCCCGCTGCCACGTGTCGAATGCCCCTCAAGGACACATATAACACGAAGCCCGCCATAAGCGTTAGGGTCACACTGCACCAACAATATTCCGGTACCAAACGCTCGCCAATTGTCCACCCTCATATTGCGTAACGATGCGGTCTCTGCGTGGTGAAGAACTATTTATAAACGATGGACGCAATTGTCTGTTTTACTTTATTTGATGCAGGTAGGATAGATAGATAAGCCATTGTAATGAATTTAAGCAGGTACTATTTAGACACAAGATATATAATAATTACTGTTTTAATTAAAGGTGCATATTTAAAACTTTCTGGGGCATATAAATAAGTTACGTAATTGTTAAAGGCGCTCCCTAAGATAATACTCTCTACTAGAGTACGTATAGCATGCGCCAAAGCGATATTTGTCAGTGTCGCCTTCTCCTATCGCATAATAACCGCGTTCAAATAATGGTCGTCTTGCGCTTTACTTAAAATTAGTTTCTGGTTTAGTTTTTGTTATAAAAATTAAGTAAAAGTCTATTTTTTGTATTCATTTATGTACTAAAATCGAAAAAAAAGAAAAAAATATTAAATTGGTAGAAAGGTCGTGCTCGGCTTGGAAAGGTTACTTAAGGTTACTGCGGGTTAGGTTTACATTACATTATCATAATTATGTTCAGAAATCATTGAACGTTTCATAAATTAATTCGAAATTATTCTAATTAATCTTATTGCAGCCTTTTGAAAATCATACTGAGCTGCGTTAAAAAAGTTAGCTTCATTAATGGGCGAGATTAGATTAAACTTTCGACCGAAATCGAAACAATTACGTAGCTGACCCATTTAAATGGGGAGCAGCACCCTTAACACCATACCTTTTCTTTTAAACGAAAAAGCGTGTCGTGGGCGTCTAGATCGCGTACCGATAGGCGGTGTTTCATTTTCCGCCGCAGACGAGCATCGCAATATGACGCTACGGTGGGGTGCGCGGGGGGGGTCGAGCATATCGCGTCGACTCCTCGGGCGCGCGATAAATTGGGTGCGAAGACGTCGGTAAGTGGCACGGGCCACGCCGCACGGCCTCTGATCGATAGCGCGAGGAAGACGCCGCCGCCCGTCCGAATTGGGTACTCCTTAAGAATCGAAGTGTAGTACATTAACAGCCCATACGTGTCGAAGACAAGGGCCTCTATATAGACGGTATGCGGGCATAGCCCACCACGCGACATCGCTGCGTATTGGACGCGACATATCTTCGAAATGTATTTTACGAAAACATGCAAGGCTTCCCCGCGATGTTTTCGTTCACCGCTGAAAACTTTATAAGTCGGCACTTGAAGTTGATAATTTTATTGGCCGCCACCGGGATTCGACTTCGGGTTGCTCGAGTGTGTTGGATTAAAAGCGAGCGGCCGGACACTGTGCTCTTAAAAAAGGGCGGGTCTATTCGATTCTGGTCGAATCTAATCTCGTCAATGGTAGAGTTGATAGAAGAAACATATGAACAAAATATACACTACGAGTGTGTATGTAAGTGTGGTTCGCGACTGGTTTATAGGCGGTGTACTGGTCACAAGTAGCGGCCGTTTTCGCAGCCCCTTGTGACCATTGAATACTCACATACGAGTAGCTCCTAATATTCAAAAGTGAAGACATCTATCTAATAAAGTTACAGTTTGCAAATCACTGCTACTAATCCCTTAAAGAGTAATTTTGTATAAACAACATCCATCCAGCCAAGAATATAGATTTCAGAAGCCTACTTACTGATGGGAAAATGTAACATCAAGTTAAAATAAACGAAACCTACCGAAGCAAATGTCATTGCCGAAAGCGTCTGTCGCTTTTTTTTATTACGCGTACGTCTTTCAAGCCAGTAAACGGCACTTCAGAAGCATGGGGTGCCAATCACTCGAAAACTAAAAAAGGGACACGAACCTCGCGTCACTCCCCCTGCAATTCCAATGCTCTTCAGATCGCGTCGCCTAACTGCGAAATCAAACCGTCATTGTAACTTGAACTTATAAAGCGAAATGTAAAATTCTCCTTCTAATCGAGATGGTCGAATATTCTAACGAAGCTAAGCAACACGCCTCGTCACATCACAGAAATTATATGCAAACTTACAAGTACAAAGCGTCCGCATTCGTTTTAAAGAAACAAACCGGACTGACACATCATATGTCTTGCGCCAACGCCATCTTTGAACCGTTGCCAAAATGCACAAGTTTCATTCAGTGCGGTGATTCAAAGTTGTACTATAATACTAAACGAGAATTCTGTGGTGTTAATAGATAGAGCAAATTATCGACTCGTTTTAGGGTTCCGTACCCAATGGGTGAAACGGGACCCTATAATTAAGGCTCTGCTGTCTGTCTGTCCGTCTGTCACTCGGCTGTATCTCATGAACTGTGATAGACAGTTGAAATTATCACAGATGATGTATTTCTGTTGCCGCTATAACAACAAATACTAAAAAGTGGGGTACAGAACCCATCTTGGCCGGTTTTTTGTATTTTACACGAGCCCTGTGAAACTGCCGAAGACGTGGGAGACAATCGCTCTGAAAGCTTCTGCATCTCTCCCAACTCTTGTAGTTAAGTGAACCGGAATACGTCTAGACGGGTGTTGGATTGCAGTGGTTTTCTAATTACCGGTCCGCTTCGCTAGATCTAAGAGACGAGGCGACAATGCGGCAACTGCACTCCTCATTATGCTGATTACCGTCAACGTCGCTGCACGTAGGATTAGACAACTTTGTGTTCGAGTGATGTTTCAATTTATGACATAAAAACCACCGCGTTTTATCAAAATCTTCTAAAACTATATTAAAATGTCTAGGGTAATCCTTGGACATGATTTAATGGTGTCGGTCCGGTCACGAACCAGTTTCTTTTATTTTATTTTTTCGTTTCGTACACATTGTCAACTTTTAATTTTAATGGCCAGCACTATCCAACTAAACAACTAAGAACATCTAGTCCGTTCTAAACGACATAACCCGTGTCGAATTGTATCGGCTTCTAACTCTCTCGACGGGCGAGGGGGCCGGCCGCCGACTGGTTTCGCCGCGGTCAGTACGACACCTGATCCACGCCGCACATGTCCCAGCAACGGCGTACCACGCGAGCCACCGCCCAAGGGCAGACGGGGCGCGGCCCGCATCTCCGCCGCTATCGAATTGCGAAAAAAAACAAAATAGCCGCGCATCATCGGAAACGTCTTCGCAAATTGACCATTCCAACTTCTCAGTATTCCCTCATTCCAAGAGAGCTTAAAATCGGCGCCGATTTGCGGCGCGATGCGATGGCGATGCGCCCAACGATGCGCCAATGACCTCTCGCTAAACGTTCTGGTTTGTGTTGACACGACGCTATTGCATATCGTTCTCGTTTCAACCGTTTGCGTCGACTCGTAACGCTTTTATATGAATACCAACGAGATGTCTCAAGCGTTTAAACAGCTAACACAACATATGTTTTCACCTCAGAGACATTTGATGGCTAACAGCTTGTTTAACATTTACGACTGCACGTCTAACGACGAATCCAAATTGGAGTCGCCGTGTAATCGGGGCGGTGAAAAACTTTATTCGACAAACTAGTTGAGCGCTTGCGAACGGATGGTTCGGCCGCTAAGAGGAGGAATTCGATAATAGCGTAGCGGCGGGGCACTGCAATTAGTGGGGTAGGCATGGGCGCAGTGAGAACGGGCAAGATGGGCCGGGGGCGCCAAATGCGGCGGCGGGCGCAGTCGACCCGCAGCCACTTCGCCCGTGGATCACCCTGCCCTGCCCTGCTCAGCTCAGTTCTGATCCCCCGCCGTTCCACAAGCGTATCGCTGCACTACACTCTTGCAGTCGTACCGCTTCCGCGTTTCTGATGCCAAGTTCCGCGTGTATAGTGTCCTTTCGTTTTATTACAAGGTTGTAGTACTATTAAATAATAATATTACTTGTAAAAGACGGTGGAATTATGAAAGTTTAAATATTGTGTGATAATATTTAGGTACTCTAATGGAACTAATAAATGTCACAGGATCATGTAGATTGTGCGAAAATGTCAAAAATAGCAAATTGTTTGTCTCCTTAAGATTATATACAATACAACCGTAATGTACCCTTAAACGTTTGAGGGGTGATATTAATGACTAAAGTCAGAAATGGTAATTTGTGACGTTATCATTAAATAATATAACAGTGTTTTAGATAAAGTTTATTTTTCCGGGATTCATTTAACGCCCTGACTCCACTCCGCTATACTCTAAGCAATTATTTGATCTATACTTACCGGCTTACACGTAACGCGGTCCGGTCGGTGTTTTGACGGGCGCTATCACGACCGAAAATTATCTCGCCGGCGACGATCTGTTTACGACGTGGCGCGATAAAAGGCGCGGCCGCAACGCGTTGTGTGCACGTGTAAAGTGCCGCCCGCCCAATGGCCCCATCCGCCATGTATCGCCAAGCCCCCATGGGGGGAGAGTGACACTAAGGGACAAGGACAGAGAATAAAGAACTTGTAGGGAGTCAAGACGGTGCGCGCGAAGCCTCGCGGCCGGACCGCGAGCATCCTCCCGTGATTCGGCCCATATAACCGCGAGGTTGGTGGGGCCATGGGAGGTGGTGGACGAATCCGCCGTGGCCCTAGCACCCGGTGTAGAATAAATAGCTCACGGCAACTTTCACCCCCCTGGCTACGGTTGCGACACATGTTACTGCTTTGTAGAGGATTCGCCAAAGGGCCGAGTAGACTCGCTCTTTGATTCTTAACCAGAGAAATCAGACGTTACTGGTTCGCGTCTATCATTGATTTACCTATGGGCTGAGTAGGAACATCTGTTCCCTTATAACTGCGGATTGGTTGACCAAACTTCGCGGAACAAAAAAATTGGCTCTATCTCGAGCAAAATCGAGGTAAATTTGATGGCAGTTTCCTGTTATTGTAAACTATATAATTATAAGTTATCGCTCAAAACCGGTGTCTTTTCATTCTAAAAAAAAATCAGATTTTAATGACTTTAAATTTTTTTTTTTTAAATCCTTTTCATCGAATGAACATTATATATTATATGTTTAATTTGATTTAATTGAACAAAATACATATTCAATCCATATTCAAACCAGGAGAAAAATTGATGTATTTTATTTGATTTATAAGACTTACTCGATTCTAACCAAGTCACTTCTTATTATAAACACATTGATGTTCAGATAACACTTGGACTCGCAATTTATTACGGCCAACGTAAAGAACCACCTCCGGCGAGTGTTTCGTAGAACGGCTCAATATAACACCGTCACGACCCGCCAAATAAATTCGCGAGCGTGGAAACGGCCCGTCGGCCGACTAATCGGGTGGGTAGGTCGAGGCGTGGGTCGGCGGCTCACTGCGCCCGCGCTCACTGCCGGCTGAAGACACACTAGACGAGCACTTATCGACAATTACGGGCTTTTTCGTCGACCGCTACTTGAGCTATGCTGGTACTACTAGTTAAATGGTGTGCAAGTTGACTGCACTACATCGATGCTAGTTTACCGCGCACCACCACTTCTGCGACCTCGCGTAATGTGATTGTAGTTATACTTGTTTTGGTGCGTTTGGCGAAAATAATGAGAGTGAGTTTTTACGACGCGCGACATCTAAAAGAGACACCGAGTTCATGGTGTTACCACGGTAACCACTAACAACTTTTCGACGCAACGGAAAGTACCGCGACCTAGACAGAAGGCCTAAAGTACAAGTTTTTTTTTAAACGCATTTGCAACCCTACGGGTGTTGCAAATGTCCATGGGCAGCGGTTATTACTTAACGTCAGGTGCACCGCCAGATCGTTTGCCACTTTTTCACATAAAAAAATCAAATCGACACACCAGATAATTGCTTTTAGTTATTTTTATTTTGTTACGCTAAAGCAATATAACTAATTATTTAACACAAACAATAGCAGTTCCATAAGAAAAGTTTATACGTTCACGACAGGAATAATTTCGACACCGATCGTAGATATGCTAAACGAGAGTATTCAATCCGAGCAAACTAGAGCTTGCAAGCGAGCAGTAGGATGCGAGCCCGCTTCCGAAACGGTGCAATCGTAAGCACTCGAGCAAACGTAATGCCTCTTTAGGCTACGGTTAATGATGCAGCGGTAGCGGCGCCCCGTTTTCGACGCGACCTCGGAAATCGTTATTATGCTACGTCACCGTAGCGCGGTACATCGAGCGTCCTGGAGCGGGGTGGCCGCAACATTAGCGTTGTGAGCCGTCCGTGTAAAGCGCGCTCGGGATCGAAACGGAACCGCGACGGGGCCGTGGGAAAGGAGTCGGGCTGCGCGAGCGCGCCGTCCACGGTTCGTAACGGTGTAACAGCAGTCGGCGCGCGGAACGCTCTGGTACACGTCGGTGTTACGACGAGGACAAATGCGTGTATAGTTTGAAAGTATGCACGCTAAAGCGATGAATTGTAGGACTTTATGGGTAAAGAGTAGAACGTTGATGTTACCAAAAGCATTGCAGTCTTAATGTTTAGCAGTTCACCGCCCTGCACTTCTCACAAAAATAACGGCTACGCACGACTATTGTGGGGAAATCAGTTGTTGTTAATCGTTTAACAGAATCGGTACGTATTTATTTGCCTTAAAAAAATACCGGAATATCGCGTACTCTTCTCGTTTGTGCCGCGTTTGCTCGTAGTACTGATCAACGGATCATTTACCATCTATGGTAAGAAGCGTAACATATTATAGTCGTAGCGTTAGTAATGCGAATCTTTGTATATATTTATTTGATATATCTCCACCCCACAATATTAAAACAGATTTCAAACGAATGTAGCTCGAGCTTCCGTTCGTAGTCGACCGAATTCTCACCTACGGGGCGGTCGCGGCGCGTATGTAAAAGTCGGCGGAGCCGCCGTCCTCCCGCGAGGCTGTTGAACGTGCAAGACTCACGCCCGGTTTGTGAAACACTGAACGTCGTAGCAGTTAACTAATCAGTTGTCAAATTGATTTGGTAGTTAAAGTCTCTGAATTGAACTTCTTAAAAATCAGAATGATCTATTCAAAGAGTTTAACCATCCTTTTGGCAACTGAAATGAATGAAAAGCTATTTGACAGGTAACTAACTAATCGTTAACTTCTACGATGATCAATGTTTCAGCAACGGGGCGTGACTGCGTTTTATAACTAGCGACCCGCCCCGAATAAGCACGGGTGCAATTTAGATATTGTATGTCTCGGCTTTTCTCTACTATAATATGCACGCACCCTAAATATAGACGTTCCGCTTGAATCACCCTATCTATTTCTATAAACCGCATTAAAATCCGTTGCGTAGTTTAAAATATCTAAGCGTACAAACATGGGGCGCGACTTTGTTTTTTACTGTGCCTATGTAAAGATGTCGCGACAACCGCCGAGTTCCGGTACGGACCCGATGTTGCCAAATAATAGTTTAAGCTGCTACTTAAGTTCCTCAAACCCTACCCAGGGCGAGCTCCGAACTGCAATGAGAGGTTTTTGGTATGCAAATGAAACGAAAACTTGCTTTGGGAGTTTTCAAAAATTACATTGTGCTTCACTCGTCTTTGTCCTAATTGTAAGAGTTGAGAACACCTATATTCCATACGTGTGCAAGATAACTTAATTTTTTTTTCTTTACCACAAAATTATTAACTATAAATAACATATAATTTTCAACAAAAAAAAAACCAACTTCAAACCGGAAACTAAAAAACATTGTTGATCAATCATTGACCATCAAACATCATCAGATCCGGGTCTCCTTATCATGGTACCACCCTTGGGATATCTCCTTTTCAACAAAAAAATAAACATCAAAATCGGTTCAGAAACGACGAAGTTATCCGCGAACACACATAAAAATATATATACGCTCGAATTGAGAAACCTCCTTCGTTTTTGAAGCCGGTTAAAAAGAAAGATATCTCGAAACATAAAACAAATAGTTTCACTATTAATACAAATAACTTATGCTACCTACCGTCCTTTTCTATTAAAGTTAAGTAAGAATTATTCGTTCGTTAATATAAATATTGGACTCGCATTAGAATACTGTGCTCTCTAGCTTCAAAGCTAAACGAGCCGTCAACAGCCGATACAGCAAGCGCGAAGTGGGTCAATTAGAAATAAAAAAATCGAGTAGCGACCGTTCACACGGGGCACATTCGTACACGGACGGACGCACCGCTCCGTCCAACGAAAGTGCTGATGGGGCCTCGCGGCTACGTCACGGCCCGCGGCCCCACCGCCGCCTTACCGTTAGCTTAGCGTCTTCTCATCTCACGCCCGTTTACATTCCGTAGGAGCTCTAATGGCGTTCGCGGAGTCTCTTGTGTCGATAGCATTCGAACACCGTTGCGAGCTGCGCGCTACGAAAGCGTGACGTACCGCCTCAGTTATAGTCGCCCCGAATTATGCATCTTGCTTTAGGGTTTTGTAAAAGCGCTCATAATTCTTGTAAATATCTATCATTACGATGAAGGAGTCTATATCTCAAATGATGGGGTGCATGCATATATCACGAGCATCTTCTCGTCCCTAGCGTAATGATAAAGCCGCGCACGAGAAACAATGCGGCCGTTCGGTGTTTGGGGGGCGAGGGGCAGCTGCATGGCTCCTCCGCGCAGATGCTCGGACCCCCCCCCCCCCCCTCCTCCCCGCGGGCGCTCTACCATCCCCCCACCCGCCTGTCCGTGCTGCCGGAGGCGGGAGGGAGCGACGTAAACTGCACCACCGAATTACAGAACCTCCTTTTCTTTAACCACCTCTGACCTCGGAGTAACTGATGCCGTTTGCGAAAACGAAAGTCCTTACTTTGTTTCGTTTGTGGATTCCGTTTATTAAGAAACTTAATTGCCTTTGCTCGTAAAAACGTTTGATATTCGAATGACCTAAAAAGAAACTGGTCAAGTGACAACATTTGACCCGTTCACGTAAATACTGGACAGTAAACGGTTCGGTGTTATCGACTTTTCGATGTTTCGACGACCAAAAATTTTGAGGACCTTTATTAAAGTTGGTAAAACAAATATCCGAATCAAAAAAAACAAAAACAGACACTCGGTAGACAATAAATATTAGCATTTAAATCGAACCCGCAGAGCTCAGAACCTTTTTATTTCGTAATTTATCTGATCCTTTATTAAAACGATACGCGTTAACAGAGTAATATTTTTGCAATCTCTAAGGTATCGGGTGCTGCGTTTATTGTGTAATAAGATGTAATGGTGAATACGCTTGCGAGCGCGGGTCGTCTGGGGTGAGGCGCGCCTGTTCCCGCTCGCGGGCGGGCGGTGACGTCGGCGGGGCGACGTGCGTGACGTCATGTGCACGTGGGCGTGCGCGAGCGGGACGCCGCTAGTGGGCCCGAGCGGGACGGGCGCCGCGAGCGGTCGGAGGGCGCGCGCGAATTTACAGATTTCCACGCGCTCGATACGATCTCGAACGGCGTTATCGGGGACTGAGCACTTACTACCTTCCTCTTGCGCCGCCACTTACTCGCGTTCCGCCCCGACGACATCCGGAACATATGTTCATCCCCGCAGACGAGTCGATGCAAATGCTGCATAAAATCGATATTATGTTAACAAATATTATTTGGAAGCTAACCCCGCTGTGATTATACATGAGTGTTCTGAATGTCGTGTAAATAATGCAATGAAAGAGAATATTCATGAAATCTGGAATAAGAGCCGTAGCTTCGTTTGCTTACCTAATATTTATGTAACTTTCATATCATGCATTCAAACGGTTGCGTTATTTGTATATGTCCCGCGCGATGTTTCAGTTATGAGCGTAACACAGAAACAATGTAATAGATCTGGTTTACGTGTGCCTATGGCGTGGCGGCCGGTTTATGCATTCTATACCGGTTTCGACACAAACAGAAGGCGTCCGTGAGACCGCTAGTTCCTGCCGCTCCGTACGGCTGGTTAACTTAACGCACATTTAACATACATAGTTGGGCTTTATGCTTAGATTCTCTCGAGCGTGCTTCTATTTCACTAGAATGTATGATATGCGATACAACGCAAACTCGCACGACTATTGCCACAGTCGTCGGCTGCTGCTGACAACACAATCGTGGTGTTGTCGTAATGTAACGAGATTTACCATGAATGGATCGCCAAGCCTGTCCTCGAAATTCGAGCACAAATGTAAAAGCATTAAACTCGAGGATGGGTCGAAAAGTTTCGCGGAATGGAAGGGTAGGATAACAATTTTTTTTGCACTATTCACCGACTCTAGTTGTGACACTCATTAAGGGTATAAACAAGGTTTCATCACAATCAGGTCGAAGTCAATCTGTAAGAAAATTTACAATATGGAGTAAATTCGGTTTTGCAGTAATAAAGTTTTTTACCAAGCAAAAAAATCCTCCTTAGACTATTTTGGAAGAGATGTCAGTCAGATGGCAGTGTATAGGGACTGATCCCGTGAACCTTTTTGGCCCACTCTCGTAGATAACGAATTTGTGTAGCCGGTGTTACACAAATGGAAGTAATATTGAATTGTCTGCGCATGCATGAGAGTCAGTCTACTCGATGTCAATTTATGGGAAAGTGTACGAAACATTGATTAAAGAATCAACTAAAATTTTAAATTAGCGATAAAAAATTCAAGGTATACTACAGCCATTATATCAGCATTTCTGTATTTAAACATTTAGTTTCTTGGCTAAAACAATGAAGGAGTCATAAAATATGCAGTCGTTTTATTTGCGCTGCACGATTATGCAATCAAATTTTATATCGCTTAACTACACAATATCATTAATTTTATTTGTCTGCATTATGTTGAATATCATCGATATTATCTTTGTGAAGAGGTGATTTGGATAACAGATATGTCTAACCTAAGTTTGGCATTACGTTGAAGTATGAGTTGGTACCAGTAAGTGAAACCCATGAGTTAACCCAATTTGTCATTGGCTAACTCGGTTAGGAGCACTCGTCGAGGAAACACTGCAAAGAGGTCGCACGCATCGAAAAAGGGCCCCGTGCATATTACGTGGGTTGTTCAATATCGTGGGGGTGGGGAGGTAGGGATGCCGAAAAAATAATCCATATATCGATAATTTTAGGCGATATATTTGAATCCGATATATCGACACAAAATATTCTATATCGAAATTGTATCAAAAACCGATATTTTTGCTAATTTGAATGCGGCGCCTAATCCCTAGGTGTCAAATATTTAATACTTGACATACTTTTTTTTTGGACAACGAAGTGTAATCGATATATCAATATTTTCTCTTCAATATTTCAAGGCCGATATTACTTCACATATTTCTTCACTTTCGACACCCCTAGGGAGGCTCGGAGAGGCAGAGAGCGGGCGGCCGCAGCGGTTAACCTCGCGTTGGGGCGTTGCCGACGACGCGCGCCTTCACCACGCTCTATCGCTACCTCTAATTACGCCGTGTAATAATTATTACTTGACATGTGATTGTTTGTAGATAAATGGACATCGACTTTTGACGCTGCGAGATTCGAACCTGCGTCCTAGAACTAAGCTAATCGGTTGATAACTTGTCGACGCGAAAAATCTATAAAAAATAATTTTATATAAGGTGGGTGGACCATGGAAGGCCACGCTCCTTTGAAGGCCAACTATTAAACAGTCGTAGTTATTGACACGTAAAGACGTATTCCTTCTAGTTCACACTAAGATCTATCAAACTTAAGGCCCCGAACACGGCGGCGATTCGATCGCGCCGCTATTTTGGCAGTGCGATCTCGCCCTTAGTAGACTTCGATCATCGTCGTTACAATTGTTATTCACGCGCACAGCAAAACGTAATTTTTTGCCAATAACCTATTATTATCTCATATTCCTTTTATTGTGAATTGAAAGTAAAATGAATACTTATGGTACTAAAATAAAAAAAAAAACATAGTTTTGCCTCAATTTAAGTTAAAATATTGGTGGTGTTCCTAGGAAAGCCGGCGGTTCTATAAGGCCAATCAAAAATTTGATGGTTGGCCTTGCTATGATACATGGGACGGTAATATTTACAAACCATGAACATATGAACACTTACTTTTTAGTTATAAATACGGTACCGTTACAGTTAAAACAATGTTTTATATTACTAAACTAATTTACATGAAAAGTAACGAATATGAAAATATTTACATGTAAAAAACGGTAAAGTAAGTCTGTGATAAGTTATACATAAGATAATCATGAGATAGTCTGTCTATAACTATACTTTTAGCAAAAAAAAAACATTATTACAATTAGTCGGTAATTAAACAGATCATTCAATTTTATGCGAATATTTCAGATATCAAAAATGTCGGATTTCTAACCTAGAAAAAGAGGTAGTACATGGGATGAAAACAGTTTAAGACGTGCCATGGAGGCAGTACAAAATAATCAACTTAATACAAATGCTGCAGCGTTAAAGTTCAATATTCCAAGATGCACCCTTAGAAACCATTTATTAAGCGGCAACAGTACTAAAATTATAGGAAAGACGACTATTCTCACAAAACAATTAGAGGAAGATTTATCGCAGCGAATCAAACGTTTTGCAAAGCTGGGTGTACCCCTTACGCCTAAATTTATCAGGAAACAAGCCTTTTTATTTTGTGAGAGGTTTAAAATCAAGCACTCGTTTAATATGTCAACTAGAATGGATGGACGCAAATGGCTCAAAATGTTTTTGTCTCGAAACCCATTAATATCAAAAAGAAAACCCCAGCTGAATGAATCCAGCTAGAGCTCCAAAAAATGAATAAGCCCATTGTGAAACACCATTTTGAAGAAGTCAAGAAACTATAAAAAGCTAGACATTATTGCACATCCAGAACGCTTGTATAACATGGATTAAAAAGGGTGTCACATTACGGTCCACAAACAAAATGTAGTTTTGGCTGAAAAAAGGATATAATTATTAGTTTTTAATTGTTAGTTTGGCGTTCTTAGGAACATATTGGCCTTACAAAGAACGGACCCATAAGAAGGCCATTTTAGAATTTTTTTTTTTTTTAATTTCATTATAAAACCCATTGGCAGGTTGTGTTGCCAATATAATACTTATTACTACTATTTTTAAATAATTTCCATTACTATATTCTTAGTTATACGATGGTGTTCAATTAATGTTCGTTGAGTTTTTTATCGATGATAAAAATATATTGAGCATTTTATGTTTCGCTTAAATGATAGAGCTTATTATGTAGTTTTAGTAAAAGCGGATATATTTAATTTTACTACACTATTTTTAAGTTTAGCGACTGATGTATAATATTGGCCTTGTTTGGAGCCGTGTTGCTTGCAAAGCCATTTGAATATAAACAAAATTTCATCTTTAGTGCAGAGGCTACCGCCTATATTTAAAATTAATCTTAAAAAAACTGAAATAGAACGAGTCTCCGATAAAGCGTTAAGGCCCATTTACATGGTGCCAGTTTCTTGCCTGTTGTATACAATTAAATTGAAGCAATAAATGAGTTGCATGGTCTAAACAACAAATGGTCTAAACAATTATTGCGCGCAATTTATTGCATTCAATTATTGCTCTTGTATGTACAAGAAAATTGCATCGTGTAAATGGGCCTTTATTCACTATCTTTACGAATGAGAAAACATTATCCAACTAGGACAAAAAAGATGTGATAATAATTTATTTATTGTTTTTAATTAATGGCAAACGAGCGGTTCTTTTGATAGTTAGGGATCACTATTGCCAATCGGCGGCACCTGCAGCAACAAGTTTTGCAAGTTATGTTGGCAACTTTTAAGTCCATTTTCCTCACTCATCGGTGTGACGCAAAATAATTAGCAAATTTATTCTTCTCTTATACGAGGGCTATTTCTCGTTTCAATTGTTTTGGCCATACAGAAACAGAAGCTCCTGCGTACTTCTACTACACTAACGCCCGGTTTCTGAAACACTGATCATCGTAGAAATTAACTAAGTAATCAACTGTCAAATGGATTGTCAAATATCATTTGAGTTGTTCTTAATAATCAGAATGATCAATTCAAAGACCAATTTTGACCAAGCCATTTCACAAGTAATTAGTTAATCTCTACGATGAACTGTGTTTCAAACACCGGACGTAAGTACCTAGTTTTATAAAAGTTAATAAAGAAATTCGGAATTTTGTCAAATAAAATGAGTAGAACTATGTGGGGCATAAGTAGCAATTATTAGTTATTGCGGTGCAACGTTATGAAATTCCTAAAATATTTAATTACAATATTAAACGATCTTTATAATCGCTCTATGAATAAATTAAAGTTGGCATTAAAGTGTGTCCTAACGAGCATTCTGACCCATTTATAACGATGCAATTATTCGCAGTCTACCAGTGATAGACTCAAACCTATCTTATAGATAGATCAAGAGCCAATGACGAATTGAGCCTATAAGTAATTTTCCTATGCAGTCAATATTAATATGCGAGTATATTTAAAAATATTTCATCTATATCATATATTTTTAGTTTATTTCATGAATCAGATACTGCATCTTTGTTAGTACGAAGTTGTAGTCAGCAAATACCTTGTTATAAATAAAATAAAAATTTGATTAATATTTTTAGTTTTCGCAAAGAAATAAAACCACCTACCAATCTAATACTTGCTCCTACACAAAATGGATGTATTTGCATTTAATATGCTCCTGGCCTAAGAATATATTCGGTCTCCAAGTATCATGGACTTGTTGGCATATACACGGCACAGGCGTGTTTTGCATGCACAAAGCGAACTTCGCAGCGGTTACGACCGTCCCGCCAAGGTCCCGCGTCTTATTTACGATAATGCCCCGCGTAATAGTTTTCCTTGTCGCTGTGTCATTTGTGTCCTCACCAATCGGACACGCTGCCCGATCAGCGTCGAAAGCGTAGAAGCTCTTACGTACTATAGTATCATTTGCAGCGAAAGCCGTCGCTTGGGTAGTCCAAGAGCGAGCTGCTACGTCACAGGCCGACATTGTCGCTTTACGGTTCATAATAAATCCCGACAATCCATTAGTCGCTCGTTAAACGGCACGTTTATTGCCGACACGTCCGACTGCGGGGCTCCGTGCGCGCTTTACGAGTGTGTGTGTACTCGTCGTGCGAGATGCGTTTGGCTGTATCTTTTCACTCGAAAAGTGCTCGCATACAAACGCACGACTGAACGAATCGAAACGCTCCGGTTACGTGAGCGTGTTTATACTCGCCGAATGCTCGCTCGCTTGCTCGTTGCAAGCGAAAGTTGTCACCGAAAGTTTCACTCGCCCTAACGAAATTGTTGACATGCACGCGAGCACGCTGCTCTAGGTTGCATCGGTGTCCATTTTTTTTTTAATTATTAAAATATATTTTTTCGCTTTATTTAGGACAATTGTAATAACCTAATACACCAAATAGCGATTGATAGTACAACCGTCGTCGTTTTCGAGACCTCTGTCGGGCTCGAATTGAGCGCCCGTCGTAGTATTGCAGTGCAAGGGGCCTGAGGAGGCGGGGGGGGGGGGGGGGGGGGGCGTCAGTCGCGCGAAAATCTACTTAGCGGCGCGCGCCTGACGCGATCGATCCCCGCGCTCACCGCCCGATACGCGGCCTTGAACCTTGTGCACAGCGATTGATGCACCAGGCCGGCCACTTCGACTAAGCCTCCCTGGAGTCCACAGAATCGCAACTCCCAGACCACCGGCACTCCCTCTTATATGTAATTACAATTGAGGGCAAAAACGCAATAGCGTCGTTTTTATCCGGCTATTGTTCTCATTGGCAGCACTCTGTAGAGTGATCTCAAAAGGTAATGCAGGATGTAATTGTTTATGAGATTTCCGTTACGCCGCCGTGTAAACATTATGTGGTAAACGTAACAATTAGTTACAAGGCAATGTGAGAGATTTAATTTATAATATTTTAAACTACCAATTATGATTTTATGATAGATTAGCGTCGTTCGACAATGAAAAAAGTAACCGTGTACTAGCTTTATAAATGTTAATTTACTTGTAACTTCCTATTGTACATTAAATAATTACCGTGAAATCACACTTATTAAGGTTTTAACTATATGGAAATGTAATTTTGCTAAGGAGAATGCCGCAAATTATTATATAAACAGCCATACAAAAATTGAATGAACGGGTTTTTTTTTTTATTCCCACACGACTCTGCCTCTATCGCCTCCATTGATCGATGCACAATCGGGCACAGCGGTACCTGGCGAGCGGAGTCGTGACTTTGCGCATATCGGTACCGGTACCCGGAGCATACGGTACGCGTACCGTTCGGTCGCGGCCTTGAGCTCACCGCCGCCACCGCCGCCACCGCCGCCGACGAACCAAGCCCGGCCCTAATTGCGGCTCTGGGTCGCCCGCTCGCAACTGGTACGAACTTAGAGTACAAAACAGGAGTGCCAATAAAATGTAACATAATGTGCAATTTGAAAATGAAAACAAAATATGTTACCAAATCTCTACTAATAAAAAACCGGTACGAAAGCGCCTCCACCGCTTTCGACAAGCGCGGATTCTGACCGTCTGCGGATTTTCGATTGTGGTTAAGTCGAAAATCCGCAGGCGGTTTGAGCCAGTTTATTGTCGAGGTCAGGTTTTGGCGGGCTAACCGACAATAATTATTTTTTTATATGTGCGAATTCCAACATAATAGCAATGAAAATGTTATAGTCGTGTAATAGCTGAAAGTATTTATCAATGAACAAACTGTCTGTCATTATCATTAATGTACTATAACTATGCCCTCACATTTTATAGTTAGTACATACGTTGAAGGTTTCACTGAAATAATTAAATCGCATAAGAAACGAGTTGTACGGAGGAATTCGTATGGAAACACTAGTAATATTACAGAACGGGTTTAGGTTTAGGCTCAGATCATGGTAGACTAGATGTCAGGAGAGCGTGTCGTCGGCCACGGCGAGCAAAACAGACTCGTTTGCTTCGCGAGAATTCAATATTGAAAACCAATAAAATGCAAATTGCTAGCAGCTGTGCATGTAACAAAAAGTGCCTTATGTTACTACTAAATAATAAAGATTTATAGAGGTTTTTTATATAAAATAATTCCAGTTAAAATCGATTTTCAATTTGTTTACGTTCGGGAATCTTTATCGATTCGTAAATTTAATGTAATAATCGCAAGTAACTTAGAGAAGTTTAGAAAGAGTAAAATATTGTCTATGTTCATGTTTTATTGCTTTTGATGCTTTGCTTCGTTTTCTTTTCCCTATTAAAGGTAATTACTGTGGTATTATTAATATGTGCTGGAAGTTGAAACATGTTAAAACTAATAAAGTTCACTTTTCCTCAATGTTAACTAGTAAATAATAATAATGTTTCAATGTAATGATAATTTTTAGTACTATAATTTGAGGAGAATTTTTTCTCGTTTATTTTATTTTTGTTAATTATACAATCGGCGTCGTGGTGTCTTTATCGGTAGATTCGTTGCATGCATTCCTTCGTTATCTGTTGGAACGTGATGTTGACGGCTTCATTGCATTACATTTGAAATCTACGTGCGATAGGAACAATCATTGTTATTGTTGTAATAACAATGCCGAGTTCTGATAATTCCGATCAAGTTAAGTCATCTTGTTTGAACTCCGTCATGCACTGGAAAATCTCGTTCGATGAGGGGAAAATGGCGCGGACACCTGGAGCACGAATGTCAAGGCTGCACGCTTGCAATTGGAACCGCTCCAGCGCACCGCGAGATGCCGCTCTATGTTTATTCCACAGATAATCGCCAAGAGCTTGAAACGTTTCTCTCCCCCCCCCCCCCCCCCCCCGGTCCTCTAACTAATCACTTACGTAAACTGTGGTTACACTATTAGTGCTTCGCTTAGTTCCGCTGCGAAGTTAACGCAACAATAGAGTGTTAGCGCCCCTCAGCGGAAATATTTACACGTCGCACTCTGTTGCGATATTCTAAGGTGGAGAATTCAATGTCAATTAAAATGTTAGCGAGAACGCCGCGGCTCGCATGTGTGTCGCGCGCGACGACAAACACAAGCACGTGCGCGGCGAGCGACCGCGTGACGTCAAAGCCCGCCCCCCCGGGTGCGACGAGGACGGCTATACTCGCGGAGCGGCAACGTCGCGGACTGTTTTGTTTTTACGTGTAAGGCCGGCGATAGGCCGAGTTTATCTTCCGATTGCGAATGCAACATCTATTTGCGGGCGATTCTCGCGCCTGCAGCTTCGCTATTTTATCGCTTTAACGCCGTTCCGCTACTGTTGCCGTGTCACTGTCGTCCCGAACTTGGATGGCGGTGCAGCCCAATGGGGCGGTATGCACCGAAACGACTAATTTCGCCGTTGGGATGCTAATTGGGCCAGCTCGCGATCGGCCGCTGGGTCCATGACAAAAGAACCGACCGCCAATGTCAAGGTAGCGCGATAGTTTACGACTATGTGACGGCTAACAGAACGCGGCCCCGTGAGCGCTGCGCTGGCTCAAATCTTAGTATATCTAGACGTTATCTAATCGTTTTTATTTTTTCTTCTTTGCAGAAGGCGACCAGGGCTCGTGGGAGAGCGGGCTCTCGTACGAGTGCCGCTCCCTCCTCTTCAAGGCGCTGCATAATCTCATCGAAAGGTAAACAACGGATTGAGACACTCAAATGTTTCCAGTACTCTATCTCGTAGCTAATTCGTCCCCGAAACCCATCCTCGGCGAATTAGCATCAAGGATTCTCAGTTTGGCCATACAATCGCGATGCCACAGTTACGCCCGCCTCTATTGATTTGCTTACGCCGCGCCCTCGGCCAATTTGTCGTTATTTGCGCGCGACCATTGTTCGCTTATCGTTGCACAGCTTACCTCGTCGTCGTCTTGTGTGTACGGATAACGCGGGCGGAAGTTTGGATAGGATCCGCGCCGGAGACATATCGCCGCGTTGACGTAGACGGTTCTTTTCCCATAGTGATGTAACGTTCGAGCGATAACACCGGAGGAAAGTTTCGATACGGGGTCAGAGGCAATTTCTACCGGTCCATATATGTAGAGGCAAATAGGAATTATTGCACTGGAATAGACTGGGATTTGATATCGTAGTATACAATTAGATAAATATATATCAGCGTTTAACCAATCTATACTATAAAATGAGAGTTTATGAACGCGATAATCTCTTGAACTACCAGTCAGATTTGAAAAGTCTTTTTCTATATGATAGCCCAATTCTTGAGGAAGGTTACAGAGTATTAAACCTACGAGGGAGAAGCATAAACGATTCTCACAGATGAAATCGTATGGAACAACTATAAACGAGTATAAACTGTGACATTAACATTCATGCCCTACTGACCGACTTAAGACAAGCAACGTTTTCCGGTGACGAACTCAAGTGACATTGCTGTTTTAATTTCAAAATATATCTCCAATCGACAATGTCCGGTTATTGGCATTTTTGCGTATGCTTCTCTATCGAGTAACTCTTTGCAATGACACCGTCAACGATGTTATACTAATGGCTGAAGGATAATTATCGAAAATGGCTCTTTAACGGTTGATGAATTGGCTAAAGTTCGAACTCATTTTTATACAGTCAATCTGTCAAATAAACGACGTGTTGCGTACAGAAAAAACCATTAAGACATCTTCAAACAGGCGAATCGCGTTGCTTATTATTTCGAAATATTAAATTTCTGTTTATGCTTCGACAGACGAAAACATAATAAATGCACACAGTGCTCTAGTTTCTCTAACACCTCATTTATTATATAGTGGAAAACTGAAATCGGCTTTCAATAAGTTGTGATAATCTGGAAAAACTATTATACTATGATTATAAATTAATTAATTAATTAATCAATCCGTACAAAACGGGGAAGTCGAAACCGTCGAGGCTTCATGTATTAAGTTTATTACTCAAAGTGAAGTTAGTATTTCTTTTTCTTTTTAGTTGAAGGACAGTTCACGTTTGAAAAAGTAAAACCCACAATAGCGATAAAATACAATACAATTATCAAATCATCAAGCATCTTCGACCACACCGCATTCGTAACAATTGCGGGAATCTGCTTTTAAATAATGAATGTAAATTTATTGAATATACTTTATTGCACACAAGGAAATACAAGGAAGAAAATACCGGAAAGATAGTGTACATACAGGCGGCCTTATTGCTAAGGTAGCAATTTCTTCCAGGCAGCCTTAGGATATAGGATTAGATATTCTTTATTAGGTTTATTTTGTAGATTTATTCAATAGGATGTGTCTTGGGCGCAATCTGAAAACCGTTATAATGTCGAGTCATCCCGAAGATGCTATCGTTGATTCGTGGTGTACCCATGGAATCTAGCTACGGAATAGTCGATAAACTCCGACGATACACGACCGATACATGCAAGCTTGGATTCATAGACAAGAAAGTCAGCTAAATCAGGGCGGGCGCTGCAATGTTGAATTTTTTTTTACCTATACTTACTTTTTTACTACCCTACTGTTGGTTGTGTACTACAGAGAGGTATACGACAAAAGTATCAAACCGCGCCCTTTACGACAGAACCAAATGTGGGCCGAACATTCCAATAAAATCGATCAGCATGCGATGATTTTTTAATTTTAATTAACGGTGAGCCAATTAACGGCTTCTCTTGGGCGATTAATTAACTACTTAATTTTTACAATAACATCTTAATTATATACTGAGACACAACTTGCCGTTGTTATACTGTTTCTGAGTTTCGTCTCATCTGAAATGTCTCGTTCTTTAGTATATTTTAATGCAGTGATAACATTTTTTTCTTGGAAGACGTTAGGTCTTTTGGCACCTGAGACACACTCCAACTCGTTACTTCGATGCATCACTCGTTTTTGTTTCTGATATTATTCTCGCAATTAACGCACTTGAGCAAGGCAATTGCAGTGGAGATTTTGGCAGCGCATAGTGTTCGGATCGCGATGGGCGTTTTAATTATAACCGCGCTAGGGTTACCAACCTCCGGCGTGTCGGCGGTGCGGCGCGATCGCGTCAGTGCACCGTGCGCGCGTAATTGTTACATTTTTGAGGCGTTGTTGTGCCGTTGCACCGGACTACATGTGGGTGCTGCTATTATTACGGGGGCGGGCCCGCGGACGGAATCTCGGCTGCGGACGAAACGCGACCGGGTCGTCGACCCCGGCGGCGCGTCAAAGACAATGCAGCGCGGCCGGCGTACGGCGCGGCGCCCGCGACCGCAACGGCGGACGTTTTTATGTCGCGACAAGTACACCGCCGCGACCAACTCATCGTTCCAGTTTGTCCGCGCGACAAAACCGTCGCGGCGTACGCTGATTCGCGCGACTCACGCTTCTGTGCATGTCTTTCGCGAATCCATCTTCGAAGTAATTACAAGCGAAGAGCACGTATCGTATCGTTTAAGAATATTGAGACGTACGAAGGCTCATTAAATATGTACAGCCATTGGGCAAAAGCGTCAAATTATCATTTTGTTTAGCGCAGCTCGATTGTTAATTGGCATACTTCACTGGTATTTGTAATATTTCATTGTTTTACTTCAAATACAAGCGGGACTACATATTGGAGACTTTACTGGTGGCCAAGCTTTGAGTGTTGACCGCCTTGTAAATATTAACATTATTATAATTAGATCTTATTGATTTGAACAGTACGTAATTTTGTATACACTTTTGTTTGACGACGATACGTTGCAAAGCAAAACGCCGCGGTGGCGGCGCGTGCTGCCCGTCTCGCGAGCCGCGCCAGCTGAATAGTAAACGGGCAATTATTCTTATTCGTTGCCGATCGGCCAGTGGCATAAAGACCTCCGTTGCGACACCGAGTACACATACTGTGGCGACTGTGAACTTACCGATTCGCTAGTGCCGTTACCCCAGTCCGAAACGAAACGAGTCCGAACGTCCGAAAACACAGATATCGACCCAGAGACCTCGCCACTAGAGCACACTGTCCGATGAGCCGTATTGAAAAACAATTGCAAATCGGAGGGAAAGGTGGAATAATCGCGTTGTTGAAATTAAATTTATCCTCGGATCCGTTTGTTGTTATTGAAAGCTTACCGGACAGACCGATTACAGTAGTTACGTACGAAACCGAATGTATCACATTAAATATTATATGTAATTTTAATCTGATGACTCCGCGGCGCTGTTGCCATTATTGGCTTTGGCTCCAATGGGCCGTGGGTTCGAGTTCCCACACGGGACCACTGTTTATGTGACCCACAGATAATTGTTTCGGGCCTGGGTGTTTGTCTACATGTAAATGTATGTTTGTAGAACTTCCTTACTATGACATTCGTGATCATGAAACGTCGGGATTTAAAATTTAAAATAAACGCGATAAATCCGTAAAATTTGTTTAATTTGTAATGCGTAATCGCGTAAATATAAGAAATTATAAGTGGTAAAAGTTAATAATTACGCCTATGATTTGTATTACTAATTGAAGATCGTAAATACATAGTTTTACATTAATTCTCATAGTGTGTTAATTGTAATAACCTACAACAACATCGTTTTACTTTGAAAACAGTTAAGTGGCAATTAACGCGGGCCACATCGATTAATAATTATTAATGATGCATTACTTAATAATTGTTTCGACGTAATCGAGATACGGTCTTCACTATAAAGGGTTGGTAATCAAATTAATTGCTCTGGAATTCATTGTCGGTTTAACGATCGGTCCTTTATAAGTAGAAAAGGAAATTTGAAAGATTTTCTTCGATTATTCTTAATTGGATACACAACAGAGAAATCAAAGAAAAAAAGCATGTATGTATTGTATAAATAATATTTTCGAAAACCGTATAAAACCAGCTGACAGCGGGTCCAGAAATATAAAATTGTTCATTCAATATTTTTTTAAATTATTTAATGCATTAATCTTATATGTATATGTCTGTGATTGTTAATCAAAGAAAACGAATAAAACATTTAGATATAAATTTATTTAACACTGGTTTGATTCATCTGCTTCAGCAAAATAATAATATACGTAAAAAAAATATTTTTATAATAAGACAACGTTAATTGAATGTTTTTAAAGATTTAATTATACATACAAATAAAAATTACGTTGTGCAAAGTGCTAAAACAAAAATCTTACACACCGGAAATATAAAAGCTAATGAACGCCTTTGACAATTAACCACCCAAATAAATTACAAATACAGACCCACATACCCAGTAGCAATAATAGCATTGTGTCTATTGCCGTTGTCGCGGCGGCGATATAGCTCGATTGTTTAACCGTTATACCCATTAACGGACGTCGCAACCGTTTGAGACCGTTTCGCCCCGCGCGTTACAACACCCAACACAGCGCCTCGGCGTAATGGTAGGATTTGCGCATTCGCTATGGCGGTATTAATTGATACCCAGTACGGGTGTGTTGCGACACCGCTCGGTACCGACCGGCCATCGTTCTGTACCGATGCGCCGTATTACCGGCCCTCGTAAGCGGCTAGTGTGGAAAGTATCGTAAAAGTAACAAATTGTCTAAAGATTATGAGAGTAACACGCATACATGCCCCACCGAACAGAGCGGCTTGGGCTTAAATCGCTTGAATTGCATTTGAGAAACGATTTCGTTAAACTGGTTTTTGTATTTCGTGTGGTGTACAGGGTTGAAGGTAGGAGCCCGGATGCTGACCTACCGGGACTATGGTACAGGGTGACACCGTTGTGTGTTGTTGAACATTTTGCCGACAGTCCATCGAACACTTTACTACTACGATTCTCGTGCGGAATATAATACGTTTAGATGTGTTGAAATAACTCTGGAACTTTGTTATAACTTAAAAGTTATATGTAGCATAGAGTTTTTGAATCAAATCCAAGTCAGTATCCCATGTATATTTTGTGCCTTGAGAAGGAATGAGAATGATCAACGGATGGATCTTAGATTACCACTCGTTCGTTCTTCTTCTGTACGTGGTTGTAGTTTACTTTAATATTATTCAAAGACTCGCCCGGGGTCTAAAGTACTGATCAGCTGTAAATGGCTTTTCAAATGTTATTTGAGTTACCAAAAGCATGGTTAAACTCTGAATTGATAAGAATGATCGTTTCATTTTCATTTTAACACAACCTATAAGTAATACGAATGGTACTCACTGCTTCAATTTGTTGTTTTTTTTTTATTTTATTCAAATGGAAATATTTGTCGTCATTCCAGATGCTTGTTATCGCGGGACTTTGTGAGGCTTGGGAAGTGGTTCGTCCAACCTTACGATGGCGACGAAGAGGACGTTGGCAAGAGGTACGTGGATCCTCCACCCTACAATTCAGCTGTGCAAAGTTAACGGAAGTCAAATTTGTAGCAGTTCCTGTGGACTGTTCCAAATGAAACTTTGTGGAAACACAAGAGTTAACTTCCCATAGCATGAACGGAGGATTCTGTGTGGTGCCCGTTGAGAGTTAGGGCATTACTTCGTTCCCCTTCGGACAGTTATTGTTAAAAAAAAAAAAAGTTTGTCAGGTAAGTCCGGTAGGGTCACGCAACGGTATTCTGTTGCACGAATGGGCAGGTCCGTCCGGGTAAGTACCACGACCTCACAGAAGGAGCTTACGCTTCCGCGTTTCGTCTGGTGAGTGAGGTAGCCGGGTACCACTTTACTTAAAGCTGGCAACGTATTTGCAACCCTTCGGGTGTTGCATATGTCCATTGGCGGCGGTTATCACCCAACATCAGGCGGACCGCCAGGTCGTTTGCCAGTATCCACATAAAAAAAAAAATCGTGATTGGAGCCTTGTAACATCGGCGTCGCACCGTTCGCCCGCAGCCCGTGGCACCTGTCTTTCTCGTTCGCTTTCTTCCTGCACGGCGAGAGCACCGTGTGCGCGTCGGTGGACGTGCGCCAGCACCCGCCCGTGCGCACGCTCACCGCCAAGCGGCTGGCGCGCCTCAACGCGACGGACGCGCGCGCCGCACGGGACGGCGGCGAGCGCGCCAACGGTACGCCCTCTGCCATCTCCCTCTCCCTCTCTCTCTCCCTCTCTCCCTCTCTCTCTCCCTCTCCCTCTCTGTCTGCCTACACGACACAATTTAAAGTCATAATATCTGGACGCTGTCATCTCCCTCTGTCTGACTACACAACGAATTTCTCACGGGCCTCTCCCTGTAAGCGTCTCAATAATCTTCTTAGTGTAATGAGCAATCTCAACTATTGTACAAATGCATGCATTGCATTTGAAATTAAAAAATGAACCCATAGCGTAATGTTAATTTGAATGTATCATAAGTGCTTTTATATTAATATGTCCTAACAGTCTTAAGATGAGAGCTCTTAACATGAGATAAATAAATGAGGGAATATCTACGGTATACATTTATGTAGTATACACGTAGTCTTGGGAAGATGCCTCTGTGTTAAGTGATTGTATTTGTACTCTATGCCATACATACTATGGCCATAGAGTATAAATCCGGAAACTGCCCGGAAACACCGTTGAGCATGTTAGTGTAAGACATCGTGTTGATGTTGGAATAATGAAATGGTCGGAGCGATTACAATAATTCTTGTGCGTATGTGAACCGTGTCCGGCTCGGTGTCCGCAGTGATCCTGGCGCCGTTCGGCCTGGAGGGGCGGGTGACGGGGCGCGAGTGGGGCGACGGGGACGCCGCCACGGCGCGCCTCCTGGACGCCTGGCGGCAGCTCTACCCGCTGGAGCACGGCTGCCGCGCGGTTGAGGTGCGGAAAATAACTAACCGTTACAGAATTTTTTTATATGTAAAACATTACCCGGAGAGACTTATCATTCAAGGCCGAGTAGACGGCAAAAGACCTCGTTGGTCACACGATTAGTGGTCCAGTGAAATCAAAGCCACAACCCTCGGTAAGAAGCTATTACCACTGTAAAATTGAACATTTGTTTTCACTGCCAGTTGTTTTAACTAATGTTTGTTTTAACATTAATTTATGCATAAATCTATGTACACTACAATTCATGTTCTATTCACACGTGTAGACACATTTTGGCAGTAAATGAATGCGTTGTGCGCTGCGCGTCCGCAGGTGGAGTGCGGCGGCGTGCGCATGCGCTACCCGGTGCCGTACGCGCTGCTGACGGAGATGGAGGCGGGAGGGGGCGCGGGGGCGGCGGGCGGCGCGGGCGCGCCCCACGCGCTGCCGCAGCGCGCGCTCCGCTCGCTCACCACGCCGCGCCCGCACCAGGTACGCATCGTTCGCCCTCCCTGGCCCCATCGCCCCATACGGGAAGTGGGAAACAGGGCACGCTTGCAACCACGCTCCGCCCTGAGTACACTTCCGATATTAGACGGACGAATAGTGATGTTTATATTGTATAGATATTTTATAATCAATGTAATCGCTTCCGAACATTGAACGATACTCCGCAGTATATCACCCGCAACCGGCTAAGCTACCAATCGATATGCGTACAATATACGTACCAATCAATCGATTTGAAGCTAACCAAGATGAAGGCCACTGGGGAACTGATTCGTGTTGAAGTTGACGTTTAATTGATGACCGTGGTCGGCATTTTCAGGCGGCGGAGCTGTGCTACGGCGAGCAGTGCGGCGACAAGTGCGAGGACTTCCTGGAGCCGACGCGCAAGGCTCTCTGCACCTGCGCCAAGTGAGTAGCGAGACGCCGCCCGTTGGCAAATGTGCGCCCGCGCGCCCTCTATGTGTGTACATAGCGTGCACCGATGCTGAATGAGAGAACCAAGTGTGAGCTTCATCTCGCTGATAAATGCGCCTTGATGACGTCACTATCCGATTTTTGATAAACACGTCGCCTTTATAAGCCAGTTTCCAAAAGCATCAGGCCCACATTTGTTAACTGACGATACGTTAGTAATCCATATATTGTATTATGCAACGTAGTAGATAGGTGCCAGTATATAGCGGTAGTTGTACGGACGTTGTGTGCCATGCATTCATAATACTATACGAATATTATGTATGAGGTTGTCCATTGAAATGTGTTCGCTGCAAGTGATGCATCGGAATGAGAGAGGCGTCGATAACAGTCGAGTCTGGCCGGCGTTGCATCATGCGACTGTTCTCGACGGGCCCCCTGTGTAACTATGGGCGACCATATGTAGCTGCCATGTAGATAGATAGGTAGATGTTATGTGAATGTTTTTTTCCCTTTCTCTATATATTTACATAGTAAATACATACTGTCTATTTAATATTATATTAGTATAGTATTTTAAACTGTAGAGGGATTCGAGCTTTCTCCAAGGGACGCGTCCGCGGGCGCGTCTCCTTGGTCCTATTCGTAAGAGCATGTCGGAATTGTCAACGCATCATATTCATCAAATACTTTTTGTTGTTTTTTTTGCATTTATACTCCTGTTGATATGTAAGACTTCAATTATCAGTATGACGGTGTGCGTCGATAGTTCCGCGAGTCTGTGTGACCCATCCCGAATCTAAACCGCCGACGTGATTTTTGTTATTTCTCCGCACGATATTTGACAACATTTCATAAATTATCTTCAAACTGTTTTATACTTGTTACTTTTACACAAATGTTTCCCTTTTTGTAAAATCTTTCAAGTGTACAATTGTTCCTTTGACATTTAAAAGTTATGATTATCCTCATGTTAATGACAACAAACTGACATTTTATTATAATCTCAGCAGAAGCATGCTTGATTTGTCGTATAAAGTTCCATAGTAAATATTTTTATTGAGTAGTAAGTTGTATATTAAATAAGAATATGATATGCATAATATTATATAAATATTTATCAAATGCTTTCAGTTCTATACACGTATGTACTTGCAATATACTATTTAGACGCATACGTAGTGCGATTGTAGACAGAGAGTTTGCGATTCGCTTACTAACGTGGTGGTTGCAACCGTTCCGATTGTCCGCGCCAGGGGTGCGCCTCGGGCCGCGGCGGGGCAAGGCCGTCGCGGCGCGGTAGCGTTGGTAGGCGGGGCTAGCGTCGTTTAGGGTCGGCGGTAAGGCCGGTGGCTCGTGCGGCGGTAGGGTTCGGCGGAGGGTCACACGGGCCCGGCGGGTCGGGGTAGTGCGCGACCGCGGCAGTAGCGTTGTGTTGTGCAGGTGGCGGCGGCGGCGCGCCCCCCGCCCGCCGCCCTTCCACCGGCGCGCCCCCCGCGCGGCGCGCGCGCCCGCCACCGCCCCCCCCCCCCCCCCCCCCCCCGCCCGCCCCCCCCCCCCCCCCGCCCCGCGCACCCCGCGCGAACCCCGCACGTGAGTACAGCCACGCACGCCGCTCACCGCCCCTGCCCCCCCCCCCCCCCCCCCCCCGCCACACACCGCCCCCGTTGTCGCACGCGCACGGCGCCCGCGGTACGTACCGGATGTGTTGCAGCACGCGTCGTACCCTCCCCGGAGTACTTGCGCATACGGTAAGTATACCTACAAGATTAATTTAGAGCGTGGCGTAGCCGAATCGCTCTCGCGTTATCACATTGCTCAAAGAAGCGGCAGATAGCTGGATGGACGAATTTAGACAACGAATCTTCGAAATGAAGGTCAGTAAAATCGCACCGGCATTGCAGCGGAATACTCGTAAGCGGTGAGAATTTTTCCTAACTTGTCTAATTTAAGACGGCAGGCCACAAACGATGCAATACCGCTTGTACGCATGTTACATTGCCTACATAGAGCTATTTGTATATTTATATCTATTGCATTCTATTGTATTGCATGACCCGTTATTATTATCGTACATTGCATGCTTTGTGTCTTTACGATTGATGGGTTATTTATGAGACGGTCCTATTCACTTCCATCCTGATCATGTAACCACATTTCATTTAACTGTCTAAGATCACGAGAGATTATTTTTATTGGAATTGGTATTGTATTTAATACCCTTGTAAAAATACCGCCTAGTTAGTAACGCTAGACGGCCTTTGCGAAAAATTTTTATTCCTACCATAACGAGATTACGTTTTAAAAATATAAATATAAAATAACGTAATTTTGACAACGGAATAAATATCAGAAATCACAAACGTGTTTTTATGGTTTATTATTTTCTACTAGACTTTTCCTTTATGTGGAAGTTATATTTGGGGATAAATATTTAAGTATGATATTGTTCCCAAATAAACTTTTGTTTCTTCCTATATCATAACGACGAACACAATGCGGCATCTTTCGAGTATCGAGATGGTGTTTTATATCGTTCACACATCTACTCTTTCTATTTTAATAACTGTTGCATGAGTGTCAATAAATGTGTTATAACATATTAATAAAAAAATACTACTGTGACAACCCTAGTTTACACTACATCACGAATGGATATCAGCGTAATCATTTATTTACATACATTATAACATCTACCTCTCATCTTGGAGCTGCGTTATTCGTTTTGTACCGTTGGTCATGTCATTCGATACATCGTTCATCGGCCAGTGTGGGTCTCACGCGATCGATTGCCTTTATAAAGTGCAACGCATCTGTATCACGAATATGTAATCATAACGACGAACTACACTTCGACATGGCAGCTGGGTCACGAGACGCCCGCTAACCACTACCGGCGACCCCAATGCACTGACACCATTAAACAATTGCATCTTAGTAATACAAGAAATCACAATCACAGCTGTGGTATGTAAAAAGTCCTACTTATGGAATCGGCCGCGGTCATTTGTGTACAAATCTTGTTGTTGTATCGGTAACCTAAGCAGTAATAACAAGATTTTTCTCTGTCCAGCACCATATCTTTTGTGTTGTATGAGTGTCATTCCCTTCTATATAATATGTTGGTTAAATATTTTTTTGTCGAATGATAATGCTAATATTTACACACAAGTTCATAAGATGATAAATCAAAAGTATTTAATCTAATGAACAGTTCTCAAAATTCTCTCATAATTCTCTTATTGGGCGCCTGTTAACGTTTACAACGACTAAAATTATGTAGACAAAATATGACCTAACTGGGCGCCTGTTTAATGAAACAACCACAAGAAAACTATACAAACAAAAGATGGCCCATCCGTATTTAGCGACCCGCACGGATCGGGCCAAGTTGCGGTTCCGTATAGTGCGTCCGAGCCGAGTCTGTCAGTGCGAGTGTCCGCGCGGGGAGTGGGGCCGGCCGCAGTCCGTCGCTAAAACGTGTTGTGTCCGCGCAGGGCGTCCGGCGGCGGCTGCTCGCCGGGCAGCTGTGGCGGCGCGTCGCCGGCGCCCGCCGTCTCGGCGCCCCCCTCGGCCGGCGCGCCGCCCCCCTCGCCGCACCACACCGCGCTGCCGCCCCACCAGGTCGGTAGCCCCCACCCCGCCTCCCTTCCACCTTTGTCGCACTAAAACAAACTCGTAAGCTCCCCGCTTGCATGTCGCGGCGCCCCAGTCGAGACAATATTGTGTGTCTGCAGCGGACTAGCATGGAACGCCTCCTGCACATGACATGTGATCACAGCTCTATTCGCTCACGCTCGTGTCGGCTAGAAATTGTAACCGGTGTGTATGATGTCGGAGAGAGGAGTGATTGATGTGAAAAATTTGTGAAGTGCTTGATCCGTGCTATGCACATTCGAACGTGACATTCGACGCGTCGTCGTGTTATGGAGTGAGGTGCGGTTTCGAACGACGTAAGCGGCTGACGTGTGGCGTGTGTCCGTAGGCGGGTGGCGCGGTGCCGACGACGCTGCACACGCCGGCGCCGACGCCCGACCCGCACGCGCCCCCCACCCCCGCGCCCCCCTCCGCGCCGCCGCACAAGCACTACGCGCAGGTACACCCGGCCCACTGCAATGTTACACGGTGACAGTGAACAAACTTCTTAACGCAATCCGAACTTGAAACATTCATAAAAATATGTACGTGTGTACTTTTTATATGTATACGCACGTAAGAAGTTATACTCCTTTTGCGGTAACGTGTAAAAATACACAAAAGTGTAATAACTGAAAGTTTTATCTCGTGTGCTTATACTGTTTTATTTGTCAATTTTTTTTGTTTAATTAAATTGTAGTAGAAGTGCTGGAAATATAAAAAAAATTACTGGTTGCTATTGAAATACAATTAATTTGGTCTCACGCATCGTAAGAATTAACCCTCAGCATTTTTTACAAACACGCCATAAGAAGTATAACTTGAATGAAACGATTAGTATGAGTTAGAAGTAGGCGATGTTACAGTTGATGTATGCAAAACTTTACCTTCCGTGATTCATCAATTGACCAGTTACTAATCATATCCATAAGCGGTCGTATCCGTGTGGCGCGCTCATCTCGGAGCGTGTGAGTGACTGTTACGCGTTAGAATTTAATTAAAGTCTTCTTGATAGATATTTAAATATATTTATTTAATTCCACTTATTTATTATTACAAGAGTTACACAATACAATGGTTACATCAATTCCACAATATATCTTATATTACATCCGTTAATTATTCACATCCCTCTTTTTAACCACAGTGTCTACTAATGTTTTGGCTTGCCAGATGTTTGTTTTTATTTTTAAGTTTTAACATTATTTTCATGTTTATCAATATGAAAAGGATATAATATTTATTTTAGGAATTAACCTTTATTTGGAGATATGGCTTTTTATTTATTAACAATTCACTTTCATTTCTTTATTAATTTTATTATAAGATTAGCTTAATTTAATAGTGTACAATATTCAAGAGCATATTCATAAGCACTTTTACATACGGATGTAGAAAAAGATTCAATATAACGATATTTTGGATTCTGTGTATCGGTATTTTCAGTCGATATATTTAGTTTCGATATAACAATCTTTTCGTACTTTTTCTACATATTGTGATGTTCAATCTTAAGTGCAGAGATTGGCACTATAAACAATTTAAATTTCTAAAAGCTTTCATTTAGTTTCACCTGTCCGTATGTTTGTCATCAAATCTTTCAAATTTTGATTTGATCCACTTTCTGATTTGGTTTACCGACTGAGCTGAAATTTTTCACACACGTGTGAATCGCGTGACAATGCAATATTATGATGACACGGTGCTGATCTGATGATTGAGCTGGTAGGTGGCCGAAGGAACTTCACAAAGTACATGCGTTCATTCGCAAAGTACGCTTCGCAAAGGATATAAAAACTCGTTTTTATATGGATTTTTTTTTTTCAAAAAAAAAACTTTTTACCTATTTTTCTTTTACCAACGGCTGGTTTCAATACTCAATCTGCAGATACTAGAGATTGGTTACTCGAGATAAAATTTTCGACGTAAGTGTTATAGTGTCAAATACCTATCGCTAGTAACCAGATCTATCTGTAGGTAGAATATTAAAACCGGCCGTAAATGTAGTGTCCGTGTAAATATTTAGCCGAGTGCGGTTAGGAGCTGTAAATATATCGTAATATATTAACACTAAAATGACTTATCTAATATATAAAATTCTCGTGTCACGGTGTTTGTAATTGAACTCCTCCGAAACGGCTCGACCGATTTTCGTGAAATTTTGTGTGCATATCGGCCAGGGTGGAGAATCGGACATTTATTTTTCATCCCCCGAAATATTAAGGGTGGTCCACCCCAAATATTTTTTTCTACCCTACAAATTCCTTAGAAATAATTTATACGGCAAGACAACGTTTGCCGGGTCAGCTAGTTGCTGAAGAAATCAAATTATTACCCGTTTGGGTAATACTTACCGTGTCTACTTAATCACTTTATTTTCATGTATGGTTGGATCATAAACGTCATCTTCCTTCGGTATTACATTAGTTTATAATCATTTAGGTTAAAAGGAATTTGAGAAGTTTTTGAAAATTAATTTATGTGTCTAATCTCAATAACGTTATTTTTTGCCGTCAACTGGTGAACAGGTATGCAAATTGCATAATTTATTTAATTGCTTGGATTTAATATGAGGCACTTAAGTTGGTTTTGAATTCTTACACAATTTTCTTTTAAAGTACTAGCATGTATGTGACTTTTAAACCTCTTGGTCCGCTCGTGCACTTTCATAGTACCACCACGTAAGTCAAACATTGCGCAGCTATGAAATTGAAAGCTAAAAGTGACTGTGTTCGGTCGCAGGCTGGAGCACCCCGTGAAGCGGTTCAAGGCGGAGGCGCGCGAGTGGAGCGAGGAGCTGGCGCTGTGTGGGGGTGCGGCCCACGGCGCCGTCGACTTGTACGCCGGCGCGGCCCACTCGCCGCCGCCCGCGCCGCGCCCGCTGCTCGCCGACCTCAAGCAGGAGCGCCACGACGTCAGTGCACCTCGCTGAGTTACCGATTCTGCTAGAATTATGAATGATGTCACTTCGATAGACCACTTGTGGTCGTCTTTAGTCAAAATTAGCACTAAAGTAAGAAGACGAAATGTTGTCGAGACTTTCGTAGCATTACGGCCACTTAGCTCAGTTGGCTAGAGAGTTTTACCCAGAAGACGAAGCTTCGAATCCTGGCAACGCATACGTTTCGCTATATTAGTTGACGGTTCACCTCCGCAGGACGACTCCAAGGAGTACAAGAACCTGTTCACGTCCGACGGCCTGTGCCCCACGCTGAAGGACCTCGACCAGATATTCGACAACTCGGACGACGCGGCGAGCGGCGACGAAACGGTGAGGCTCGCGAGGGGCGGGGGGCAGGGGAGAGACGGCAGAGGCCGAGAGCGGGCAGTGACGAGAGTGGGCGTTTGGGCGCAGCTGGCGGCGGCGGCGGGCGGCGAGGCGGGCCGCTGCGAGGAGGCGCGCTGCGGCGGCCGTTGCGTGCGCGCCGAGGAGCTGAGCAAGATGTTCCCCACGCCGCCCAGCATGGAGGCGCACGCGCAGCCCTCGCCCGGCTTCTCGCTGCCCGACGACGCCACGCCGCAGCCGCACCGCCATCTGCTGCCCGGCTCGCCGCCGCCGGACCCCATCGAGGTACGTTGCTTTTTCATTCATTATTTTCCAACGACCTTTCGACCACAATGAAGCCTTCATTCAAAGCTCCTTTGTATCGAATGGTGTTACTTTATCATCATCAACAGGCCACCACGAAGCACAATCCTGAGCTACCTGCATCCATAAACTTCCCACACATTTGCACAAATAGTCACTCCATCTAGTGTGGTGGGGTCGTCGTAAACTAAGATGGTCAATGCGAGACGCCACTCGAGAACTTTCGTTCCGGGGAACCGGCCAATTGCCACAATCATATACTGCCTGATTAATAACAACTGATAGATTTAACGCTTCATTTGATGTTCTATCATATTATCGGATAAGGTAAATTCCAAACAAACTCAGAATCACCATATAGCTATAAAATCATGAAGCGAAAGCTTCGTTCGTCTGTGCAACAATTTATCATCCATTTCTACGTACTCCGTCGCGTTGCAGGACTGGTCGTACGTGTTCAAGGCGCCGACGGTGTGCAAATACGTGGGCTCGTCGAAATACTCGCCGCTGACGGCGCTGCCCAGCCAGCTGCTGCCAAGCGTTGCGCTGCCGCCGCACGCCGTGTACCTGCCGCGTTGGCAGCTCGACTCCAAGCGGGAACCCGACCCCGATGCCGATACGCAACGTAACGGTAAGCGTTCGCTGTTCCAACTGCCCAATGGGCGAAACTTGTATTAAGCTGAAATTTTGCACATATGTGTAAATCGAGTGACAATGCAATATTATGATGGCATGGTGCTGATCTGATAATGGAGTTGGTAGGTAGCTTGTATTAATTTTTGTAGGTGGTAGGTTCACGAAATAGCTTCGGCGGTTGCCCAAATTGGCAGGTTATCTGAAAAAGTACCATGATCTCACAGAAGACCGTTGTGAAGTGGTAGTGTTATACTTCTGCGTTTCTTGTGGTGAGTGAGGTTGCCGGGGCCCACTTTATTAAAAGTCGGCAACACATCTGCAACCCTACGGGTGTTGCAAATGTCCATGGACGGCGGTTATCGCTTAACATCAGGAGAACCACCATCTCGCTTGCCACTCTCTCATTAAAAAAAATATTTAAAAGTCGTTATAGCCTTGAAATTTTATCATCATAACTTAATTAACAAATTAAAAAACATTTTTCCATTATTTATTACTTGGTTAAACAATTTAATTCAAACTGCCACTGCCACACTGCCACACCATATATTCATAAAAAGTCCACTAACTACGACAAGTCGGAAAGTTTTGTTGTACTTACTGTACTTTTTTTTATTTACTCTGAGTGATATTTTGTAAATACGAGAATTTGAGAAAACAAATGTCTAAAACCATCTACGATGTTCTCTCCAGGCTCGACCAATAGTACAAACAGCGGCAGCAGCGGCGGCGGCGTGAAGAGGCCCGCGTCGCCGAGCGTGGAGGCGCGGGCGCCGAGCGCGCCGGGCTCGGTGGCGCCAAGAGCGGCCGCGGAGGCGGGCGCGCCGAGCGCAGCCTCCGCGGCGGCCCCCTCGCCGCGCCGCAGCCCGCTCACGCCCGCATCCGCCCCCGCCCCCGCGCCCGCGCCCGCGCCCGCCTCCGCGCTCGCGCCCGCCGCCTCGCCACAGCCGCCCTCCGCCGCCTGTCCGCTGCTCCTCAACGTGCTGCTGGCGGACACCGTGCTCAACGTCTTCCGCGACCACAACTTCGACAGCTGCACGCTGTGCGTCTGCGACACTGAAACGTCGGTATGTATCCGCTCTTTACTTCCCTTACGATTCATTGTGAAAAAACATACATATACGGTACGAGTTACATATAGTTCATGAGGTCCCAGGTGGGGATGTAAAAGGTTAAAATATTGCTTAAATTAGTTATTTTCTTGAATCATTATTAAATGGAGAGAGAAACATAAATAAGAGCGTACTCGGTCAACGGTCGGTCCAGAACTGGCGGGCGGCCTCGTGTGAGGCCTAGTTGAGGAGGAAGACGTAAGCGGGTTCTGACCGTGCAGGTGGGCAACATCCGCGGCGCCGACGCGGTCACGTACCTGACGCACGGCGAGCAGGCGCCCGGCGACCACGAGAGCGTGCGCTGCTCCTGCGGCTTCAGCGCCATCGTCAACCGCCGCCTGGCGCACCGCGCCGGACTCTTCTACGAGGTGGGTGTCAGTCTATAGCGCTTTATAAATGGAGAGGATTGAACGTGGGAGTCATTATGCACGATCCGTGACCTTAGCAAGGAGTTAGTTAATGTATAAGCATATTCAACAAGATCTATTATTTATTTTTTTAAAGCAAAAAAACCTGTGTGTCTATTTATGTACACAAGTAAGATGCTACACTTCTTTAGCGTAAAAAATGTAAAATAACGAACAATGTACCCCGTATGCCAGTACTAATCGTTTGTTTGGTTTAATTAAATAATTGGGAATTAACGCCAAAAAGTTATCGGTCGTCGTGTAACTAATCGTTTGTTCGGTTTAAAAGGAGTGTAATTAAAAACGTTTCGTGCGGCGGCAGGACGAGATGGAGATCACGGGCCTGGCGGAGGAGCCGGGCGGGCGCGGGCGGGGCGGCGTGCGCGGCGCGTCGCTGGCGGACGTGGCGGGCGTGCTGGCCGCGCAGTGCGCCGCGCCCGCCGGCGGGCCCGCCTCGGCGCTGGCGCGCGCCGCCGCCGCCACGCCGCCCGCGCACGACCACCTGCGCCTCAACCTGCTCGAGTCAGTACATTACATAGCCTTTTTATCTACACATACATACCACCGCGACAATAAATGAACACGCGTCTAACGCTGCTTGCCAATAATCATAAAAAAATATTAACGTTAAACAAAATTTGTAACATCCTGTACAACTGACTGATTCATACATTCAGAGACTTTTTCATTCGTTGCCACAGCGCCGCATTACAAGCCCCTCCTTCTAACAGTATGTTTTGTTTCTTTTAAATTCATTCAACCCATTCATATGCTTTGTGGCATTTACAAATGAACTTTACATTAAAGTTTTATACGTAAGGGGGTGTTCTAAAATTCTTTGTTTTGGAAAATTTGATAACTCGCTAAATATTGATGTTAAGAGAATGTAAATCATTAATACAATTTTAAAAAGTTATCCTCTATATGTGTGTTCATTTATTGTCGCGATGCTAAAGACACGCTGTATAAGAGATTTCCACCGATAATTGTAGTAGTGGGTTTGAAAATTTTGGTGGGATTATTCCTTTCGCCGAGTAGAGGTCAGCTAAGTGGATTTTACGAAATTCCACAAAACAACATTTGTCGAATTAGCTAGTTACATATATACGTGCCTCTTTAGAAGACATCTTTCATTTATTTATCAATTGTTCTATTGACGTGCAGGTACAGCGACGGAGGCGCTGCGGCCGCGTGCGCGCTCCGCGAGGCGGCAGTGGGCCCCCCTCCCGCGCCCCCTGCCCCGCCCGCTCTTCCCCCCGCGCCCGCGCCCGCTCCCGCCGCCCCCTCTGCCGTGCACCGGTGGCCCTTCATTGGGGCACGGGCGCCGCGATCATCGCGCGATGTCGTCAGGTACATGAGGAGCAGCGTACGGTCGCTCTATAAATAAGTTATAAGCAAATTCAATTTCGTGTTTCCTTCATTCTTTTAACTCAATATGTCTCGACGATTAAATTATTTCATATAGGTAGCGTGTTGGTTCTAAAAAGGAAACATACGAAATTATTGCAGATTAATGCGCCGCCTTCGACCTCTGCTGCAAGATGCCATCCAGAAACGGTGTTGTGGAGCGCGGATGTGGGACGGCGTCACCGGCCCGCTCACTTGGCGACAGTTCCATCGCCTGGCGGGACGAGGCAACGAGGACCTGTGCGAGCCGCAGCCGGTGCCGCCGCTGCTGGTGGGCCACGACCGCGACTGGATCTCGTTGTCCCCGTACGCCCTGCGCCACTGGGAGAGGCTCTCCCTGGAGCCGTACTCGTACGCCCGGGACGTGGCGTACGTGGCGCTCGCGGCGGAGGGCGAGGCGCTCACCGATCCGCTGCGCGCTTTCTTTCGCGAGCTCTCGACCGCTTACGAGGCGTGCCGGCTGGGCAGGCATCAGCCGATCGCGAGGATAGCGCGGGACGGGATCGTCCGGACGTCGCCGGCCGAGCGCTGCGATTCGGACGAATGGGCCGGGGAGCTGCCCCCGGGCCGGCTCGGCGAGTACATCCGCGCCTACGCGGAGACGTTGCGCGAGCTGGTGTCGCAGCTGTCGCCGCTCGGCATCGACCGCGCGCTGTTCGAGGGCGAGCGGCCGACGGGCATGCGGCCGCCGGCGGCGCCCGAGCAGCCGCCCACGCCGGGCGCGCCGCCCGCCGCCGGCGAGCTCGAGGCGGAGGCGGGCGCGCCCGGCGCCGCGCACGCGCCCTGGGAGGAGGACGAGGCGGGCCCGCCCGCCCTCGTCATCTACCTCGTGGAGCCGCCCGCCGCGCACGCGCACCACGCGCACGCCCTGCACGCGCTGCTGCGCCTCGCCGCCCAGGCGCACCACCACCTGCACCACCACAACCCCTTCATCAAGGTCGGGAACGCGCTTCCGATGCTATGTCGCTGTTCAGGTACAAGTTTTTGGGGGTGCGAATTGTCAACGAGACCGGTGCTCATTTCCAGATCGTTTCTCTCGACGGCGTGTACGAACTGTGGGGCGGCCGTGGCGGCTGCGGCGTGGAGCTGCGCACGCTGGCCTTCAGCGTGTTCAGCGGCGCCCGGCGACTGCTGCAGCACCAGCCCAACGGGAAATCGCTCACCGGCTTTGGCACCGCGGCCAACGCCAACCTGTTCCTCAATTCCAAAGACGTGAGTGCAATGCGTGAAGCGGGAGGTAGCTCGCCCCGTTCCGTGTGCTGAAGTGGTGTCGTGTGCGCGCGCAGGAGAAGAACCGCGCGCCGTACCGGCTGTTCTCGCCGGCGTGGGTGCTGGCGCCGCCGCGCGCGCTCAAGGAGGTGGCCGAGACGTGGGGCCAGGCGTGCGGCGAGCAGTGCTCCGTGCTCTTCGTGGCCTACTGCCTGTCGCACGACCAGCGCTGGCTGCTGGCGGCCGCCACCGACGCGCGCGGCGAGCTGCTCGACACCGCCGCCATCAACATCCACGTGCCCGCGAGGTAACTGCGCTTTCGTCTTCGCCTATTCCTAGCGAAAAATAGTGAGGATGCTAAAAATTTATTATCTGTTGCACGACGTTCGTTCGGAAAGTATGACCTTACAAAGCCCAGCTTGAAATAGAAGCGTTATTATACTTCTGCGTTTCGTCTGGTGAGTGAGGTAGCGGGGGCCCATTTTAATAAATGATAGCATCTTTTATTGAAATGGGCTCGCATTTGTAACCCTACAGATGTTGCAATTGTCAATGGGCGGTGGATATCACTTAATATCAGGTGAACCGCCAACCGGTTTGCCACCTTCTCTTCTTCTTCTTCTTCTTCTTTCTGAATGCATGTATTATATCCTTAGGTCTCGAAGGAGGCGGTCGGCACCGGCGCGACGGCTCGGTCTCACCAAGCTGATGGACTTCACGTTGGGCGTCATGTCGCAGGCCGCGCAGCCCTGGCGGCTGGTCGTCGGACGCGTTGGTCGCATCGGTCACGGCGAACTCAAAGGTATGTGATATGTCCACTGTTAAACATGACAAACTAGTTTTTTTATCAACACTCCAACAACAGAAATTATCAACAAAAGAGGAGGAGATTTTTAACTCGACCGTATTTTTTTTTATGTTCGTTACCTCATAACTGTCGACTGGGTGAACCGATTTTGATGGTTATTTGAAATCTGGTGCTTCCCGTGTGGTCCCGTATTAATTGCATTGGTATTGAGCACCGGAGATACTTACGGAACTCGTAAAATTCAATTATAAAATCAATACAGAGCGAGATCTGCAGTCGGTTTTGGTTTTCGTTATAAAAAGAACTTGTTTTCTACACATGTCTTACTTCCGTCACGTTTTTATATCTGTTACTGTTTCTCAATTCGATAGACAAACAATAGCAAAATGAAATAATTTAAAAATCAAACAGTTAATTAAATAATGAATTATTTTTACCTTAAAAATATGTGACTTTGAAGTTGAAATATGCTGCGCTTTAGCGAATATTAGATGTAAGAGTCAGAAAGGTTAAAGTTGTGAGCACAACCGCTCGCCATCCTTAGAATCCCGCTTAGTCCGTCAGTATGCTTGTGTGTACGGTGCATTCGTACGCTGCACACTTTCGCACGCCAGTACGTGCTTATGCACAGTCTGTCTCAAGGCATTTAATTTAAATAGTTAAAATTTTATTATTTAAATGTCATACATAAGTTACACCATTATAGAAGCTGGCCAAACATTAAAGCTATATAGTTATACTATATAGCTTTAATTAAAACAAAGTTATTATATTTAGTGTTAAAATAAAAAACAGATAGAGATAAGTCTGTGGTTGGATACATGTCTTATTTCTATGTGTTCTGTAATTACCGAACGGCTAGTATCTATGGTGGTTTAAAAACATGGGTAATAGAGTCGTTTTAGATTTGAGCACTAGCATTAGCATGAGGATGAGGCGGGCACTAAGAGTGTTGGGTGGGCAGGCTGGAGCTACCTGCTGTCGCGCAAGAACCTGGTGCGCGCGTCGGGCGTGCTGCGCGAGATCTGCGGCAGCTGCTCGGCGCTGTACCCGGGCGGCGCGCCGTGCGTGCTCTCCGCCTGCCTGGTCTCCACCGAGCCTGACCCCTGCCTGCGCCTCATGGCCGACCGCTTCACGCCCGACGAGCGCTTCTCGCAGGCCTCCATCCAGTCGCACCTGCACACGCCGCGCGACGTCACCGCCACGCACATCCTCGTCTTCCCCACCTCCGCCACCACCCAGGTACTGGGTCATCTATCTACAGAATCATCATCATATGCGATATTAGAGCCAGCGTAGCGACTCCTACTAACCCGACCCCTTCCGGCCGCCAGTCGAACCAGATGCCGTTCGAGCCGCCGATGGCGAACGGCGAGGACAACGACATCATGTTCCTGGGCGTGGACATGGGCGACGAGGACATCGGCGAGGACAACATGGCCGACCTGCTGATCGGCGACATGTTCAACCACATGTGGGCGCAGAGCAGCCCGCGCGCCTCGCCGCGCCGCCACGACGACGACGCCGCCGGCAGCCGCGACGGCAGCCCCGCGCGCCACGCCGCGCTCCACGCCGCCGGCGGCTACCACCACGCCGACGACCACCAGCCGGTGCGACCGCTTTTCTTCACCAGTCATTTAAACTCGATCACATTCAGATGTGTAGAAAAAAGGACGGAAACTTTTTAGCCGCTGTGAGAAGCCACGTCTTCGGGATTCGCGCCCATACGCTTTAACCACTAAGTTAATTGCCTGATTGCTACACAGACGTTTTTTACATACATTGTTTTTTTTGCATTTGATATGCAGCGAAAAAGTTTTCGTATTTTTTTTCTACACATTGTAATGTTTCACCTTAAGTGCAGAGTTTTGCACCATAAAACAATTTAAATCATTAAGTTTGCTTCCAGAGCAACCTGTGATTTTATTATTGTATTGCCATTTTCATCCAATCATAAATAAACAGTTTTTCTCATGCTGCATTGGTAAATCAAATAACATAGTATTGTATTTATGTATGTGTTATAATAAAAAATTCTAACCGTCTATTTGATTGCATCATCGTCTACCGCATGCGGGAGAGCGCGAGGTGCGCCCCCCGCTTGGAGTCACGGTACGTTCCCCGGCTGGCGGGCCAACTTGACACTGAGCGGTGTGACCGGTGACTGTGCAGGAGCAGATCGGCACGATGCTGCAGCAGCCGCTGGCGCTCGGGTACCTGGTGTCGACGGCGCCGCTGGGCGCGATGCCGGCCTGGTGGTGGGCGGGCTGCGCCCACCTGCGCGACGCCTGCCCCGCCTTCCTCAAGAACGCCCTCCACCTGCACTCGGGCAGCGCGCAGACCTCGGACGACTTCACGTCGCTCACGCAGCGTCGAGACAACAACTCGCACCCGCTCGACTCACAAACCACCACCGATGTGCTCAGGTGCGAACAGCGTCTCTTTGCCTTCAGCACTAGTATTGTTCTTGGCCGCGGCGACCTCATTTTTCGAATTCGCCTCTTCGGTGAAGGATGGGGTTTTATATTTTGTTATTTGTCCCAACCCACTAGGTTCATAAGACCTGTGTAAATGGAAAGTCAATGGGTTCTGGTGGCTCAGGATCATACTTCGTGACAATCTATCAGGGAGGCCTATGTTCACCAGTGGAATCAAACAGACTGAAATAATGATGATGATGATTTGTCCCAACCACTACTTCGACCTAGAAAGATCTGTTGTAGTCTTCTCTTCGAAAATATAGCTCCCTTACTGTAGGGTACAATATTCCGTGTTGTAAGAATGTTTTACTTACAAAAACTTCAAGTGGACAAATACTGAGATCCTAAACGATTATTGGTCACAGAAGTATTTGTCTTGTGTGGAGATCGAACCCACGACCCCCGGCGACGAAGCCAATGCCTTGGCAGCTGCGCCATAGAGTCATCATAGACGGGGTTAACTGCGATTTTTACACACAAGAAGCCCAATAGAACATACAGACACGGTTTGAAAATTACCACTGCCAGGCACTAATTATGAATTTGGTTGTAGTATAGTTTTGAACTAGGCGTACACATGCGTAACTGCGTCGTTTACATCCAGGTATGTGCTGGAGGGTTACAATGCGCTGTCGTGGCTGGCACTGGACGGGACTACTCACGACCGCCGCTCCTGCCTACCGCTCCACGTGCAGGCGTTAATGCAGCTCTACCACACGGCCGCAGCGCTCGGCTAGCCCCAGTAGCCTGAATATAGCCACCCCACCACTGTTCCCATCAATATGACCATTTCATCGTTTTCGCGTTCTGTCTGCGAAGTACAATAAGTAATGCATCAAATTACTAAATCCATAATTGAGCTGTTAGAAACAAAAAGCATATTGAGATGTTCCGGGTATTAAAAAAATGTACTGCATATTTTTATAAAAACCTAGAGTCGTGTTTACACTTGTGTTGATACACTATTAGGCATTGTGGATGTTACAGTTTGAATTTCATAATTATAAATGTTAGCCAAAACCACTTTGCTTATACTTATTTGGACGCGATTATTATAAATTCCGCACCTATGTTGTGCAATTGTTTTTAGTGTAATTTTTCGATACTTGAAGTGTTAGGTAAAGAAATTCTAATTTAAATTGTGAAATGTAAGGAGAACTCATATGCAAGCTAATGTCGTTTTCAAATTAAGCGGTGATATTTCTTGTTTTGATGACAAGTGAAAAGTCGGGAATCATATAAGTAAAATGTATTTCTACCGTAATACGATGGTTTATGGTCCATTGGGTGGTCGAGACTTGAATGAGATTGTTATTTATATATTTGGTGCAATTTAGGTGACACCAAAAATTGTTGAATGAAATTTTACAGTTGAAAGATCATTTTGATGTAAATCTTGAGTATTTTGCTGAAATACTGGAATGCCTGATAATACACACTACATAATCTGGATATTTATATAACAGTATTATGTGATTAATTAATATTTCCAATACTATTGTAATAATATCAATATTTATTACTGATGATTGAAGTTTGACCCAATTAGTATTTTCTTTATAGAATTCATTTAACCAGAACTCTTTTTTATATTTTTTAAATAAGACACTTAACTGGTTTTGACAATTTTATTGACAATGAAATTAAACATATTCATGGACATTTTATATACAAAATATACCTCCAGCAAGAGTCAAACTCCAGAATGACAGTACTTAGATTAGCTACTATTGATAAGGATTGTATTTAAAAAGGACATTTAAGCTAAAGATATTGTTGTATAAAGCCTTTATAAGGGCACTTGCAGGAGATGATTATTTCAGAGTAATATATAGTCTATCTAATGGTGGTGTGTGGATTTTTATTGGAATGTTTCTTGTAAGTTGTGATTACATCATTAGACTCATACAGTTTTTGCTTGAAAGGTGTTTCAAACAATTTGTTGTGCATATAATTGAATGTAATTCCAACTTTCTAGGAATATAAACTGGCCATTTTCCGGAGTAAATGTTGCCCCGCACAAACTCCTTTAAATATTGAAATGTTATAAAATATAATAGAAAAGTTAAAAAAAAATCTAGTTAAGATGGGAGTCGCTTTGTTATAGTATAACAAAATCTTACAATGGTCCAATTCAACTTAGAGGACGAGTTTTTGAAGTTTGTTACTACCGTTATATTGAAACTTAGTGGAGTTTAGGTCACTTCATTTCTTATCTATACCTCTTGCATAATAAAGTACAGCACTTCCATTGATGTCTCTCGCTATATTTCATTCTTCCGTGATCTCTCTCTCTCCATAATTTTTATATGAACCTCATTTTGTTTAGTATTATGACATAACATTACCCTTAACATATTGCCTTAGAGCAACATGCAATATTTTTAGTATATAATAACTTATGTGAAATATGTTATATTGTCTACATTTTCCTTCTTAAGTTTAACTTTTACACTCTTCTTTATTATATTTTTACTATGGTATGTATTGCGGCCATTTTATAATACAATCTAATTTATTTTGTTTCCATATTTAACTTTTATATATGTTTTATACTGCAAATCTAATAATCATATAATGAATCATACAATATACTTTGCTAAAGTTATTAACGACAAAAGAAACATTAAATTTTAAATAGAACCTGTTCTAAATTATGTTTATAAATTATTCACAATGTCCAACACAGATATTTTCTGCAAATTTTTACGAAACATTTTATTTTGTAAAAAATTTGTCCCTTTTTAACTCCAAAAATAATACGCTTTCAATTTATATCTTTCTGTACATTGTCACAAGTTTAGTATGACAGTTGTAATAAATGATGTTATTACGTTGTTGAGCTGTGTAGAATGTAATATATAACTTTTATTTTATGTTGCAAACCGGTATGAATTACCAAAGGAATTAGGTATTTGAGTAGTGTTTTAGATATTTTTTACCAACCTTATTTCTCTATACAGAATTCGTTTCACAGGGTTCTTCGTTTTTTAATCGATGTAATATTATATGAATGTCGAAATTTACGCTTGAGTACTCATTTGAATTAAATTTTATTTTTATAGGTTTTTATATTTTACGTTGGTACACCATGAAATTATTTTTTAATGTTTGTATCCAAACTCGGCTTAGATGTCGTAGATTAACATTTATAGGAAATTTTTACCTTAGGTGAATTGACCATTATCTTAGCGTCAGAGTCCTCGTGTACGGTTAAATATCCAGGGATCAAGCTATAAATCGGTTTACACGGCCGTCACCGGCGCGACACAAACATTAATATAGTGTGAATCTTTGCATAACGTAACCTTAAGTAAATTGCGGCCACGCGTGAACTACTCTGGGTAAACTTAGGAAAAGAAATAAAATCCGTTTTACTGGTGTTTTCTAGCAATGAAAATTATACATCAATAGTCAACAAAGTAAATTAGGAAAAGAACAAACCAATAAACCGTGTTTCAATTAGCATTTGTATTATTAGACGTCGTTTTATAAAGATATAGATCGAACCCTTTGAAACAACACGTGCGATGTTGGTTCGTCGAATCTCTTGACAGTTTGGTAGTTATATTGAATTTTCTATTTTAATATATACATATATTAAAGAGTAAGTAAATAAATATACATGTAAATATGTCCGAGTGCGTGTTCTGGCCAGTGCGAACGGTCGCGTGGCTTCGAAATTAATTCCATTTTGGTAGTGTCCCCTGTCGGGCCGATGCAGAGCTAGCTGTCTAACGTTTAATCCCGTTATTCGCTTTTGAAACAATATCACATCGTATACAGACTATTGAGTTTTTGTTGCTTAATAATAGAATATTAATGTTCTTTCGTTTCTATGTATTTATATGAGTGGCGAGAGGTGATCGTAGGAAAATTGTACAGTTTTGTATGATAAAGCGGCGACGGTATACATAAATTATTGAACGGTGGCAGCGGCCAGTCCGCTACTTAACTGAATTATGCCTAGTTGAAAATGGAAATGTTTTAAATGTGTTACAGCATTTGAGAATATTTAATGATGTTGTATATAGTTTATATTTTGTTTTTGTAAAAGGACATTTTGTACATATATAGGAAGGACGTAGTGTGGAGTACCGTTAGTTATTTGCCCACTTTGCCGACGAATAATGGAGCACGTTTTAAAGAAACCACTCGTAATATTTTGTACAGTTGTTAAGCGCGATTCGTAGTTGAATGAATTATTTTTAAGATTTCGTTTTTGACCCTTTTTGTTATTGTGAATTTGTCATTTTTTTAGGGAATTGGGATTATACTGTACATAAACCACCATTTTGTCATATATAGCCGTAAGCAGTCAAATCTGATGATTGATGTGGAAATCAAATTTTCTAAATGGAGCAATCATTAGAAAATCGTAAACAAAACTAGCGTAATACTTGATATTAATATAACTTTATAAATAACTGTGAAAATAGGTAATAACAATTATGAATAAAATATTACATATTTAAGCCTTCTTTTATTTATTTCAATTTATATTTCGAGTGTATATTCGTCATTTTACCTCTGCGTCGAAGTTGGATTTACGTAACCGGACTAACTGTTAGTAGGTAAACATACTCGATAGCAACAGCACAGTCCTTCTAATAACAACCTAATATTTGTCTTGTCCATGTTAATCTTTAGGGGAGTCCCCGTTGAAAGGACTGGAGGTCATTGAACACAGTACCAAGATCCTCCAGCGATTCTGCCATGATGATTATGTCGTCTGCATATCGAAGTTCATTAGTCCACATACGCTAGGCATAAAGCAGATAATATTCTTCGGTCTTCTTTATAATCTGGAGCAGTGTGTATGTGGTCTATTATACTAACTTTAATCCATCTTATTTGTGAGGCTGGAAGTCGTCGAGACGTTCAAAATGCCTCTCGAAAACAGTACATAGAAGCGGCTCAGAAGAGATATCGCTCTATAGTTTTACAACAGAGCGTTATACCCTTTCTTTAAGAATAACACCACCACACTTCTGATCCACACCTCTGGTGCACCATCCAAAAAGACGTAATTAAATTAAACGAGCTTTTTAAGGACCACAAGTACAGGTTTTTCACCTACTTTCAGAAGCTCTGCTGTAATTCCGTCCCCTTCTGATTCTTTGCCATTCTTAGGGTGGTTAAGATCCATTATGATCTCACTCAGACTGTCGTCTGGAATATTCTTGGAATAGAGTCGGACAAGCTTCGCCCTTGGATCATTACCTTGTTTGTGTGCGTAGAACATCTCAATCTCATTCAAAACCACTGTTCGACTGTAGATGATGACCCTGCCGTCAGTCTCCAATTTAGTCAATTTTCTTTGACCGATAGACACCTCTGGTGAACTCTTGAGGTTCTTATGACATAGGTTCCGCTACATAACTTTTATAGAGCATAGTATTGAAGTTGCGTAAGAGTCGCTACATATATTTGGAATTCTGCCAATTAAGCCACCCCTGTAGTTTGACATGTCAGTTAAATAATGGAATCACATTTCACGTCTTTTTTTTAAAGAGGTTTTGAGTTTTTGGGTTTTATTTGTGCGGCGGGTTTTATAAAATTTAAGGATGTTGCATTGACAATTGTTAAGAGCTCAGCGTTAATATCGTTCAATGTGCTGAAATTTTCAAGGCATTGAAAGCAATGAAAGCTTTCGGAGTTTTGCATATGGACACGAGATGGTTAGAGTGTGAACTCATCGGATAAGATCCTTCAATCTTAATTTCCTTCAAATTTAATATTCAACGTGTCTCTTATTAATTCAGTGATCACAGTCGGTATTTATCTGTGACAACAGAGACATCATTGAACATTTGCCGCTTGTTCGTCATAATAAATTCAATCTCGTTTATACGGAAAAATCGGGGCTAATCCATTTCTACTCGCTCTTCTGTGGGGCTGTTTGATAATATGTTGTTTTGAATTTTTAACATTCCGACTGAAGGACTTAGTATCCATGGTCCTAAAATAAATTAAAAATAAATCTTTTGTATAAAATAATGTATTTACCTTAGCTAATGCCTAATGGTTTTGACTTTTGACAAACAGAAACAAAAACAACGTCTATGTGTCTGAATAGTCTGAAATTATTTATTTAATTTTTTTCAGATCAAAAATAAATTAAAAATTTCGTAACTGTATAAACATTACGTAAAGTAGTTCATATACAGTTAGACACTTTATAATAATCTGTGTTGCACAAAATTATTAATAAACAATTCATATTCTCTCTAATCTAACTAATCTGTATTTGTATTATTCAAGTGGAGATGAATAGAACATTAATTATGTTTAAAAGTGTCCATGTACCATACTAATAAGAAAAGACGATAATAAGAGTATTCGAAGATGAAAATCAATGAAAAGAATCTTTGCGCATTCGCTTCATCGGCTACGCCAGTCGATCGAGAAGGCTGGTTGGACATGCGAGCCGAAGTAGGTAAAAGCTATCAACGGCGATGGTTTACACTAAAAGGGAACCTGCTTTTTTACTTCGACAAGAAAGCTGATAAGGAACCCGTTGGTGTTATAATCCTGGAGGGATGTACTATTGGTAAGTGGCAAGATCATTATGGGGTAAAAAAAGGGTAAATGTAAATAACTTAAAAAAAGGACTCATGGAGCTTGTTTTATAACGGTGCAAGTAAATTATTTATCGTTAAAACTGTTCTATCCTTATTGTAATCATACTATTTATAAATAGTCATAATAACTTTATAAGTAATAACATGATAATGTTAGAAATGATAAACTTGACAACAGTAAAAATGATTCCACCATGCTTTGTCTGTCTCATTTCCTACAAAAAAATTAAATAATTTTATATATTGCAGAGCTAACAGAAGAGGAATCATACAGTTTTAAAATAGTGTTTCAATGTGAAGGTGGTCGAACATACTACTTGTGCACAAATTCACAGGCTTCCATGGAAGCATGGATGAAAGCACTGGCATGTGCAAGTTATGACTATATGAAGCTAATGGTGCTGAGTTGCAAAGGCAGCTTGATGAGGTTCAAGGCAAGTTTTTTTCTGTTATAAATTATTACTATATAACTCCGAAGATGAAGTGATGGCCCTGGTTAAAGAGAGGGAATGTTCTAGAATAGTGATATTTAATTATTAATTTGGAGAAAAACTACTGACATTATGACTAAAAAGTATAAATCAGAGAAATACAAAGTAAGAATTAAAAAAATAATAATTAAAACATAAGCTAAACTAAGGCATAAGTTTGCAGATAACAATACCTTCATGGCAGCAGAAAAAATAATGGCACCATTATTTTGGCTTCAGAACAAAAATGTAGTAATTGAAAATATCCTAAGTAAAGATATTTATTAGCTTTTTAATATACAGCGTGTCGTTACCATCGCGACAATAAATGAACACATGTCTAACGCTACTTGCCAATAATCATAAAAAATATTAACGTTAAACAAAATCCATACTTAAAAAAAAAATATTTTTCAAACAAACTAATTAAGTAAAAAAGAAACAAAATTTGTAACATCCTATACAACTCGCGCCACAGCGTCGTATTACAAGCCTCTCCTTCTAACAGTACGTTTTGTCTCTTTTAAATTCATTCAACCCATTCATATGATTTGTGACCTTTACAAATGAACTTTACATTACGCTTTTATAGGTAAGGGTCTTCTAAAATTCTTTGTATATCTTCAGATAGATTAAAGTAACAGCCTATACATGTCCCATTGCTGGGCAAAGGCCTCCTCTATACAGAGGGTATCAGGGCATAGTCCACCACGCGGCCCCACTGCGGATTGGCGGACTTCACATATCTTCGAAATATATTTTTTTGTTATATTATTTCGAAAATATGCAGGTTTTTTTCTCACGATGTTTTCCTTCACCGCGGAGCACGTGATAATTCAGCACTTAATGTCCCACTGCTGGGCAAAGGCCTCCTCTGTACAGAGGGTATCAGGGTATTGTCCACCACGTGGCCCCTCTGTGGATTAAAAAATTTTTCATTGTCGTTTTCATGTCCCACTGCTGGGCAAGGCCTCCTATGTACGTGGTATCAGTGCCGGCACCGGGGATCGAACTCAGGTTGCTCGAGTATATTGAATTAAAGGTGAGCGCCCGGACACCGATCACCGATGACCGGCACTCAATACATAAAATATGTGAATTATTTGCTTAAAAATGTATGTTTCACCCATGTTATGGATCATATAGTGAAGATATACCTTGTAATTAAAAACTGAAATTTAGGATGATTTCTGTATGTGATTACCCCCATCACCCACATATAACAATAATTATGTTGTCAATCCATTTTTAATTCCATACAAGGATATATTTTATGTGTAATTCTACTATTTATAGCTGAGGAAGCAGCTGATGTAGCAGCGTTAGTCACTATTTCTCCACCTGAGACCGAGCCTAAGGTGCCCCCACGAGGTCAGCGCTACAACCCCTTCAATCGTGTACCAGATGGAGAGGGTCAAAGTAAAACAGTGCCAGGAAGCAGGCATCGTTAGTATATATTTACTTACATTTTAACAATACATATTCAAATGTATAACCTATTGGTTCTTTCCAAGTTATAAAACAGCTGACTTCAATAAAATATGATTTATTATGAAAAGTAATTTATTGCATGTGTATATTATTCAATATATACATATATTATGAAACTTTAAAATCTGTTTATAATTTTTTATTTAAAAGAAAATTTTCTACTTTTGCAAATTATTCCTTTGTAAGATAATATGTTATAGTATATTTTGATATCAGCTTTTCTTTGGCTTCTTCAATTGTAAACAAGGACAAAAAAAATTTGACCACCGCAACCATTGTTAATTATCAATTAAAACATGTCACTTTTTAAGTATTTAATATTCACTTTTGGTAGATTGTAATCTGTATATGTATTTTAGATTATTTTACTTATGCAATGACTTCATTACAGGCAACTAATGTTTCAACAGTGGGCTTTAAAATATATATGATATCATTGCAGACAAGGAGAATGTCCGCACAGATATGCCACGCAAGAAAGTGCCCTTTCGCGACATCCACACGGCGCACGGTCGCAAAATCCTCGCGCACCGCAGCGAGTGGCGCGCTCGGCTGCGAACCCCGCAGAGACCACCCGAAAAGCCGCTAATACAACTCTGAGCACGACTATGATAGGGAATCAACGCTCGGGCTAAGCCAAGATAGCCCTTTAAGAGATATCTGAAACCCTTAGCAATATAACACAGAGATGACTGTGAAATAATTAGAATACTCGAGAGTATTGTGAAGTGTGTGCAGTATACAGCTGAATACATTAGCTAAGTTGATGGATATATCAATTGAATAGTTTTCTTTTTTTCTCTCTTTAGATTAAATAGGTTTTATTTTTTTGTTTCATGCTGAAACATATAGCTATTTATATATCATTATTGTTTAATTTATTATGCCAGTTTATATGTACTTCTTTAAATTGAATGTTTTTAAGTTTTCAAAAGTCAGTGCAGATATTATGAAATATTATAATTCTTTAACATTGTATTGAATAATTCATATGACATGACTGCCCGACGTACGGCGACAATGTTACATATTTGCTATCTAATATTTTATATTAATTATTATATTAATAATATTTTTTTTATATTGTTATGTAAAATAAAATATTTGTAACATCTTTCAGTGCGATTAATGTCATAATATGCCTTCATCAGAGTAAATATCATGAGAATCGTAAACATTATAATAAGAAGTTTTATTTAAACTTCAATAGGAAGTATACAGTCATTTAGTTCTTAAATTTAGTACTAGTCATATTTTAAGCATGCAGTAGTTTAGAATAATATAAAATTTACGTAAAAATCTCGAGCTATAGTAACTTTTAAATGTGCTTATCAAGTTTATTTATATAGGCGCCCTTTGATACAGGGGATAAATAAATGAAACCATGGTTTTGTATTAAGTAGTTTATTTTTAAAAATCTTTGTTATATAGACCAACACTTTACAATGCAACCAACTATATTAATACAGTGATAATAAATGTGTATAAGTTAATACTGGCTCCGTTGCAACAGTGGCCGAATTTTGTAACGAAATTTAGCCTTATGTTTAGTCTAACTGATTAAGTTATCTTTTAAAGAAACAAATGATAGTTAAAGTTTAGAAGAATGAGAGAAATGAGATGCCACTGCTGCAATGGTGACCTGATAGTAGTCGCAAATAAACCGTAACACGTCGAAGTAAGCACAACGAAGCGGTCCTTTTGGTGTTTTCGAATTGGCGCGAATTAAATAATTGAGCAAATCGCAACAACGTAAGGTGTGGCGCACCCCGGCGGACGGCGTGGGAGGGGACGGCAGTAGTGGCGGTATACTGTTGGTTTAATCATACCCACAAAGTGTTACGTTTGGTGAAACACATTTAAAACAACTGCCCTAATAGTTCAAAAGAGTACGAGTTGTATATTCTGCCTCAATGTTGACTCATCAACCCCCCTGCCTCCCCCAAAATAGTCCCAGCGACGTTCATGCTAATCTCTTCTCGACGTTCATAACGTGGTGAGAATAAACACCGACGTGAGACCAATATGCAAACACAATAAGACGGAAGACGAGAGTTTTAAAAATGCCCAGTTTGGAAAATAAACATGGTAACGAACGAGTCAACACAGATACAAAGGGTTAAGTGATTTATGTCAAACCTTAACATTACAAACAGTGTTAATGATTTAAAACAAAATATGCCTCTATATATATCGTACAGGGTGTTACAAAACATATTTCGGAGGTGACAAAATTTTACAGAATCCATAAAACGATTCTCATATGTTTTGCATAAAATGCATCCCTGAATAAGAAATCATTGTGTTTTACTACAACAAATAACAGAATATAATTTTTCTGTAAAGAAAAGGACCGAATATAATTTCTCCCATATCATACTACGATTTGAAGTAACCTCGTTCAAATGTTTTATAACAACCTGCACTATAAAAAAAAACGTGCCGTAAAAATCCTTTAAAAAAATTCATTCTACACGTCTACTACACCCAAATGCGAATAATATGTGTAAATCTATGTATAAATCTACAAAAATAAACAAGGTTGATTAAAAACTAGAAATTGACACTCGATTCTATCCAGCCGACACGCACACATGGATACCTCACGTTAGCTATATATCGCGGGCGATGTGTGCGTGCCGGCGGGACGGTGCCGTGTCAACTTGTAATGTCAATAGAACTCATAAATAAGATATATTTGGTAACGAACTCCTTAAAAGATAAACAACCAGAGGGGTACTCACTAGAACACGACTGGTTACAATAGTACAATAGACGAGACGTTAGTATTTACACAATGTTACACGTTCCTTTCACTTTACATATTGTAAACACATCACTAACCTGATTTGTCTACATCTAACTTAGGATAGTTACAGAAGATGAAAGAGGTAAACTAACGAAATTCTTATATGTTCCTTTAATCTCTTACTCCATAACGAACAAAGGACCTACAAGAATCAATATAGGGATAAATATTGATGTAGTGATAACATTGCTTGCACACATGTCATTAAATATATGTTCTATATTAAAATTAAACGATAAAAAAAGTATTATACACTTAGTGAATTAAGTAAATATAAAAACAATGCAAACAAAAGTTATATACATTTTTGTGGTGGGTGGGAGTTAAAGATCTGGCCACTTCTCGTAGAAAAAGTAATTTTTGGTCTGAGTGAAATCTTAACTAAATGTGAATTACATATAAAATATGACTGTCTACTGCACATCATTGATTTCGGCTATTGTTCACATAGTTCTTTGAATGGATAGTAGTAATGAACGATTTTTCTTCATTCATTTTGAAATAAAAAGACATCTTTGTAGAATACATTTACAAAGACTTGTTTAGTTCTTTGTATATGATCAATAACGCTTTGTGTTGTATAATTAACTAAAGTCAACATATTAAATGTAAATATTAATTACGTTAAATAACGGTTCGCGTAATATAATGCAGGAATACATAATCAAGCAAAGTGGCCAGGTGCTAGCATGGTGGGTGTGTCAAGTTGACGTATGCGTTTGGCTCGTTGACAAACCTTACATTGAAAACTCTACATTATTACTATGTATAAACTTAATAATCCATGCCGTCAAGGCCGTTTAGCCATGTAAACAGAAATCGCCTTTCAATCGAGTAGCTAGAGTCGGTTTTCCAACGAAGTCGTCACAAATGGTAAGTTTTGCGAAGTTTCGGTCGCGGGGTGGACAGAGCTCACTTCTCGAAGCGCTTCTTCCGCTCGGCGACAACGCCGGCGAGTGGCGACTTTAGTTCTGCGAACAACGGAAATTAATTATACCAATGACTGCAAGTTTTACTGCTGTCACAGAATTGGAACGTTATTTGTCTTTATTTCATAAGATGTAACGGTCCGCTGCCGACGTATAGAGAAGATCGAGTGTTTTCGCGAGTAGGAGTCTCACATGTTCTGTCTTCTGCTCTGAAGGCAGGATATACAGGGTGGCTTTTCTAAAGGTGCCCAAATTCACACCGGAGGTTCAGACTCGGTAGTATAATCGTTTATTGAAGTAAAAACAAACATTTTTTTTTTCAAAAATTTGCCATTATATTCCCTAAAAAACAGAACTTGTTTAACAATGCCATTCATTCATAAATGCGTCGTATTCTTTTTAAACGAACTTGTGTGCGTGTTAGTTATGAATGATCGCGCGTAAAATAAATAAATTGCCCAAAAATCACGCACTTTTTGAGATAAGTTAAAATAAATGTAATTATTTATTTACTAATGATTATAAATACTTAACCATTTTTTATATAACATTATTTATGTCTAGAATTTAATTAAAAAAATGGATACACTTAGAAAAGGCTCGCTGTATAAATCCAAAATATCGGAAAAAGTGTGGTGTGCGCCACGGCTACCAGCGTGTTCCTAACGAGATCGCGGAGGACGCTTTAATAGTTGTTTCATCAGCCAGGAGCGATGGCGTTTCGAAGCCTCGGCCCTCGAGGTGTGCATGTGAGCGTACCTGCACCGGCGACAGCTGCAGGCTGCGGGCGTCGCTGGCGGCGAACTGCAGGTGGCGGGGACGCCCCTCCGCGCCGCTCTTCGGCGCCTTCGTCTGCTGCGACACGGGCGGTTCGTAAGGCGGGTATGGGGTTCGAACGTTCGCAATGGCGCTAAGTATGGCCCGTTTTGTCGGACGTGGGAGTGATTCAAGTCGCCTTTCAGTTTAATATATTTATAGGGGTAAACGCGACACAGAGAGGGAGATAGAGCTAGCATTCAAAGTTTTATTTATATCTTTAATTAACATTGGATACTATAGGGGTTTCGCATGCCAGATATGCAGGAATGCCTTCGGGTATCTGGGATTCTTAAGGTCTCAAGTAATGATCTATACGTCGTTAATATCATATTGAAAAAAAAAAACAATTGTCATGCACACATCACGAGACAATTAGTACACATACATATAGAATGATCGTAATTCAGATGAGCAAAATTATTCATAAAGCAATAAAATGTTACATTAATTACACCCGGCAAGATATTACACACAAAGCGACACCCATTAATAATGCAAAGTATTACACCATCCACCACGGTTAGTAAGGAGGTATTGTCACTAAATAATTACTCATAGGCAGTATGTAAATTAAGAGGACATTTATACACAGAAAGTGGATCTTTGAGGGGAAACAGTGTATCAAGACGGCACGAAGGGGCGGCTCCGTACCTGCGGGGCGAGGGGCGCGGGCGGCGGGGGCGGCGCGTAGCGGCCGGGGCCAGCGCCGGCGCCGCTGCACGCACGCACGGTTACGCGGGCTACGGGCTCGCTACGCGCCTACTGAGCTGCTAGTGCTACGAACTACCTTTCGTACGGACCTTTGCCTCCGCGTATGGCTGACGTCACAGGTTATGTTGCGATTTTAATATATACTACATGGCAATAAGGTCGGTACTTCGGTAGCACTATTGCGACTCGTCATGTCGCGCTCAATAGACGCGTATGGCGATGCTCGTTATATAATCAACAGTAAGGATTACATACTACACGATGGGTGCGATGAAGTTATCGAAGAGAACTAAAAAAAACTTGTGCAAATCGTAGAGAAAGCTTTCCCAATAAAGTCAAAGTATAAATAGCACGCTCACCAGTTTTTAATTGTGAAAATTGAAGAAATGATTTTAGTTGTTAGGAATGATTTTAGTTATGAAGGCGTGCAAGCTTCGAGCCCTCTGTAAGTTTACTCTGGCGATGTACCGAAGCCGGGGCCTTCAGAGCGAGCCTACTCCTAATTACTGAACCAGAGGGCGTACCGGTGCCGTTTCTTCTATCAGCTGCGACAGGGAGGCCGCCTCGGAGTTTTTCATCTCGTTCGCCTCAGATATAATGTGGGCTCGGAGCTGCTTATTTCTGAAAATAACGCAAGCGAAATTACTATTTAGTTTCTATGAAACACACACACAAACAATTTTATTTAAACAAAGTCAGAACAATACTTTCGGACTGTGTAAACCACCACGCGAACCCTACTACCGATTGGCGGACTTCGCAATGTTTAAAAAATATTTTATTTGTTATTTATTCGTTATTTGATATTTTTTGTATGTTTTATTTTATTTCGAAACTGTAGAATGGCCGCGAGACAACTCGCTGTCGCACGAATGGGCATGTCCGTCCGAGGAAGTATCACGAACTATATTCTGATAGTTCGTGATACCGGCGTGAATTGGAAGTGTCATACTTCTGCATTTCGTCTGGTGTGTGTGTGTGTGTGTGGATGTTGCAAATCTCAAATGTTTAACCGTTCAATATTCGTAAAAAATAATGGGTATGAAGAAAACTGTTGATACCAAATCAAACATTCATAGTTGATAAAAAAAATCCAAAAATTGTTAACTGCCTGTTAACTTCAGGGCCGTACACCTCTCACATTGATGGTTTAATAGCATTAGTATTTCCATGCACGCAGCCGATAGTATTACTTTTATGTTGAATGCATAAATATTGTGATGGGATTTTTATCATAAGCGAGGCGCATGCAGAGTATCTAGTAACATTAAACACGAGACCAGAGTAGCGTTAATTTTTTATCTCTATTATTAATCATAGTCATCGATATATCGCGCTTAAAATATCGACGACATACATCGATGATGCAGGGAAAAAAAATCGATATTTCGATATATCGATACTTTTTGGCCATGCCTAATGGGGACCGACGGGGTAAGTAAGGCACTCGTGGGGCGTCACCTGGCGTCGAGCTGCATGATGTGGTTGTGGGCCTGCGCCAGCTGCGCCGTGGCGGTGGCCAGCCGCTCCTCCAGCGCGGCGGACTCCACGCACTTCACGGAGTACTTCTCCGACAGGGACAGGATCTCCCGCTTGATCTCCTCCATCTCTTGCCTGCGGCACACGCCCCGCTTCTTAGTATTCGCGCACATATTGTATCGACTTAGATTTTCATAGTATTTTGTTATATTTTATGCGGTATAGACTCGTTGGATCAATGGATCAATGCACCCGTCATATACCTAGCAGAAGCCCGACGTGTCGTGTTACACGTCTGCGCTTCGTCTGGGGAGTGAGGTAGCCGGGGCCCACTTTGTGACATTAAAAACAAACACTAGTCTTAGGATATAACAGAACGGAGCGGGCACTAACTGGTGGCGCGAGCTGAGCTGTCCCAGGTCGGGGTGCGCGGCCCTCGCGAGGAATTCCGCCTTGAACTTGTCCACTTCGCGGCGCACCTCGCTCTCGTGCGCCTTGCGCATGGCGTCCAGCGCGGCCAGCGTGGCGCGCGTCTCCTCCGCCAGCGCCTGCTCCTTGTCCAGCCTGCGGACAGGGACGGCGTCACGAAACCCCGCCACCGGGGCTGCCGCAGGGCAGCGCCTCGGGCCACTCTTATTCCCTCATTGCGGACGTTCAAATCACTGGTCTTATACATGTGCGGTCAAGCCTATGGTCCTGGTTCGTGAACATTGCTTTCGCTTTTTTCAAATTCAGAACGAAGTCTATGCTAGTTTAATAATCGTGGTGTCAGATGCAAGTTGTCAGAATTTTGCACAGTAAAGTAAAAGTGGAGTATAAGCCTATACATGTCCCACTGCTGAGCAAATGCCTCCTCGGTACAGAGGGTATGAGGGCATGAAGGAATGAAATATGAAGTATATATGAAATTATTACAATTATTATTTTAGTAAATTAAAATTCGGTACAGTAATCAAATCGATTTTTAAGGTTATAATCAAAATAGGAATTGAGGGGTTCTGTCGGGGAGGGAGGGGAGGTACCTGAGCTGCTCGCGCTCGGCGCGGTGCTTCTCCTCCATCTCGCGCACGATGCGGCGGTGCGAGCTCTCCATGGCCAGCAGGCCCTTCTCGCAGAGCGCGCGCAGCTGCTCGATCTCCTGCTGGTAGCGCGCGCGCAGCCCGTCGCCGTGCGTGTCCGCCGCCACCGCGCTCTGCGTACCACACGTCGACTGCTCAGTCACAGTGACCACCTGGCCGCCACCAGTCGCGCGTCAGTACGGGAATCGCTACGTGTACCGCACGCGCAATCGTACATCGCTTATGCGAGAGCGGCGTGCGTTTAAAGACTCTTGCGGAACAAACAGTGGGCCAAGGTGAACGAAGCGAGGGATCAGTCGTACCTGGTAAGCGGCACGGAGGCTGTCCAGCTGCGCGGAGTACTCGGAGTCGAGGGCGGCGAGGCGGCGCTGCAGCGTGCGCGCCCTCTCGCGCAGCACGGCGCGCTCGCGCTCGTGCTGCGCCTGCAGCTGCGCGCGCGCCCTCCGCGCGGCGGCCAGCGCGCCCGCCTGCTGCGCCAGCGCGCACTCGCCGCGCGCCCGCTCGGCCGTTAGCCGGTCCAGCGCCTCCTGCAGCCGCTTGCAGTGCTGGCAGGGCGCCAGCGCCTGCAGCGCCTCCACGCGCCGCCGCAGCGCCTCGACGCGCCCCAGTACGCCGCCCTCTGCGGGCGAGTCGGGCGCGGGCTCGTCTCCGCCCAGCCGCCGGTGCACCGCCGCCACCGCCGCCTCCACCCGCTCGAGGCTTTCGCCGATCTTCATCGAGTCTTCACTGTTGCCCGAACAGTCACTGGAGAAGAGCGCTCGGCACTCGTTCGAGAAGTGCTGGAAGAGGTAGACGAACTCCGCCTCGCGGGAGGGGTCCGTCTCCAGCGAGGAGATGGCGTCCTCGGCGCGGTGCGCGGCCGCGTCGGGCCGCTCGGAGGCGCGGTAGGTGCCCTCCACCACGGCGACGCGCGCGTCCACGAGGGCCTTCCGCGCCAGGACGTCGGCCAGCTGCAGCAGCAGCGCGCGGCTGTCGAGTCCCGGCGCGGCGCCCCCGCTGGCGCGCCGCTCGGCGGCGAGGCACTCGCGGTAGCGCGCCGCGATGTCGCGCACGGCCGCGTCCATCTCGCAGCGCAGGTGGTCGTGCGCCGCCTGCCACCACAGCTCGAGGTCGGCGCGCTCCTGCGCCGAGAGCGTGAGCCGGCCGCGCCGCGCCTCGTCCAGCTGCTCCTCGCACACCTGCGCGGCGCGGCCCAGGGCGCGGGCCACCTCGGCCTGCACCAGCTCGCCGCCGAGCGCGTCCCTCGCCGCCGCCCACGCCTCGCGCACCCGCGCCGCCTCCACGTTCGCCCGTAGCCGCTCGAGGTCGCCGTCGCTCGGAGCCGCGTGGCTGAGCGTCTCGCACGCTAGCGCGGAGCAAAGCTCGGCCAGCTTCTCGCTCTTGTACTTGTCGACCGCTTCGGCGACCTCCTTCTGGGAAGCTTTGAGCGCCTCGAGGTCGGCGCTTTGTATGATCAACTCGGATTTCCTAAGTTCCTTGGTCTCTTTATTATTCATTATGTCAATTTTGCGCGACAATATCCTCGCGAGGTAGTCGAGTGAGCTCTTCGTGCTACTGATATTTTTGCAACTGTCTCCATTTATCTTACATTTAAGGCTATCGATTAGTTGACTAGTTTCGTTTATTTCAGACTTTATTAATCTAGCGAAGAATCTACTTCCGTTGGAAGATTCTAAAGCCTCTTGTATCCTGCTGATGAGTACAGCCTCATATGCTAGCTTTTCTGCGAGTATTTCCAAGCTCTTTTGTTGCGTCAGTTCGCCGGCTTCATACAAGGCTGCCTTTTTATTGGATATTTCTAATAACTTCGTTCTCAACTGCTCTTCGAGTTGCACGACGACCTGTGCTACGCTGTCATTAATTTCTTCATCTTTACAACTGTCTTGAGAGTCCACCACGCATTTATCGAAACACTCTTGCAATCGCTTACTGACATCCATCAAGCATTTCTCCATTGATTTGATGCTGTATTTTTTCTCGAGGCTTGGTGATGGCGATCGGCGTGACTTCGCTGCACGCATGGCGCTCATTTGGCACAGGCATTCGTTTACTTTATTCCTCGAATGTATCACTACATTTTCGAGGCTCTGTAGACGGTCGAGAAGATGCCTTTGGGATTGTGTACCGATTGAGGAGCTATCTTGGCTGTCGTTCATCGAGGGACTATCTGGAGAGGCCGTCGCTATGCTTAAAGATTCGCAAGAATTGGTTAAATCACGCCGGCCGTCAATAGCTGAAGTGATTTTGGTTTCTAACGAACTTAGTCGGACTAGCATTTTCATGGGTTCTGAGCTTGTGGCACTATCTAAAGACTTTCGCCTTAGACGCGCCGCTAGCCTTTTCAGGCGTTTTTCATCTGTAACATTGTCACTTTTGGTAGGTTTTTCTTTGGCTGGGGATCCACTTTTAGATGGAGAGTTAATGGTAGGGACAGGTTCTCCAGATTCAAGGAGAGATATCTTGTTTTCTAATTCTGTTAACTTTTCCTCTAACTCCTTTCCCAATGAAAACGATTCTCTACCTTTAAGTGACAGACTTCGCCTCTTTTCCCTCGATTCAGTTTTTTGGATCTTATGTTTCAACGTCCGAACTTGTTTGTCCGACGCTGTTAATTTTTGTGTCAAATCCAAAATCTTCGCTGCCATAAGATTGATTTCGGATCTGCTGCATTGTTCTCTTAATTTCATTTCGTTTCTTAATTTCATATTCGTAATTTCGAGTTCGTCATACATGTTGTGTGATTCTCGGAGCTCCTTTTTCATAGCCTTAATTTCTTGGATAGCTTTCAGGAATCGCCCCCTTAGTTCAACGTATTCTTCGATAAGTCTATTCTTTTCCAAAGATTCCAAGTGCAGGTCTTTATTTAGATTTGTTAAGTCGCTTAATGAACCAATACTTTTTCTCTTTTCTTTAGATGGCGATTCTGAAGCTGCACGGCCTTCTAACTCCCTGATCCTGGAGTAGAGACCGTCGTTTTCTTTAACACTTTTTACTAGTTTCTCATTGAGGTCGTTTAATTCTCGCTGCAATTGTTTTATGTTCTCTTGAGCCGATGCAAGTTGCCTGGTGAGCAATTCGCAGTGCTCAGTTGATTCTTTCAAAAAATTTTGCGTTTCCGTTAGTTTCGATTCCCACGTCGTTTTATCATGATTATAGAGCTGCTTTATAGCGTCTAAGTTTTCGGCATCTTTAGTACGCATGGACAACTCCTCTTCCTTCTTCTGTAAGGCAGTGACGAGTTCCTCCATTTTCTTCTCTCGCAATGCAGTTTCGGATTTGAGCTTTCGCAGCCTTGCAAGTTCTGATTCCGCTGCGTTCACGTCGCTCAGCGCCAACTTCAGCTGTTTTCGAAGGTCATCAATTTCTATCGCCTGCTTGTCGATAGTCGAAATGTAGCTGCGTTTCCTAGGCTCGTTAGGTTTTTCGTTTTCATCAACTTCGTCCACGGAGCGTTCCTTGGCGGAATCGATTTCGTCCTTCTCGTCCTTCAGATCTGTTCGTATTGTTGGCTGGTGACAGGATCGGGCGCGAACCCTTTCCTTGACTTTGGAGATGGGAGTACGATTCAGTATGGGTGACGGTGGCGGTTGTGACGTCATGTCTCCCCAATCCGCACTGTCTCTTCTGCCACCCTCGGAAGCAGTTCTATACTCCTCGTCCGAAGAGAATGGTGCTGATTTGGCGGTGTTTGGGGTGATAGGGGTCACGGGGGAAGTGGACGATTCCGACGCTTGGTCCACACTGTCTTCTCGTAATATCAAAGATAGAGGTGCGGTATCAGGCAAGCCGGCTGTTCTGCGGATAGCCGAAACCCAGTTGGATCGGATGCCAGCCGTCACAGCAGACAAGACGATGTGCTTTCCGTCCCACGTCTGCAATGATGAGAACTAATATGACATCATTATTATTTTTATTTCGGGTACTGCAATCAATGTTAGCAACAAAGCTGAGACTAAATGTTCATATATGACAAATAAACACATGAAAGCTTGAAATCGTAAGTGGTAAGGTTATTCCTTACCTCTGTTTCGAAGGCGTATCCATTAGTGGAGGCGGAAGTCGGCAATTCCACCACGTTGGCTACCCCGCTTAGGTCGATAACGCCGTCCAGCAAACCGCGATGCTCGGCTTGTGGGTCTCTAAAGTAGAGCAGGGCGGCGCCGCGCAGCACGAACCAGTGTCGGGACCACCCTGCAGGCCCTCGCCTTTGGAGCCACCCCGCCCTGGCGTGGAGCAATCTTTCGGCTGGCAGTTCCACCCTCCCGCTCTCCCCATTCTCCGAAGCTTCCACTGGGTCGGTTGGCTCACTACCCTCACTCGCGGAGCTCGAGTTTCCTTCCTCGGGTGGGGCACCTCCATCTGGTGAACCTCTTGCCTGCAAGAAAGCACAAAGGCATCGTTGCTCATTCGACGGTTACGGCTGCTCTTTAAAACTATAATAAAAATAAGACATTTTCCGAAGTCGAAATGTCAGAAATTAAAATCAAAAATATATTTATTTACATAGACCAGTGATTCTCAACCTTTTTTTTGTTGCGGCACATATTAAACGATTTCAAAATTTGGCGGCACACAAAGAAAAAGATAAAAATTATTTACTTACTACAACACACTGCATAAATAGTTTATGATAAAAATTTTAAATATACGAAATAAACTAATATATATTACAATAATAACTAAACGTTTATTAAGGGATTAATTACAAGCTAATAATAAAAATATTTTTAATGCGAAATTTGAGCTTGATGTTTTTTGATAATTTCATTTATATTTGGTCGTAAAAATGACAATGCTACTCTCATATCGTCTTCTACATTTAACAATCTTGATCTTTTTTTAGTTTTAATGTTGGCTAATGCCAAAAAATAGTTTTCTTTTTAAATGATATAATTTAATAATATTAACATTATTATATATTTGCAAAATTTGGCGGCACACTTTTGAAATTTGGCGGCACACAAAAGTGCCGCGGCACAGTGGTTGAGAATCACTGACATAGACGCTTGTGCGTTCTTATGAAATTTCAAATTTTTACATCAAAATTAATACGTTCGTAAGTTACCACCGTTGTGATCAATAATGTAATAATGTAATAGTCTTTGAAAGCTTTTATTTGATTGATTAAAGCGTTTTGTATAAATAAAAGCTTGTAATAAATACGCATCTTTACTTACTTTGGGGCCAGACAACAGTTATAATTTGTTTTATGGGCAATATACATAACTAATCATAACTGTCTGTCAGTACCATTTGTCTAATATAAATTCCATTCCGCACTTCGATAGTGAATAATAAAAAAATTGACAATTCATATTTCACATGTTTTATACATATAAGTTACTGTCAACTGATATGGAACAGGAGGTTGATAGTGTCCGTTTCATTTTACTAAAGCTGTGAAACATAACAGTTAGTTATGAATTACACGTAACTATGACAGGGCCACGGAACAGTCTTAGCTGTTGCAAGAATGGGTAGTTCCGTCTAGGTAAGTACCGCGACCTCACAGAAGAGCGGCGTGAAATGGAAGTGTTTTTCCGCGTTTCGTCTGGTGAGTGAGGTAGCCGGGGCCCACTTCATTAAAAAAAACTCTATGGGTGTTGCCAATGTTAATAGGCGACGGTGATCAGTTAACATCAGGTGAACCGCCAGCTCGTTTGCCACCTTCTCACATAAAAAATTCCTTCATCCGACGTTCATAAGTGATTCACGTACACCTCCCTCTGCTCTCTTCTTTATGTCTCATTAGCAAATATTCTTTTCACAATGGTTGTCTGGAAGAAATCGCTTTCTGAGCGATAAGACCGCCTATATATACTTCCTTTTATATTATATTTTTATTTTTGGTGTACAATAAAGTATAAATAAATAAATAAATAATAATTAGGGCAGTGTTGTTAACGGTCGTACCGGTAGACGGTCCGGGGGCGGCAGCCTGGTGGGGCGCTCCAGGGTCGGCGGCAGGGCGCGACGGGACCGCGGCCGAGTGAGGGACGCGGCGATGTCCCTCAGCTGCTCGTCGTACTGCTGGTTCTGTTGCTGAAGCAGCGGGGACCGCGCCACGCTCACTGAAGCGATATGTTAGCGTTTAGTTAGCGGCAGAGGTTCCGCCGTACAACTCCTCAGATAGGTGGGCAAATGTCACGTCAGACACACCGGGTGATAACAGCATATACAGGGAGATTTTTTGAGAAGTGCCCAAATTTACACAGGACGTTCAGACTCGGTAGTATAATGGATAAGTTTTTTTTTTTTCCAAAAAAAAAGTCATTCTGTTCCCTAAAAAACAGAACGTGTTAACAATGCGGTAGTCATTCATAAATGCCTAAATTTTACTGTGCACGATCTTGTGTGCGTGTTAGGTATGAATGATCGCGCGTAAAATAAATGAGTTGCGTATAAATCACGCACTTTTTGAGATAGGTTCAAATAAATGTAATTAATTACTTAAGAGTGATTTTAAATGTTTATCATTATTATAACATTATTTATGTCTAGAATTTTATAAAAAAAACATACACTTAGAGAAGCCACCCTGTATACATCCACACATAGCACCAACACATAATCAAACAAACACAATGCGTACACAAATGTTCCACACGCGTTGTAAAACCGTGGTCACCGATTCTAGTCAGCAGCACCGATTGATGTAATCATGGGTTCTGGCTAACCCAGAAGTTCCGCGTTAGATGAAGCTTTAATAGTCTGCGGACTGAAAGCAAAAGCAAAACCCATGCTCTGTGTCTTTATTTAATCGTAAGGAGGCTAGTTCCCGTTTCACTAAGTTCCCTAAACAGGAGCCTGCAGGCCTACTCCCGACAGATTCGAGTTCTGAATCAATCGAGTTTGACTCGAATTCATGACAGTTCGTACCACTGAATCTGACGCCAGCGCACAATCGAGTGGTGGCTCTAATTGGAATTACCTAAAATTGAATAATTTTTGGGAAAAAAATAACCTATTAACATTTTATCTAAAAAAAGACGTTATAACGGTGAACATGGAACATTTGTCTGTGACGTAATAGGCCGGATACAGCTAACGGATTCGATAAAGCACGATCTTATTTCTAGTTTCGATTCGGTTCGGGAGTAAGCTTTTCAAATCAACTTCGAATCAAGAGTGTGTTCGAATCGAAAACAAAAACAAATTCGAATCGAATTTGGGGAGTAACACGGCTGTTCTTTGGCGCCCGCGATCGTTGAGTTCCCAGTCGATACTATATTTTAATACAGGTAATGTATATAAATGCACAAAAGCAGTATTAATTTCCAAATATAGAAAAATCTCCTGTTACAAAAAGGAATGGTTGAAAAATCTGCTGTTACAAAAAGGAATGGTTGAACAATAATTTCAATTGTATGTGCTTTGTTAATTCAAAAAATAGTTATTGTCTTACGATTGCAGTAAGTGATTCTTACGCAACGGATTAGAAATTTGCATAGATAATGAACTTAGAAGCCATAACGGGGTACGGACTTATGTACATATTTCTATAAGCCAGCATAATGTCTTCTCGCACTCTATACTGGTGCGCACTTTATTAAGTAAAACAAAGCAAAACCAATCAATTACTGCATTTATTGGATATTTTGGGATTTCGTAAATTTTAATCTTCAGCGGTGATCTAGCAGCTAGGGAGTGTTTGTCCATTGCAAATCAACTTTGCGGACAAAAGTCGTAACACGATTGTTAATGAAACAAAACAATTTATTTTCAAGGTGCAAGGGTTTTGACACTAACCTAACATATGTATCCAATACGACACCTACTAATAATATATGAGCTGTATAATATGTATACACTGGCATGGCCACGCAAGAGTATCCACTGTTGCACGAATTGGCTGGTCCGTCCGGGTAAGTACCACGACCTAAGAGAAGACCGGCGTGATGTGGTAGTATTATACTTCTGCGTTTCGCCCGGTGAGTGAGATAGCCGGGGCCCATTTTCAAAGTTGTCAACGCATGTGCAAACCATCGGGTGTTGTATGGCGGCGGTACTCACTTAACATCAGGTGAACTGCCTGCTCGCTTAACAACTTTTCACATTAAAAAAGCATATATAACGATATATGTGTGTATATCGTTATATTTCGTTCAATACTGTTTATTAGAAGTGAGGTGTTTGTCCCAATGCATTACTTTGCCTTCAATCACATATTTCTATCACCAGGTTAGCTGGCACAGAACTCATGCATTGAGTTAAGCTTACCTTTTGTACATAACTTACATTTTTATTTTTTTTTGTGTAAAATACATAAATAAATAAATACATTACCGTCTTCGTCGACGGTGGAAGTGGCGCCTGACTCTGCCCATTCCCTGCGCCGCGTGCGTGCCTTCTCCTCGCCATTGATCTTGTCCCGGGTCGGAGGGGACGCAGAGGACACCGGCTGGTCAGCGTACACTGGAACAATTGGTCCGGTTCGAAAGACACCGCTGGATCGACCGGGGGAGATCGGGGAAGATTTCTAGCTTTTTGTGGCCGCGGTCTCAAGAATACACTTCTAGCAGAATGAGGTAGAAGTGGTGTACTTTTGCGCTTCTAGTAGCGGAAGAGGCAACAGGAGTCCGCTATTTTAAAGGTTGGCAACGCATCTGCAACTCCTCAAGTGCTGGAGATGGCAATGACCTGTGGTTTCACTTGCAATCCCGGTGTTGCACTCACAAAGCTTTTAATGACAGCAGTTTCAGTCTACTGGAATAAATACTCGAAATTTCTTAGCAGTGAATAAAATTTTGCAACTGAGAATATCCGTATTTTTCGATAGACACGGTAACCCGTCCCCTAATGGAGGGATCGCGTGTGCCAAGGACGCGAACGAGAGCGAAACTCGCATAAAAATGAGCACGCCCTTTTGGTCGTTTAGTATTTACGAGCCGCCGTTGCTATATCGGAGCGCGCATCTCCGCCGTCTCGCGGTCAAACGATATAAACGCACCCGTCATAATTCCAAACACGCTCGTTTCTTAAACACACGAGGGACGTGAGCCACGCGATGCCATTGTTTATAGAGGATGATTGGCATCGGGATTCCGCGCGGACCTTATCGTGTACGCCGCATTCGGTTCTACGCCTCATACGTCCGAAATGATTTTTCATGCGAAACGATTCGAAAGATGGGCGCCGTGAATTACGTTCAGTTCACATATCAAAAATATTTAAGTGAGTAGTGTAGAAAAATATAGATTAGAAACGAAATGCTTACTTAACCCGTGCTCCGCGGAAAGCTCAAATCTGCATTTTACATTGTATTATGATATTCTTCTTTATTGCAATGCCAAAATATAATAATGAAAAGAAAGTAAGTAAATAGATGTCGAGATTTTCGATTCAATATAACTTCTAACTTGAGTGCAGAGACTAGCACTAAAAATAAAATTAATCATAAATATATCATAATGTCATCATGTGATAATGTAAATGTGCGAAGGAATTATTTATATTATTATTTATATTAAGCAAGTTAAATTTTGAATAATTTTTGACTCAATCTCGGCATACGGTGAAGTTTCAACGAAGAAGTCGAATCGAATCAAGACATCTCGAATTAGAATGGACGCAGTATTTCGTCGTTTATCAATCCGCGACGCGTTACAAGCGTTGAGATAATTTGTCGAGATTTATCCCTTCTGACCGGGTACACGCATTAATTCAGTTATGCGAGGAGACAATCAAAGAAACGTCATGTGCGTCGAAATTTATTATCGCGCTCGGGTGACGTTTTAATCGACAAAACAAACAAGATGGCGTCAAAGGGGAGCGCGCTTTGGCGGCGCGTGTCAGACGCGCGTTTGTGAGGCCACATTATTGGCTCGACGCTTGTAAATTAACATTGCGGGCGCGTTTATAGAGGCGGTTGAATAAAATAATTACAGCCTTCGCGTATTCACTCTTTATTTATAATTAAAACATGGCCGTCTATCGCTTTCTAGATGGAATGCCGCTGTCGGTGTCTATGATATATTGAGTTGCGGTGAAATTGGAGGCGGCGCGGGCGTGATTTCACAATGTCGCGTGCTTGGTTTTATTGTGGCGGGCCGTTTGTGGAGGATCTATCGGAAATTCGCTGGTCGGTCCAAGAGATAGCGGTCGATGATGTATTATGACGGGGTCTAGCGACGACTTTCAGTGATAGATGAGGTACTACGTTCAATAAGTTATTAGTAATCTTTACCGATTAAAATATTGTTTTATTTTATTATAGATGTTCTTTTGTTTCACGTGCTTACTATATCCCCTAACTGAGCAACGCTTTTACTAAGGGTACTAGATAACTATTAAACATACTTAAAGATCTTTTGTAAATGAATACATGTTATAAACGTATAAACTCCCAGACACTGGAAAGTCACTATGTTCACCACACTTCGTTCATCATTTTTTCAAGTAATGAGGATTAAACCTACACCGTCTAGTTCAAGAGGTTTCACAAGGCCTATAGGGTCTTTAATCGGGTAATATCTCCTGTGTAGAGATAATTCCGCTGTCGGTGTCTATGATAGCTAATAAATATAAATATTTCCTATAACATAAACATTTCTCTTCCGAATACCTTAATTATAAATCGCTAGTGTTGCTTAAAGATTTATTAATGAATATTTTAATCAAATAAAATTGACAGTATGTACCTACACTAACTCTTTTTGTGGGGTCTATATAAATACAAATAAAACCAATGTAGATTGAGAACAAGCGAAGAATATGATTTACGGCGATCACATGTTTATGGCTGTCATAAAATCCATCGCGGCGTCCCGTGTTTGACAATGCTCATAATAAATATTCACTAGTACATAAGGCCCTACAGGCCCAGGGGCCTGCCACAACAGAATTAATAAAAACGCAGCGTATTGCGTCGTCGCAGAGGACAGTTCCAAGATTTACAGATGAAAAAACCGCAATGGTATATAAATAATTCATATTATAGTTGCGCGCTGCCGGCTGTAAATCATCGACACCCACTGCGAGGGCAGAGCGCCCTCCGCCGCCTCAATACGTCCTCCTTTAAAACCGCGTACGACATAAAATATAAGCCAATATCCATAGACATGATGATATTTCAAGTAATAATGTTTGGTGTCTTGCATGTATGCATCGATAACAATAGCTTAACGATTAATTGTTATTTATCTAACAGACTCACTGTTCACCATTAATTATATGCAAATTTTGTTCGCATATCAACGATATCGCGGTAATGTAATTTAAATATTCAATCATATAAAGGTGTCCCTTAGGCAATGATGTTTTAATAAAGATAACATAAAGGTGACGTCTATAATGGGCGGCGTTTAAAATTGTTCCGTTTTACTTTATATAAGTGAATGTGGCAGATATATAGAACGTATGATACGTAAAGAGTTATCAGTCTATAGAATTGCTATCTAATTACACCAATTGGCGTAATTTGAATGCCCCAGTTTCGTTGCGCTAGTGACATATCTACCTCGTATTTGTATATAATATCATTGCCCTTAGGTAATCGTAAGTTAGAAACAGGTAAATCTGAAAGAAACAGCTAAGTGCATTATATAAAAGTAAATATTATGAATTTATTTCAAATCGCGAACGGTAAAAATGAATATGTTTCATAGTTCAATAACGCCGTAGACAAAAATTTTAAACATAGGTTATTAAATAGATACGTCCGCCCGACAGATTGAATCAGACGTCTCATATTGTTACATTAAGGTGTCAACAAAATGAGGATACTTGGCACACTCAGATAACAGTTAATAGAAATTTTGCGTTAAGTGAACACAACGGAGTTCAATAACCTCGGTCATTACTCATACACAATCGCTTCATGACGGCGGCTTTCCCCGACGACTTCATTAGAACTATTTATTTTCGCTCCACGTTAGAGATTCACTTAAATAGAAATGTGGTTGATCATGCGCAAATGGCTTGAGTAATAAAAAAAAAATATACGGTCGATTTGAGAAACCTCCTCCTTTTTTGAAGTCGGTTATAAATATTATACAAACATTAGCTTAGTGTAGAGCAAATCTTCCGTTGCGTTAGAAGTTGGGATCGATCCCCTCTATGAACATAGAGGCTTTCTAGTGTCCGAGTGTGTTTGTGTAGATACATAACAGATGTTACATGTATTTATTTACAGAGGAAAAGTGCATTTAAGTGTGTTCATTGGTCACTTATAGCTTTGCCTATTCCTAAATAAAGATTAGCCACGATATTATATACAAATTAGAGGTAAATATATGACAATCCGAAAATAATATCAAAGATGAATGAAAATAATGACATTAGCGAAATTGAGGCACTCAAAGTACACTAATTGGTGTAATCCAACAGACTGCTATCTCTTTTTATATCTGTCACATTCGCTTAGTATATGTCATTTAATATAAAGCGGAATAATTGAAACGCCGCGCAGTATGGACATGCGTCATCGTTATTGAAACATCATTGAAGACTAGACAATGTTGTATATACGTTGTACATAGAACGCAAAATTTGGCCTGAAATATGTATAGTTATTAATTGCCGTCTTGTTTATAGCTGTCGTACGCTCTGTGTCAAGTGTCGGTGCAAGCGCACTGAAACGAAACTGAACATGTGGAGCGTAATTTACGGTTCCTTGATAGATTGATGGATTCGTGAATGCGCCGTTAACGTCGGTTATGGCGCCGACGGTAAACTGGGCGATTCAATTACAAGTCGGGCCTAACTCCTCACGGGTTTACGTGCAACTCAATATCGATAAAAGCCCCGATGAGGCGATAAAATTGAATTGTTTTTGTATCATGTCTACTGCTGATAGATTCTGTGCCAACCGTCGATTTACTGATTAAGACAGAAATTATCGTGTAATATGTGCTTAAATAGCTTGACTCTAAACAGAGCCGGAGTGTATTAAACTGTCATGAAGAGTGGTAGCACATCTCTTGTAGTTCTTGAGGTGCTTTAGATTTTTTCTGTACACTGCACAGCACTCGATATGGCTGTACTAAGCACTAAATACACTCATATTCCGCAATTACTTCGTTAGTGCTGCGGCGTACCTTATTATTACTTGGCTCGTTTTTCGGGCACCAATTCGATGGGGAACGTTGGCTGCGATATGCACCAATTATTGGGCGAAGGTACACACTAAATCATGTGAACGGCACACCCGTTTGGCTCGCGAATCGATTGCGGTGCACGTGAAAGATTAAGCCTTTGGAGTAACGAGTGAAATTCAACGAGATATAATCCATGTATTTGAAGTGACCATGAAGTTGCGTAGTCTTTATATAGATCGTAAAAAACTTTATCACCATCATCATCATTTCAGCCCGTTTGAGTCCACTGATGAACATAGGCAACCCCCATAGACTGCCACGAAGTACGATCCTGAGCCACCTGCATCCATCGACTTCCCGCACGTTTGCACAGGTCGTCACTCCATCTAGCGGGGGGTCGATCTACACCGTCGTATGGAAGTCCAAAAACTTTATATGAACTAATAAAAACTCACAAATCAACATACGGGTAATTTTAGGTTAATGGGTAATCTAGTTCACAGTTAGAATATAGAAAAAAATGTGTGTAACTTCATATTTTTGTCACGTTTTTAAATAAGATTAGAGCCGTGAAAGCACCGAGTCCACTTTTTAGTTTGTGTACTCGAGTAACCGGATAGTTTACTGCAATTTTAACCGTTGATTTATCACGTACTTTGTGGTGAAGGAAAATATAATAAGGAAATCTGAATATTTTCGAAACAATATTAAAAACATACTTCTTGATGAGGTCTGCCGGTTCGCAATAGACGTGTGGTGGAATATGCCCACCAGTACTGAGGAGACTGTGCAAGCAGTGGGCAACATATGAAGGTTGTGTTTATTATTCGTTCATCTCATTCATAATGAATATGTTCTTCTCGTTCACTCTCTCTCTCTTCGCCCAGGCATCGAAAGTTCAATATGTGCTCTGTATAAATATTTAAATAAAAAGTGGTTAAAGTGCAATAAACGTGCTAAATTGTGAATCAGTGACTTTGGTTAAAAGTCACTGATTCCAATTTAGTGGTTCGTAAATCCATCCCGTAACTCCCCTAAAACAATTAGTTCAATCATTAACAGGTTGTAACTATATAAAAAATACGGGTATACCATTAAGTATACTTATTCTATGTGTCAGGACAGTTACCAATCAGGAAAGGAGTTTGCTGTGAAAGTAGAAGATTGACCAGTAAATTTCCTCTAAGCATTTTGATATGTTGGTTAATCAAGTTGAACATCTGCGGGTCGAGTCGTTCTATTGCTCCAGATCTAGAATGCGCTAAGCTGTTTGCTTCAATTGGGACAGTCGTTACCGAGCGGGCGATTGTTTTGCATTATAGCAATCCGGTGCATACATTGCGCGTGTATTGTGCAGTTTTTGTCGCGCCGACACGAAAGTGCCGCATTGGTGGGCGTTATCTGACTTCGCAATTGTATTTAGTGCCATTGGGTCATGATAATCACGAGTTCGATTGGTTTTTACTGCTTGTGGTTGCGGCGGAAGATTTCTGCTGATACATATTTTTAGTTTTAAAGGATGGGACACGATGCGTCTGTGCATTCGGTTTGTAATGGCCACGTTGTTTGCAGAGATATCGTTCGTGTTTTATGTGATAGTTATGTATGTTTTTCTCTATCTCCTCGCAATGTCAGAACCTCACTTGAAGTTGTAATCATCAAGGCTCATTCAGGGCATTAACAGATACGATAAGGTTATTTATCCTGTTCACACCTAAAATAACGACTTTCTTTATTTTTGTTAGCTCTCCATAAAAGTAATTAACAACCTGTACATGTCCCACAGCTGGGCAAAGGACTCCTTTGTACAGAGGGTATCAGGGCAATGTGCACCACACGGCCCCACTGCGGAGTGGCGGACTTCACATATCTTCAAAATTTTTTTTTGTTATCATTTCGAAAATATGCAGCTCCCGATGTTTTCCTTCGCCGCTGAGCATTTGATAAGTTAGCACTTAAAATTTACGATTTCACTGGTGCCGGCACCGGGGATCGAACTCAGGTTGTTCGAGTATTCGCATTAAAGGCGAGTGCCCGGACACTGAGCTATCACGGCCACCCATTACTCTAATGAAATACTCTAAAGCGAGCGGGGAATTGAGACGGAGTGGCGTTGCGTAATCGACACTACAGCATTACCTGCGTTGACGTACGACCGTGAACGTACTAAGACAAGACGGCATTCATACGGGCTTAAGCCGCATCAAGATACGCTCGGGCGGAATCGTTTATCGCTTAATCTTGCGCGCGTGTAACTTATTGACCTTTATTGCAGAACGATTACGTCGGTCAACGAGGGTGGCCGTCGACTCGCAAGAGCGAAGGGTGTTCGTGCGAGGGCAGCTGGTGAAGGGGGTGATGCGAAAATCGCAGTTTAATGGCGCGTGATATACATTACACGCCGGATTTGAACCTAAATTCCAGTCCGTTCGCCTGCCGCCCGACGGCTGGGGTCGCGTAAACGGCTAATTCATCGGACCTCAGGCCTAGATAGCAAGGCCGTGCATTCCTGAGCGTTGCAACTGCGAATTGCTGGTACGCGATTCGATATTTATTGTATAGGATCTGTGCGTGCAGGCAGGCGGTGATTTCTTGCACCAGTAATGATTAACTCAGTCATTATTGCGTATAATAGTCATAATTATGCGTGCAGTTATCATTTTTCTATGACACAATTTTGTCTTAGGTTCAAGCAATCAAAATCAATAGAGTAAGGTTAAAGTTTGGGCACACACAAATTTGACAGCGTATACGGCATTGCGCGTATACGCTGTCAAATTTGAACATTTGATGTATTTTTACCTGATTGCGCCAGAAGGAGGGTTATGTTTTTCGAAAATATTTATGTATGTATCTATAATTGATTGGCACGCTCTACAGCCTGAACGGCTTGATGGATTTTAGCTTGAGAGGTATAGTTAGATTCGTATTTACTGTGAGTGACGCTGGGTATATCAAAATAAAAAATTACACCGAAACACAGTCAATTTTATAGTTTTTAAATTATATTCCACTAGTTGAATACGTTATTTTTGACATTATCACTTGAAAATGCTATCCCATACTACTAAGTAGATGTTCATGAAACCGTGGCACAGTTGAAAAGGTATTGGCTTCGGCTCCGAGGTCGTGGTTTCGATTCCCACACGGGACAACTATTTGTATGACCCACAGATAGTTGTTTCGGTGATTGTCCACGTGAAATTTATTTACTTAAAGCGTCCTTACAACACAGAATAAAGATGTCTTACAGTAAGGGGCAATATTTCCGAAGGTAAGACTGCAATAGATCTTTTAGATCGTGATCGGGATTTAGTACCCAACCAGTTTAACACAAAAATTACAAAAGCAATACAAGTAGACGTAAATGTGTTCTACATTACTTAACGATTGTACAGCTTTCATTCGGGCCCCCTCCGCCCTTATACAACGCGTGTAGGCACGGGGCTTTATGAATAGCCATAGCAGTAGTGTATGGTTTCTCCTTACGGCTAAAGTGGACCAAGGTTGACGAGTATAAATCCTCTTAGAATTATAGAATAGATGACGATAACCGACGGCATCTTGGTGAACTTCGCGCGATAACCGCCCGTGTTTGCACAGCGCTGTGGCTTAATTTAGTGCAATCACGCCGATGTGCAGAAATAAGTTGTGTATTGAAATTTGAAATGCAAATTATACAAAGGCGCCACGCGACGTGGGAAGGTTGGCGCGCTCGCGTGTCGAAAGCGCGCCCTATCTGATGCATGCCCGTTTGAAATATGGGGTGACGTCAGGCATTAGCGTCGCTTAGCCACGAGGGCTGTGTAAGTTCGTCCCAGGTGTTCTAGAGTTAACCGTTCACAAGCACCGTTCAGGTTCGCCGAATGAATTTATGGCCTAAGCTTCTTCCGTGGAAGTAGGTCCGTGTCGTGAGTAGTAGCGCGTAGCTAAATACGCAAATTAATAAATAAAACAAAAAAGACATTTCTTAACATGCCATAACGCTGGAAAAGATTTTAGCCAATTTGAATTCTGTCTAATGATACGGTTTAACATATGACTCTAATCTAATAGCTCTTCCTTTCATTCACAATTGTTACCTTTTGGTTTCTTTCCTTTTCTTTTCGTTTCAACATTATGACAGTATTGATGACAGTAATCTCTTACCATTGGGCGTTTCGCGCCCAATGGTAAGAGATTACTGTCATCAATATACCACACTTATACGTTGGTGCATTATAAACCTTTAAAAAAGCGGTCATTCGCTCGTTGAACATAGGTCAAAAATATAAATGCTACCATACATGTCTGAAGTCTGTGCTTGAAAGGTGGGCAACGCATCTGCAACCCTTCGTGCGGTTATCTTCTGACATAAAAAAAAGATAATGGCTGCTAAGCGCAAACACCTTTGGTGCTCACCTTTGGTGTCGACGCTTGCCGGGGCCGCTATGCTGGCGATCTCGGGCTGCGGCGGCTGCACCCTGGGCCCGGGCCAGGTGGTGGTGCCGCCGGTGCAGAACCGCGGTCTGGCGCTGGAGCAGCCGTCCGCCGCGTCGCGGAGCGTCGACGCGTCCGCGGAATATTCTAGAAGAGACACTCATCATCATCCTCCCGCCCTTATCCCGCCTAGGTGGGGTCGGTACGACTTGCGAATTATGTTGTAAGCGGTTTTGGCTGTGCCCGACGTCTACCCTCCTTGATACTCGAACACCCAGATGCGGAACATTTTTCTGTGGGTCACAAATACCCGTCCCGTGTGGGAATCGACCACGACCCGCGATCGAAGCCAATAGCTTAGCAACAGCGCCACCGACTCGTCTAGAAGCGACACTATTGACTAATATGAGAAGCGACACTATTGGCTATTGACTATATATAATGCCCATAAGCGATTACGCAGTGAAAAGACATAATATAGTGATAACGGAAGAAAGTAATGATTTTCATTGTATAATTTATTTAAGCTTTATAAATTGTTTTGTTGTTGATTTATGAGCATTGTTTTACGACTGATTCGATTGGACATATGCATATGGATTATATTTTAGAAACGACAGATTGAGACAGTCGGCTAAAATGATTTTGCTTAAATACGCCTCATATAAATTGTATAATCGTAAAGTTGTGATTTAGAGTGGTTTCGATACAGATACTTCATAAATATAAGCGTAAGATTCTGAAGAAATAGAACTTTATTTTCTTTATCAAATACTTACTTCTGGTTGTCGAAGATTGAAGCAGACTTCCCGTCTGCCCTCCGGGGAAAGTGGCGTTGCGTTTGTGCCGGCCCTATAACAAAACAAAACGTAAAACATTAATTACTTACTAGTCTTCGAAAGTTCTTTACTATGCTTAATGGTTCTATTTGTTAAAATCAAATAGGTATGAGGAGTTTTCAATTCAATATGACCTCTATGGCGTTTGTAGGTTCAATGGAATGATGGATCCTAATCCTTAAAGGCAATCTCCTGTGACAATACATACTTAGAGATTCTATCCTGTACGGTGCGAATATTTAGTTTCCCAAGTATTCCTAGTGAGTCTGCACACCACAGTAAAACTGATCATATCGGTTCTGGTCAGTAACGTTTTACAATGATACGTGGATGACTTCCAACACCAGCTGGTAACAAGATCACGATGATCGATTCTCGTACAATCGTATCTGAGACGTATCGCAAAATTACAGAGTATTACCGTTCAACGACACGTGCGTACGGCGCAATTAAAGGCGCAGACACCGATGGAGGTATGCAGATACCAATGCCGGCAACCGACCGGTAACCCAATTGAATACCGCTCTTATTTCCTAAATGACAGAGTACAATTTGGACAGTTAAGCGCCGCGGTGTAAGTGGCGATGTGAAAATCGCGATTAGAAACCCACGCGTTTAATTGTTCGAAAGCACATAACTCGTTAGCGTGCGGTAGATACGGCCCTAATGGATTGGTTGACGTCATCGACGGACCGCGACCGCCGGTCTGCGGGTTCATATAGCGTCCGTCAAATAACATTTGTAATGCTCATTTAGAAAAAAGAACATCCAGACGCTTTCTCAAAGAAGGGAGAAATTAAAAAGGATATTACATAGACAAACACAAAGATATAGAAATAATATTTCATATAATGTCACGGACTGAAGAAACAGTGTGTAAAACGCAGAATATCCGAATTGAAAAACCCTGCCGAGGCCTGTAATATTCTAAATCAGCAAAGTTGTGTAATATTCTCACATGAATCACGAAGCTCGTACCAATGAATGATCGAGTGGTCCGCTCTCGAGCGAAGAGAGCAAATGCCGTCTAAAACTCTCACTTCCACGAAAAATGCTGGACGCGCTCTCTCCCATTATACGAGTATGTCGTTTTAATTGTGTGACGAAGTGTGACGCATCGCGGCAAAAATCTAGCGATGATAACTCATAAAGCTCGTTTCCACCGCACTATCCGATAAAGTTGTCCGGATTTTGTTTGTGGTTTATCCAAAAAGCATTTGCAACTTGATCAATATATAGTAATCGGCAAAGACTTTCGACTGATTGAAATGAAGTGAAAATGAACTCAATTTTTTCATAGAAGTTGCGTGGCCTGCGTCTCAATTAAGATAATTTAGAGCCAAATTTGGATGTGCAATAAAATCGGGGCAAGTGGCATCCCTTGGGATATGCCATGCCAAAAAACACAAAGGAGTTTGAATAAGTTAGACGTATGCGTGAAACCTGTTCATCGAATACTATAAGTGCAACAATGCAGTTAGTTTGCCTACTGTATATAAGCGTCGGAATCGAACTAGTGATCCATCTCTCCGATCAAATTTGCAACTTCAGTCGTGACGAAATAAAAAAAAAACTAGTCCAGAAGCATATAACTAAATTTAGCTGGATGGTTAAAATTTTTTTGAATTTCCTCTCTCAACTTTTTGACTAGCGCTTGCCGAGCTTGCATGGCGATCCCATTCACATTCGCCCAAGCAAGAGCTTTCTAAACCCGATAACAGATATTGAACGATAAGGGGGCCAATTGAGGCGAGATAAAACGGCGCTTAGCGCGGCGCCAACTGTCCGACACACAAATTTTTGTAACCGATAAACTGCAATAAAACTGTTAACGACGCGGGCGTAATGGCTATTTTTACCGTTCATGCGCTATCGACGTTTACGGCCTCGACGTGACCGGGCCGGACGGCGCGAAATTAATCGAGCAAAACATTAAACAATAACATATACATTACGTCGTGACCGTTACCGTCGGATAGATTCGTTGATTTGATCCGTCCGGGTCGACGAACCTCGCCTATTATTGATAGGCCAAAGCTCCAAAGCTGCAAGTTTGCTTTTTACGATGTGTAATATAAATAATTGCATCGGCGTCCTGTGATATCGCCTGGTCGCTGGCGAAACGGTATTCGGCGGGCGTGGAGAATTATAAATTGGAACAGTCGGCTGATCCCGTTGATAGTTCATTTTGTGATGCGCCTAAGTGCGGCATCAATTCTATAATTGCTTAAGACTTATAACTTAGTTTTTGTCCTCCGCCAGAAATAGCGAGACGAATGTCAGAATCGGTTACTTAGTTAAATTTCGAGTTTTCGTCGACTTGCCTCTTATAAAATCCATAGAAATAAAAAATTGGACGGATAAGAATGAGAACTCCGTGATCTAAAAAAACTCAACTGCAAATTATTTCAAGCTGTATTGTCTCATGCAGTCAGTTAATTGCAGTTGTACACAATTTTATGGAATCCAATACATTTCTCAGATACCGCTGAGAAATGTTTTTACGAATAACATTCATATTAACAGGATATCAATTACATTTAAAAGGCATTTGAACAACATTCAATTAAAAGTTATTATAGAAGACTATCTCAAAGCGTGATTACGGAAACTACGATGCATTTTAATTACTGCGCCGTGCAAGATCAGGCTCCATGGCCAGGGCTAATTGGTTGGAGAGCTGCCACGTTTCCTCATCAGCCGTCTAGGGCAGGTTGTGCGAGGAGCGAGGAATGTCACGTCCGGCGGTGCTTCCGTATGTGCGATCGAAGCTTTACGCTCAGTGTTTAGCCGAGGGTCGATTTGTTTCATTTGTGACTATACCTTTTTTAAATCTGGGAAAACCTTTTATGGGCTCCCTGCCACCAGATCGGGGGAGCGGCGAGCGTAAGTGGGAGTCCCAGAAAGATGGGGACAGGTAACCACTTAAAACCCAGCATGCACCTGACTCTGTCCAGAATTTAAGCCACGCAGTGACAACACTGCGTGGCTTAAATTCTGGTTAACTTGTGATCATGAACCAGATTGCAGCTTAAAACTTGCTTTTCTAGTAATAAATTTCTCCCTAACAGTGTTTCTAATCCAATGGTTTAATATACATGGTAATTGTTATAATCAAAAAATAAATTCAAAAGCGTTACCTACTAGCAATATGCCGACATTCTTTTATTTAAAACTTGAAATAATAATAAATTTAGGATAATAGGACTTGGAAGTATTTTTTGGAAATGTTTGCCACTTATCTTCATGTGTGAGTTTGATGCAGTTTGGAAATCATCTAAAAGATAATAATATGATAGAAAGTGTTGGACACTAAACACTTTCTATTTACGCATTACGTGATTTAGCGTCGCCCAGGTGATTAATAACACTTGCTTATAGTATTCAACACGCGTGAATCGCGGCAATAAAGTATCGGCTGATGTTGAATAGAAAGCGGGGAATATGCAATATGGTTAATAAAGGCCTGATTATCTCGGGTTGTTAGGTTTAGTGCCGATTTAGGTAACTTCCGCGGCAAGTTGTTAACTGTGAGTAGGTGAGAAGTTCTAGAGATGAGAAGGCCCTCTCGCATTAATATTTTCGATTTGTTTCCTATTTGTATTGGAGTGGAGGGGTTTGCATTACGTAATGAACGATTTTAAAATAAATTAGAAAACATATAAAAATCAGTTTCAATCATCTTCTTCAGTGGCATGATTACAATGACAACTTAGTCTGCCCGCGTGCGTTCGTGCACATAATGCATGCGTGCGTTCCGATTCCTCTAGAAATAATTTATATGGCAAAACAACGTTTCTCGAGTCAGCTAGTGAGTAATAAATATATTGTGAGTATAGAATGAAAGCAAATAAAGTTATTGATAAATAATTCTGATTAAGTCAGTATATGGAACCTAAAATTTACATACTATATAATTACTGAACAGAATGATTATGAAGTGCCACTTTCATTCATGACGCTAGAACGTGATAAGTCACTCTCTCGGAGAGTTGTTGACAACTTAGTCTGTCCCGTGACCATGGACGCTGGAGAGGGTTCGAAACCTCGGGAGTTCAAATCAAAATAAAAAACGCGATAAAATCCGTAAACTCGTTTCATTTAATGTGTACAATATTCGCGTGAAATCAAGAAAACAATATCCTAAAAATCAATTATAAAATTAATACAGATATTTGAAGACGGTTTTGTTTTTCGTTAATAAAAATATTGACTTGTAATTGCTTTTGATTTTGAGAATTTTTGGAATCTGCAAAGTCGTCCCTCGGATGTCTACCCAAAGTTCGCAAAAACCATGTGCGAGGGGCAAATTGCAAATACATTGGCATAAACATTCCATTATTTCACAAAAAATGCGTATTTGCCAACACTAAGCAGGTTTGTTTTGCGTGCCTACATCAAAGGGCATGAACCGCAAATGTTAAAAATATTTGCGAAATGTATTTTGAGGGAGATCGCTCTGTACAAAGAGTTTTTATGATTACATTTAAAAAAAAAAACATACGCAGAAAATATTTTAAAGGAAGATTGAGACTTTCTTAACTTAGATAAGATAATCGTGTTTAAACTTTAAACTCGATCTTCTTACTTTTTGCATGGTTTCTTTCGTAATCATTTTAAATTACAACATGTTGGAGCTCGCATGTCGTGAAGTACAAGTAATTCTTGATATCGTTAGTGTAATAGATCAAGAACAAACTTCCGCAACCGTCGGAACTTCTCCGCCGCCTGGATAGACTATAAAAAGGCATTCGACTCGGTGCCCCATACATGGCTAAAGAGGGTCCTCGAACTGTACAAAGTAGACTGTACAGTAAGAGACTTCCTCGGGCACTGTATGGGGCAATGGAGTACGATCCTTTGTCATCTAGGCGAGCGGATGACGGCTGCGGAATACCGGATAAGGATACGACGGGGTATTTTCCAGGGCGATTGTTTGAGTCCAATATGGTTTTGCCTGTCCCTGAATCCTCTCAGCGTGTTACTGGAGGGCTCGGGGGGAGGATTTCAGCTTCGGAGAGGAGGGACAAAAGTGACCCACCTTTTCTACATGGATGACCTCAAATTATTCGCCTCCAATCGCTCCCATTTGATGGAATTGCTTAAAGTCACTTGTGATTTCAGCAATTCTATCAAAATGGAGCTTGGGACGGATAAGTGTGCGGTGCTCCATGTCGAAAGGGGTAAGGTCGCTAACACGGAGGACATAGATTTATCTATGCCCGTTAACATAAGGACCCTCTCTGAGGCTGAAACATACCGATACCTGGGTATGTCACAAAATATGTGTATCGATGAGGCTGGCATGAAACAGTCAGTTCGTGACGTGTTTTTTGCACGCCTGACAAAGGTGTTTAATAGCCATTTGTCAGGCGGGAACAAGGCACGTGCTTTTAACGGCTGGGTCATGCCAGTCCTCATGTATACCTTTGGCATACTCAGGTGGACTCAAACTGAGCTCAACGCCCTGGACCGAAAAGTCCGCACAACTATGACGTCCCACAGAATGCATCATCCGAGATCGTCAGTGATGAGGCTGTACCTTCCGCGGAAGCATGGCGGGAGGGGCTTTTTAAGCGCCCTCACCATGCACAATCGCGAGGTGTGCAGCCTCCGCAACTACTTTCTGGCGAGTCATTAGTTGTGATAAAGGACTTACCCCTCTATCCTTAGCCAACGAGCAATGGCAGGAGTACTGTGCGTTTCCGACCGAGAGGCTGTATGGAAGGAGAAAGAGCTCCACGGGAGGTTCTACAAGGCTCTACACGAGCCTTTCGTAGATACTGTTGCCTCCCTGAACTGGCTACGTTTCGGTGACCTCTTTGGGGAAACCGAAGGTTTTGTCTGTGCGATACAGGATCAGGTTATTAAGACAAACAACTATAGGAGATACATCCTAAAAGATGGCACCGTCGACATCTGTCGAGCTTGTCGCCATCCCGGGGAGTCGCTTCGGCATGTTATTTCCGGTTGTTCCATGCTTTCTAACTCTGAGTATCTGCATAGACACAACCTAGTAGCCAGAATCCTACACCAGGAGCTCGCTCTGAAATACGGCCTCGTGGTTCGAAAACTGCCGTACTACAAGTACTATCCGGAACCCGTGCTCGAAAATGACCGCGCTAGGCTCTATTGGGACCGGCCCATCATCACGGACAGGACGATTGTTGCGAACAAACCTGATATCGTGGTGATGGACCGGGCACAGTCGCGGGTATTTTTGGTCGACATTACCATTCCATAGGACGAAAACCTCGTGAAAGCCGAAACAGATAAGAAGACAAAGTATCCGGACCTGGCGGCTCACGAGATGACCGACATGTGGGGTGGTGTGACGACTGAAATTATCCCGATAGTCGTTTCTGCCAATGGGTTAATCCCAGTCAGCCTCTCTAAACATCTGAGGCGACTGGGACTCCGGGACGGATCGCTCCAAGCTCAAATGCAGAAGGCGGTGCTCCTCGATAACGCCCGCATCGTCCGCCGGTTTCTCTCCCTTTCGCCCTAACCCTCGGCCGTTTGGTCTCCCCTGCCGAGGGCTTCCGTCTGGTTGGTTATATAAATATTTTATATAATACATATATAAATAGGACTTATATATGTATTATATAAAATATTTATATATATATATGTTTATTTTTATCCATAATATTTATTTTATATATGCAATATATATCTATATTTTTATTTTTATTTATAAACCCAACCAGACGAGAAAACAAATGAATATCCCCCTATAATAATAATAATAGTAATCGTTTATTTGTCTAAATATACAAACACTGCACAAAATATTTAAAGAGTAACATAAATAGAAAAAAAAATAACAATTATTTAGACAAAAGGGTCAAGGACTCAAAGTTGTAGCACGGAAGGTACACCAACTTTGATATTCTGTCCTAGCCAGACATAATTTACATAAAGAACACGCTTTATAATAGGTACGCCCTAAAATATTGTACATTAACTATTTATATTAATATTGCTATCCAATTAATAACTATTTACTATTATATTTAAAAGACTGGGTACTCGAAGCCAATAATTGCTGCATCAAAAGCCATTTTCGACATTTTATTTTGAAGGCACTTAAGGAATAGCTGTTACGAAGTGGAGGGGGCAAGTCATTCCAACATTTAGACGCAGCAAACTTAAAACTGCCCCGAGTTTGCACAAGAATGTGTTTTGGTAGGATAAGCGGAGGGGCTTTCAGCCTTGGATTGAACCGCGAGAAGTCTTTTGACCAGCTCAATTTATTATATAAATAAGTTGGTGCTTTGAATTTTAATAATGAATGCAGAAAGCAAGCCAGTCTCAAGCGTCTCCTGTATCCATTTTTAACAAACCCCTCTGATTTATGTATGGTAACACATGGTGTCGTTTAGGTATCGAGCAACAATAACGCATGCAAGCATTCTGAACCCGTTGTATAGCTATTATAGTTTTTTGGAATAGACAAGGACCATATACAATATCACAATAGCACAAGTTTGGTAAGACTAAAGTATTACATAACTGTAAACGTAATTTTTCATCAATGAAATTTCTAATTTTATAAAGTGATCTAAGTGATGCAAAACATATCCTAATTTTACACAAAACATGTTCATGGAACCGTAGGTTTTCATCAATCAGAAGACCCAAATTACGCACACAATTCCGTCGGGGTACCAAGGAACCCATAATTTTAACAAAGGGTTGTTCTGCTTTAGAAAGTCTGTTTGATGCTTGGTTCCGCATATGATCGTAATATGTATATCCTTTACGCGTTTGCAATTCCGATGTTTCGAAAACGTCTTCTATGGTAACAGTTTTTAAGTACTAATGCTTATAATAATGTTACTATGGGTAAAGTTAACGTCTACCATACTAAATCCCTTCTTAAGTTCGATCGGTTTGACAGTTTCAAATAATACAACTATTGGTATTTTTATCCGACTGCGCCAGAAGGCGGGTTATGATTTCGAGAGTATGTATGAAGAATGTATGTATAATTGTTTGGCACGCTCTGGGGCCTGAGCGGCTTGATGGGTTTTAGCTCGAGGGGAGTCGTTAGATCCGTATTTACTGTGAGACTGGGTACGCCAAAATAAAAAAATTACACAGAAACTAAATTATATTTTACTTGTTTAAAGAGTCCGAAGCCTTTGCCACAAGCTGTGCGGACACCGGGGGCTGACGTAACGAGGTGCAAAATGTAAAAGAAACCCAGATCAGTATCGGTGTCTGACACTTCCCGCCATTGACGTTTGAAATGTCGGCCACATACTGGTCCCTGCTGACACCTTCTGGCCGACGCTCCTATCGTTTTTCTAATCGATGGGCTGACGGCGCACCGATGCGATGGGGGAAGCGATTCATCAAACTCGAATGACAGCCGCAATCTTGAATTAAGGACATTCGATACGCGAACGAAAAATAATATCGACTGTATGGGTTACGCGGTTTAAGCTCCGGACTTTTTGCTTCCGTCCCCGCATCGAATTGTGATCAGGTGGAACGAAAAAAACGGTTAACTCTCACATAACCGATTAGCATAGCAGTGTCCTGTCTTACGCCATAAGTCATGGGTTCGATAACCGCTAATTAAAAAATGGTTATGAACATGTTTTTTTGTAGTATATAGATCTATACTATGTATTTACTAACACAAGAATTATGTATGTTTAAGTATGTACGTTTATATGTTACCCATAGTACAAGCTTCATAAATATGTTTAGGAAAATATGATTAAATTAGGCCCGGAAATGACAAATACAAATAGATTGTGTGGTCGCTAAGAATAGAAAATGGCGCATAGTAAATTAATGTTTTACCTAATTTCGATCGTAAACTAATCGAACCCACGTCAGCCGGCGAAAAGCTTAGCAACTGCGCCACCGAGCCATCAAAGTATTAAAGTAACTGAGCAATTCCCACCCGTTCCTTCTACCCGTATTCTGGGCCGTTGTATACTCGTTTACGCCGCCCACGTTGGCCACAACCGATTCTTGAGTTGTCCTAATTAATGCGATCTATTTTCTCCAATTAGTTTAATCGCCACAAAAGCCGCCGAACGAGCCAACTGGAACCAATCGAGGGGCCATCGCTCGTAATTGAGAGTCAGGCTGGCCAGTATTCGAACGAGAGCGAATGCAATGGGCTCGCTTGGACATCGATTACCCATTTCGTGGTTGGGCAACCGAGTAACTGTCTAAAATATGGTATAAATTTTAAGAATAAAATATCAAGCTTACGTATTAATTTATAGTTCATTTATTTTTTATGTAAGGTCCGTTCGTCATAGCTCCGTGTCCGAGTCTCGAGCTACCTGAGTTCAAATCCCGTTGCCACCAGCTGTGAAGTCGTTCATTTTATATGCTGATTTATCAGTTGCTCAGCGGTGAAGAGCGCGATCCTACATATTTTCGAAACAATAGCAAAAAAAATATTTCGAAGGTATGTAGTGTTAGCTATACTCTGTTTTATCGAGCTAAGAAGGTAGAAATATAAATACTTTTACCAAATCACGTAGTTTCACTTTGCACAACAATAACACTGGTATAATTACTTATTTTATCACTTTAATATCACTAATGAAACACCCCCTAACAATTTAATTTCTGATACCGATTGGGCAGCACTATCGCGTATACTTCTTGTTGACAGCCAGAGAAAGACGAAGATCACGATGAAGGCCACTAAATGCTTCTTGCAACTTCATTTATACCTCACAGAATGACACTTGTTTTAGTGTTGCCAACAACCTTAAGGAATGACTTTCTTTAGTGTTGCCAACAGTAGAGTCTACCAACCCACAGTGCTTATTTCGAGGTAATAATTCTTGTTTTGAGTGGTGGAATTTTTAATGACGCTACCAGACCATTTACAAAATTACAATTATAATATTGATGTTGTTCTATGCAAATATAAATTTATGAACGTAACAGGTTAATCGTGTGGCAAGTGAGAGGTCCGAAAATATGTCACGCCACTTCAGGGTTCAAACTTTTGACTTTATATCGCGATTGCGGCGTTCCACTTTTGAGCCCGCACTGCCTTAGAATTTTTGAGAAAATAAAAAACATCAACCCACAAAAATAATGTCTTGATTACACCTTGGGTACACGCTAAGCATTGATTGACCGCGTTTGAATGGTCATAGAACTGTCCACTACGCTGTCTTCGTTTAGAACTTAGCGCGGGTTATAGACTGCGATACGCGTACAACTGTATTCATCCCGAGTGTGCTTTCGCGACGCAAGGATTATTTCTGGCCGTGTTTAAAATACAGTGTAGGAGAGAGAATGGCCGCGTTTATGCAATATTGTCAAGGACATCTTCGCTCCAATTAACGTCCGCACCTGCGCCTCGGATGTGCGTGGAGCGCGGACATCGCCACCCGATACGCCAGGTGTAACGCGACACGTGCGCGCTTCGATGCAGTCGCTTCGTCCCTGCGCTTTGTGCGTGTTTACATAACAACGTCCCGAGCGAGTAATTAATGTTTATTAATCGTAAATACTGGGGGTGGTTGTCCCGTACGGTCGCGAAGAACCTTACTTGACCATTTCTCCATTGTCGTCGAATCAATAATAAAATGCCATTAACTGATAAAATAACTGATAGTTTTTGTAGCGATAAAGGAGTAATTGTCTTTCTATGTTTTTGAAGTAATCATCAAATAAGATAAGGAGTTAATGAAATTATCGTCCAACTGTCCGAACAACTTGGTTTTTTAACAAAAAAAAAATTGTAGACGACTACGAGAAAACAATAATTTACTTGAACTGTTGTTTTTGCTGTCAGTCTTTAGACTATCAGAGCTTCATCGAACGCAGAAGCCTTGGGCTAGCTAGAACCCACGACTTGATACGGCGCTCTAGTTGGTTAGGGCTGCGTATGTGCTCATGTGTGGGTTATCTATAGGGAGGAATGTCACCGGGCAATCGAGGTTCGGTACGGACCTTCGCCCAGATGGCCGTTGATTCGTGGAGAACAACCGGCCCTGGATGTGGGTATCTTGGTTTTGCCATGCTCTTGGGCTAGGATAAACTGACAGGTTTTGCGGTAGTTCTAGCACTATGCGTGGGCGTAGTGTTGTCTAGCGGGAAAATAAAAAGATTTACTTGCTGTTTAGTGTGAAAAGCATAATACTGAAATAAATAAATACTGGTAGTATTAGCTTTAGTAATTATGGTCTTATCCGGCTTTCAGACATTCGTGTAACTTGTGCAGCGTTGAACAGCAACATACGGCGGTTGCGCGACAAGGGAACTCTCCGTCTATTAAATCGCCTTCCCAGCTTTGGACAAGTGAACACTATATTTTGTTCGCATTTAACCGTTGCCTTGACGACCGTAATGAGGGCATGCATGAGAGCTGCCCGATAAATTAAAGCCCGTTCATGACTCAATAATAAACCGACTAATGACACAAGATCGAGCGTTTCGCCCGCGAATCGAAGCGTAGCCAAGGACGAATCGGGTAACCAATGGACACTGCACATTGGCGGCATATTTGGTCACGTACATCGAGGAATTAACGTTATGACACAAGTTAAATGAAATAGTTTTGAACTTAAGCTTTTTCATTCATTTTCATATTATAGAATACTGCGTGTCTTGAATTATTTATAGCTTTTCAACATGTCCGATAATTTGTTAAAATATTTTTGTACATTTCTTTTGTACAACGTGCGAACAACGACATTCTATGTTCATTCTCAATTCCATTTAGATAGGATTTCACCGGAAACCATTATCGTATTTCGATAAAAAAACTTTCACCAATGTGAATCTAGGAATTTTAGATAGGCATAAATCGTAAGAACGTGATAATTATAGAGAAGAAGAACCGGATACAAACTATGAGTACGTACATGTGCTCGTTTTTTAAAATAAAGCGATGAAATATAAAGACATAAAAAAGAGAAGAAATAAAAAGACATGAAAATCCACAGTTTACATATTGTTTTCTTGATTTTACGCGAATATTATACATATTAAATGAAACTAATTTACGGATTTTATCGCGTTTTTTATTTTAATTTAAATTCCCGACGTTTCGAACCCTTTCCAGCGTTCATGGTCACGGGACAGACTGGAAAGGGTTCGAAAAGTCGGGATTTAAATTAAAATAAAAAACGCGATAAAATTCGTAAAGTAGTTTCATTTAATATCCACAGTTTAATTATTATATAATTTAGAGCCATCGTTACAATCGGGGTATATAGAATAAGAACTTAACTATGATGGGGCCACGCAACAATCTTCGCTGTTACACGAATGGGCAGGCCCGTCCGGGTAAGTACCACGACCTCACAGAAAAATGGCGTGATGAGGAAGTTCTATACTTCTGTTAGAAGGTGGTAACGCATCTGCAACCCTACGGTTGTCAATGGGTGGTGGTTATCACTTAACATCAGGTGAACCGTCAGCTCAATTGCCACCTTCACACATAAAAAAAGAAGCATCGTTACATTACTACGACGCGGTGGTATTGACAGGCGTGTTCAGAGAATGCGGTACGCTTCCGGTTCGTGGGGAGGAAGGCCAGAATCCGGAGTGATGGACCGCCCATCGTTGTCGGATTCCTTAACTCCAACCGGTCCCAGAGAAACCTGGCCCCGTTGAATCATCGCGATCGGCCTTTTTTAGCCACGTTCGAGGTCCGGGCAATTGTATCGGCAGCTACTTAATTATGTAATTATCGACTTAAGTCGAAAGAGCAATCGCAATTCCGAGGTAATTGCAAGGTTTTTACTTTTGCTATTACTGTGATGAGATTTACATTTGCTATATTAGATGCTATTACTCCTACGCATAATATATTACAATTACTTAAATTTGATTTTTGATACGGTAGGTAGATGAACAAGTTCTGTAAAATTCTTTCACTGTTATAATACCTATGAAAACTGAGCCTCTTGAATACTCGAAGGTTAGTTTTACCTTACTCCTCGGGTACATGCTGAGCACGTCCGCCCACCATCTCGCTTCTTCCCGGCTGGTGCCCTTGACGAAGGTCACGCGCTCAGGCGCCGTGATGGCGAGGCTGTGGGCGTGCCCCGTCACGCTGTCAGCCTCGCTCACCTCCAGCACAGTAGTCATATCCACGCTGGCTTGTGGGACCGTATCAGGCTGCAAAGGAAAAAAAATCATTAAATCAAGGAAAAAATTACTATACTCGCTACAATAATCGCGCGCAAGTAACGCCGGCTACCATTTTACAGTGGCACTAATATCCACAATCAGCCGTTAAGCTTAGTGGCTAAAGCATCTCGGCGCGAGTCTGGAAGACGTGGGCTCGATTTCCGCAGCGACGGAAAACTTTTCGTCCTTTTTTTTAAGTTTAAATGTTTCATCTTATGTGCAGAGATTAGCACTATAAAATGTTATTATTATTATTATTATTATATACTTTATTGTACAACACAAAGAATTTGATACAATTAGTATGAAATAAGTCTTAAAAGCTAGGTACAATAAGGCGGTCTTATCGCTAAAAAGCGATCTCTTCCAGACAACCTTAGGACGAGGAAAAATAAACTAATGAATAGTGGGAGGTGGTGTGCTCAATAAACTTACTTAATACCAAAATAGACTTAAATATAATAAGATAAACAAAATTATAATAAACATACATAACATAAATAAATATATAATATATATAAATAAATACACAAGAGAAGAATTAAATCTGAATATTGCCATTAAAAACTATGGATAGATAAAGCGATAGATAATGTTGTTTTACGTCAATTTTAAACTTGTCTAGCGTCTTCGAACGACGAATTTGCTGAGGAAGTTCATTCCACAAGCAGATGGCCTTAACTGTAAAGGAGTTCTTATAATATTTAGTTTTGTACGCATGTGGTGCTAGAATTAGATCTTCAGCTGATCGATCGCAGAACTCGTTCTGGATGGTTATGGCCAAGAAACTTAAAGTGTTCCTTTAAATAGCTTGGAGTCCTAGGGTTAAATAATACACAGTACAGAAGAGAGACAGTGTGTAGATTCCGGCGAAAACGAATGGGTAACCACTTGAGCATTGAACGAAATTCGGAAACGTGATCATATTTGCGTAAACCAAATATGAACCTAATGGCTAAATTTTATTTTAAGGATTGTGCTAGCATAATTTTAGTTGGAATGGGAAGAAAAGAACGTAAACGACGGAGAGAATCCATCGCAGCAAATGTTTTTCGGCTCACTTGATTCAATTGTTCCGACCACGAGAGGGAATTGTCAAATTGGACACCAAGATTTTTCACAGTGGTGCAGTACGGTATTATAACGTCATTTAATTTTACCAAAGGAAGGTTATTCCAGTCAACTCTTGAAATCAAACCAACACCACCAACAATAATAGCCTGGGACTTAGTAGGGTTAACATTGAGACCATAGATTTTACTCCATTCACTGACAGCGGCCAGGTCATCATTGATGGCAAGTAGGCAAGTCTTCAAGAGTTGACTGTGTGTACACTTGGAGATCGTCTGCATACATGTGATAGAGAGAAGTGATTTTTTGAGAAATTGAATTAATGAATACGGCAAATAGAAGAGGAGACAACACACCACCTTGAAGCACTCCGGCGCGCAATTCACACCAAGACGAGAATTCATCCTCTATGCGAATACGCTGCCGTCCGCCACTTAAGTAACTTTGAAACCAGCCAATCACTAGTGGAGATATGTTAATAGAACGTAACACACTCAACAGAATGTCAAAATCAACGGTATTAAATGCATTACTAAAATCTAGCAACACAAGTACAGTGAGCTGTTTATTATCCATACCCCGTTGAATGTCATCAGTAACTTTAACCAACGCTGTAGTCGGAAACCGGATTGAATAGGATTAAGAAGAGAATTTTTGTTCAGAGAGAGATTTAACTGTTGGAAAACTAGTTTCTCTAGAACTTTAGACAGGAACGGTAGAATAGAAATAGGACGAAAATCGGAAAATTGCAATGCATGGGCTTTCTTAGGGAGAGGAGTCACTTGAGCACTTTTCCAAGCTTCGGGAAACTTGAATGAAGAGATTGATGCGTTAAGGATATGGGTGATAATAGGAGTAATAAAGTCAAGGATAGATAAAATCATATTACGACTAACATTGTCGTCACCAACGGCATTAGACGAGATTGATAATATGTTCTTCTTAACATCACACTCAGTGAAAGGAATGAAATTAAACGGTGGAAATTCAGGAGCTGGCATGGAAGAAAGAATGTTCAGAGTGCGCGACTTATCTGAAATATCTAAGGAACTAGAAGAGGTGAAATATTCATTAAGGAGTTCAATATCTATATTATGGTGAAGCAAACTAGAAGACGCTTTACCAACTCCAAGAGATTGAAGAAATTTCCAAACTTTGGCAGGGTCGCCGTTTTCGACAGATTTGTGAATGTGGCGTCGTTGTGCATCTCTACACAATGTATTGCAGCGATTCCGCAGTTTATTATAATTTTGCAGATTTTTTAACAGAATGATCAGCTTTCAGCTTGCTTTTCGCATAGCCTTTTTTCTTAATAATGTTTTTAAGATCATCTGTTAACCACGGCGCAGGTAAATGTATTATTTTTACGGGTTTAACGGGGGCATGCACGTCATAAAGCTGTGTAATAAACGAATTAAACAATTCAACTTTCATGTCGACTGTAGGAGCATAAGCAACAGCAGACCAATCAATAAGCCGAGCATCTTCAAGAAGACTTTCTTTAGCCATTCCACCAAAACTACGCTGCAGAAGGATTCTCGATTTAGCTTTAGGAGGGCGAACTCTGTATGAAAGAAACAAAAGATCGTGATGAGAGAAAGCATCAGCCTCATGCTGGCCATGCTTCAATAAAAAATCAGGGGAAGACACAATTATAAGGTCGAGAAGAGAAGGGGTGCAGTCAGGTTGGTTATGAGTAGCAGAAAGCGGTAAAATATGTAAGTTACACGCTTCAGTAACCAATTTTAGCTTTTCACATCGATTGTCTCCTTTAATTAAAGATGTATTAAAGTCGCCCATAATTATTATGTGACTGTATGAAGGTATTAAATTTTCTAGTAAACATTCAAGTGTAGAGAAGTAGTCAATATGAAGAGATGGATTGTAACAAACGCCAAGAAGAATTTTGGTGTGGGATAATGTTACTTCAATAAACAGATGTTCGGCCGCATTAGAGGGAGGAGGCTGGGTGGACATACTTACCACAGAGAATGGAATATATGAACGGAGATAAATTGCCACACCACCACCACCCCTTCCAACCCGGTCATTGCGAATGAGGTGATATCCTGGTAATGAGTAAGAGGTAGATGGTAAACATGGCTTTAACCAAGATTCGGAGACAAGAATGGCATGAATATTACGGGACTCAAATGATGCAAGCATATCAGGATAGGGAGCCGGAATACTTTGAGCATTTATGTGAACCACATTAAAATTTTTCAGAGAATCTGAGAAATTTTTGAATTTCATGTAATGCAAATTATGACGTAATTTATTTTATAGCTGATGTAAACTTTTGTTTATGTATACCATTGAAATATGCTCAATAGTGGACTGCGGTAGGCTAGGCTAGTTCGGGCAAGGCAGAGTTGGTGATGATAATGGCGATTGTACGATGTATTTTCTATAAATTTTGGGTTTTGAAATCTATGACATGTTAAGAGATGTTACGATCGAAAAAGCGCTCAGGATCAATTACTAAAAATGTGTAAAGGTTCCCATCATTTTTTGGTGTACTACAGAGCAATGAATAATTTAAATAAATTTTTACCTCAGCGGGAAGTTCCTTGCGCAAGAACACGATGAACGAACGGCGTCAAATATGCGCAATCTTCGTTCGTATGTGACGTGCAATTTTTAAATTAACTCACTTAATTTAATATTCTCCGTTGCCAAATTATGGACCTGCGGAACGTTTTCCTTCACATTTAATCGCGAAATAATTGCGGAGCAGGGGAGACGGGTGGGATATTACAACTTAAACGTGCAAGTAGCCGTATCATATGTAATTGAAACAACATGTTATAGCGCATTAAACTTCGCTAAGATTTAAATGCTGCTGCAAAAATATATTGGGACTTCTCTGAATTGATGTCGGAACGATAATTTACTATCACATTTTTATTGCAACATTGATAAACTAAAAAGATACATACAATTAAGCGACAATTAAAATACAGTTAAGGCTGCATTAATAATCAAGGCAAGCTTCTTTTTTTACAAAATATTTTTATAGAGAATGCTAGTCGCAGGCAGGCTAATTACGAGTAAAACGCCGTCTGGTCCGTGTTAATTTAGAGTTATGGCCAGTGTTGTCCACGGGGCGGCGGAGGCTTCGGGAGCCGCGGGCGGTGCTGCAGACGAATGGCTGCATTCGCAGGATCGGCTACCGCGGCGGCGTGACGAACGATCCAGCATCCAACTCGGTTAGTCAAAGTCGCTTGCACGCCGCCGCTAAGCCCCCAATGCGTCATTCTGACGCTCGCAATTACTTTGCCCTTCACTAAGCGCGCGTGATTAGGCCTTTATTGCAGTACACCGTCCGGCAACTAGCGCCTGCCGGGATATCATATGTCCACAAAGGGAACATTTTCTGAACGAATCATTAAGTAACATTATATACTACAACCCGTACATACAAGTTTACAATCATCTATGAGATATACTTTTGTTAACTTAATATTGAATGTGAATCATTTCATGGTGGCAAGTTACGACAAGAATGATGACTGCGTGGCGCAGTTGCCAAGATATTGGCTTCGGCACCAGAATCCATGGGATCGATTCCCACACGTGACAACTATTTGTGTGATCCACCGATAATTTTAATTCTAGAAATTTCGTGTCTGTCCACGTGAAATTTATGTATCTAAAATGTCATTACAACACAGGGTAATGTTATCCTACAGTGAGGGGGTAATGTTTTCGAAGGAAAATACTTTCTAGGTTTCGTTGGGACCTACTACTCTTGCACACAAAAATAGAAATACTATGCAACGAGAATTATTGAGACAGTTCGTTCATTGTTTGTAAGAGAGACATCGAATACTATTATGTACTGTAACAAGGCTGTTCCGTAGTAGGTACTGTAAGCGATACTGCGACCTGCCGACCTTGTGTTTACGCAAACGAGATCACTGCGAGCTGGGCCCCGACCTTGGGACCGTGAACTTGAACCGACCGAGGATCTGATGCCGTGGCATCGGAGCAATTGCGCGTTTATCGCGCCGATTATCCTAGCGGTATGCAAATGTCTACAGTTAGGCGGGCGACCGCGGGTCGGGCGTGTCCGACATTCATCTGTAATGATACAGCCCGGCTCTCTTGCCACGGACGCCACCGCGTCGCTGCTAACTGTACACCGTATTCGGAAATTGAATTTCAATGCTCGTTAAATAACCCCACACGGTTTCTCTGTGCGCCATAAGATATACGATGCCTGGTCAAAATCCCAATTGAACTCCTATTGAATCCTTACACAGATAACTGAAATACCTCCGAAGATTATTAAGCTGAAATGGCGGTAGGCCGGTTATATAGCTCGTTGAACTGATAACAGATGGGGAAGAATTTTTCTTTACTGGCAGCTTAGCCATCACAATGTCCGACCACCCACTAGATGGTGTGACGATCTGTGCAAATGTGCGGGAAGTCGATGGATGCAGATGGCTTTTGTTCAGCAGTGGACTCAAATAATTTGAAATGACGATGAAGTCGATGTCAAATGGGTTTACTTTGGACGCATATGATAGCACGCGACCTATCACCTATTTTAGAGGTGAAGAAAAAGTGAAAATGAAACAAGTGCACGCATGCGTGGTCATGCCCGATCCGATGCAATCAATTAAAATTAACGAACGCCACGCTCGAATGTTCGATCAAAAATTTATTGAACGCTCACCGACAATGAGACATTTCGGAGATAACAAGGCGTATAAAGACTTTCGCCGGGCCCGCAAATGGTCTTATTTGACAGGCGGTCGCGGGTATATCAGCCGCATGTTTCGCTATTTCGAGAGAATTGGTCGGGTACAGTTAGCGGCGTGCGCTACGTACGGCCACAGTTGCGTTCGATCGCACGCGCATTTTACGTTAATACAGTAGCATACTGTATTAACGTAAATGGCGCGACAAAAATACCTAAACTTATATGCAATGAACCTCGAGAATTTAAACAGACAAAAAGACAATATAAAATAAATTACATTGCAAAAAAGGTGTCCCAAAAATTGTACAGTAAATAGAGTACTATACCCAGTACATAGCGACTACTCCAGTAGATAGAGAGGTCACCGACTTTTAATATAAGATAGATCATTCGTCGATTTAGGTGAGTACCGCGTAGCATAGTCCGGGAAGCCGCGCTTCGCAATCCCGGAGAATGTGTCGCGGGAATAGCGCCGGGACAGCACAATCGGCGCGCGCTTCACAATAATTCCGTTCGATTTCGCAACGGTCCCGGGTAGCGGTCACCCGACTCCCATAATTCCCGGGACAACGAGCTGGCGATTCAATAGCGCCGAGCGCCGCGGATTCCCAGCGGTTGTACCGATGTGTTTATGGGATGGGGTGTTTTGGTAAGGTGCGGGACTTCGGTGCGCTCGAAGACAATCCATGTTACGAGCGCTAACTCCAGTTGGGGGAAATTGGTAAGCACCAATTGTGAACCAATCGCAATTGGTGATGCTTAGCACAAATGTTACGATAGTCAGGTTGACTACTCGGTTATATTCGCGTATGGAAAAAGCGAACGGTATTGTTGTTCAAGATAATCTATATTTAATATATATATATGAGATTTCCACCGATAATTGACTCATCACGATATCTCTGGAATCATAAGGCGTAGCGACTTGAAATTTGGGAGGAATATTCTTTTCGCCGAGTAGAGGTCATGTAAAAACGGATTTTTTGAGATCCTTTACGGGAAACAACGATTTTATCAACCGCCTATGGACATTTGCAACATCAGATAGATTGATACTACAGTTAATAAAAGACGCAGAAAAGCAAATAAAACATAGCTTGATACGTATTAGTTATAGATTTATTCCGTTGCATGAATTATTTCCCGTTTCTTTTAATTGAGAGACACACATTTGAGATATAATGAAAAACGGTAATAAATTACGCTGACATGCGTATAATTTCGATATTCAAAAAACAATCCCGGTGCATAATTTCGTCCCCGAAACAATGGCCCATTAGTGACGCGCGTACGTCATTTACGAACGACCCCAAATGGGATTTGCGATAAAATCGAGAACGGTGAGATTAATTTCCGATTCGGCGAATAAAACAGTCTATACCTTCATTACATATTACAATTTAGCTCCTATATGTTTGTGTCCATAATTCAAAAACTAGCCGATGGATTAAATTGATATTTGTTAACAATATAGGTAATTAACTGTCTTAATTAAGAGTGTTTTTATATACTTCTAAATCGACATTGACTAAAAACGAAAAAAATCCGGCCTGCGTTCAGTAAGTAATATAAAATTTTAAATCCCATCGCTGATACCTGTATAACTGTTAATTGCAACCTAACCTGGCGCATGTTTGGCGCCATATCCTTAAAATTTTCATATGTATTTATGAAAAAAATCGGGATACGCGGGTACACTTTTCCACTCCTTACTTGAACGCATTACCAAAGAGGTAAACTTTTTTAGTTCGACCGCAGGTATATCTAGAGAATGTCTAGATTTTCCATTATATATTTTAGAGCCGAAATTAGTAAACTATATTATGACATTTTTCGTACAGTGAGGTACTAGTAAGGTCCGGTCCCGGCCGTCCCTTTCTAAGGAGCAAGGCTATCAGAGGATAGTGCCAGCAGTAATCATTGTTTATTGGTTCTCTGGCATGTAGACTGTTGAATTAAATATGCAAACCTCTATTTATGACTTGGCTGGGTTTACATAAACTACAGAGAGAGTGAAGTGCCAAGCGTTGCGAAGCCGCTGAAAGAAGGGATCTTATCTCATCGAAATAGTTGATGGAAAACATACTATGTAGATATATTATGATTATCATTAAGGTCCCATTGAATCTTTAAATACTATCAGGGTATATTTTTACAACACGTTGTGTAGTGAAGTCCAGAGCAACAATAATATTGTCGTAAAAGTAAAATCAACATCCTTTTCTTTTTTATAGATTAATATGTTATTTTATGGATAGATATATTAAAAATATTATGTTCATCACATTTTCAAGTAGTGGGAATAGAATCAGCACCATTTGATCCAAGAGTAACAGTTCAGTATCCGCTGTGCCAATCAAGTCGCCTTTGCATTATTTTCGTACATAAAATATATATGTTTACGCAAGGTTCAATCCAAACGTTTCTAAGTCGGTGCAGGATCTGTAAAATAATAAATACTCATAATATAATTACTCTACCACTAGCTACATTGCATCCATAATCTGCTGAAAATAAGTTAAATTGAAATTTATGAAAGATATAAGAAAAAACATTTTCCTTACTTTAGGATAAAATTATGAAGGACCAGACGCGAAAAAAACTATCTGTGGGTCACACAAATAGATGTCCCGTGTGGTTATCGAACCCACGACCCCCGACGCCGAAGCTAATATCGTGGATACGAATATCGTGTCCGGGGATTTAGATTATTATTTAATACTTTGAATTGAATATGAAATTCGACACGCGATATACTTCCACTGAATTACGTGATTACTAACAGATATAACAACTATTTACATAATTATAGTCGTGTAAATTACTTACAACGCTTATGAGTAACTAATGCTCTTTGTTAATGCGCATTCGCGTGGCCGTCGTCTTTTTATTAATTGGCCGGGTTTGAACCCGTTACAGTGCCCGTGCACGCCCACGCAGCGTCCGTAGCCCACGGAGTTATTGGCCGCGCGCACGCAGACGAGATAGATGATGAACAGCGCGAGGGTTGCTGAGCTTTCTTATCAAATTTCTCCCTATTAAAATTCATTATACAGATGCGGAACCCATTGCAGGATCGATATTTGACCTGCGCGGGTGTCGAACTAGACCACTAGAAGCGGCGCTTGGTTTAACGCTAAGAAATTGCACCATATTAACCAATTACTCGCATAACGCAGTAGGGAATTATCGATAATCGTAATTAATTAATTTAATTGATTATTAAATGAACTATTACCATTGATTAATTAAAATGCCTTGTTCTGACCTCATCCTTCTCATAAGCATTATTTATTAATGTTATATAGTCGACGGGAAAGAAAAAAAGTCTCACAAAAATTATGAGACTAAAAATATAATAAAATAACTTATTATCACAGGGATCATCATCAAAATCTTCAATAATAAAATTGGTGAAAATAAATTCCGGAAGACATATGTATAAAGAACGATTTGTGAACTGATAGGCTAGCTGATGATAGATCACTGGCTTTAAAATACCACTAATTTCATAGTTATTGTGAGACTGTCTTTGATAATTGGGGCTTTGTACAGAAATAATTTGGACATAAACAAGCTCTTCCTATCCCATTAAGGATGTTATTACGAAAATGAACTGGGAATATTGGTTTAAAAATTAAACTGGATTATTTTTAAATTAGTACACTTTTAAAGTCTCCCTCGGAATTTATAATAACGTCTTAAATATTCACTCGCAGAATCTTTTATTAAATACTGGGACTAATGAAAGTCGTGTTACATGGATGACCTAAAAATAATAATTGCCCAGCCCATTGTCTGCGAGGCAGCTCCTTGGCCTAAATGGGCTGGGTTATCTATACAGGAGCATCTGTTGCCGAAGGTCGTTACCGCTTAGGGTCGAGATGCATCAGTGGAATTCTCCGAGAGTTGCGTGATGACGCACAGCACGATTGATGCAGTGTCTCCGAATATAAATCGGAAAATTTTATGGGAATCGAAACATGATTCATCGGTTGATGCAACTTAATATCCAGCTATAATTTGTTTTCATAAATAAGTAATTTGTTGGCATGCAGGACTCAAAAAAGATAGATAAAGCTATACGAGTAAATGAGTTTTGATGTCTATGAATATCCTTTCGATAGTCCCAATAGGAAATAAGACAAAACGTAACTTTTATTATACAGCGTGAAAAAGACGCTATTCAGGTTAAAGACATTTATTTATCACAAAAAGAACATTACATAGTTCACTTAAAACGTGATAAACATATAGAAGTCTTAAATATATATAGGACACAAACAACAGTCTCAGACGGATAACAGTGCTTATAAATCTAAGCAGATAGTAATTTGTTTAAATTCTATTAATGGCTAAGAGTTTGGATTGATATAGCGAAGCACCCACATGCCGCTTTTCACGACTTAAGTGTAAAATTCCAGTAAAAAGTTAGTTAATTCAAGTTGGTAACGCATAAGTGGATTGTAATCGTCCTTGTCTTGAATAAGGGCCGAAAGAGTTTCTATAATGCGTTGACTGAACTCATTACACCTCAGTTCTGCAACTCCAACTTGTCAGCAGTAAGTCGTAACTCCCCCGTGTAATATTATCGCGCGGATGTCGATAAATAAAATATCGCTGCCGATAGCTAAAGTAGAAAGTCGAATTAACGACCCAACACATTTCCACGACTGGAGTGATAAAATTACCAGTCGTTATATAATAACTCAGAGGGTGCGCGGTCTGATACAGTTGTTCATCTGATTTACGCATTCGGATGTGGGCCACGCTAACGGCGGGACGAAAGCGACTGGTTCACTGCCAATACTGGTTTAACTCTGAACCGCAATGCATGATCTCTAATACTACACTAGACAGAGCTTGTTTGTTGAAATGCAAAGTTTGTTTGAAAAATTTTTTTTTTAATTATGGATTTTTTTAACGTTAATATTTTTTCATGATTATTGGCAAGTAGCTTTAGACGTGTGCTCATTTATTGTCGCGGTGGTAAAGACACGCTGTATAATTATCACGTGCTCAGCGGTGAAGGAAAACATCGTGAGGAAACCTGCATATTTTCGAAATAATAACAAAAAAAAAATATTTCGAAGATATGTGAAGTCCGCCAATCCACAGTGGGGCCGCGTGGTGGACTATGCCCTGATATCCTCTGTACAGAGAAGGCCTTTGCCCAACAGTGGGATATGTATAGGCTGATAATTTATATAATTTTCGGGTCCCGGTAGATTTGCGCGTCCCTAAAGTAGCGTTGTCACTTATGAACGACTAGTTCGATTTCTTTAAAACTAAATTGGAATGGTGTAACAAAAGTCCAACGTTAATGTAACATCACTTTAAATACAAGCTATAACAAGGATATTTTATTTCATGTTAGATCGAAAATAATTAGCTTTAAGCGAAATAAAAATAAATGTAGCATTTTAATAACTGAAATAACTTTAAATTGTTAAAAATATAAGAAAGAAAAAAGAAAGAGATTTATTTGACATAAAACAGATTGACGTACACAATAATCATTTAAAACAAAAAAAATTAGACAAAAAAAAAAACATGAACATAAAACTCCAGTATGCATAATATATTCTCCCTTTTCATTATAGTACGTCGCCATTCATGCCAAAAAGGACATCACTCAGCAGAATGTTGCAGTGAAACTGCAACGCTGATTTTCGATATTGACCAAGACTGATAAAGACTTAAGGTCTTGTTTGAAGCATTAACTTAATGTATGGTCGCGGTTTGAAATCGGTGTGTGATAGATAAGCTAAGACGTAAGTATTTACTTACGTCACTAGAACATTCATTTCTATAACCTATACAGTTTGTGAGCAATTTTCTCATTAAAATTTTTTTTCTGATGTTAAGTGATAACCGCCGCCCACGGACATTTGTAACATCGGTCGCAGATGTGTTGCCACCTTTTAATAAGGTGGGCCCCGGCTACCTCACTCACCAGACGAAACGCAGAAGTGTAACACTTGTACTTTACGCCGGTCTTCTGTGAGGCCGTGGTACTAACCAGGACGGACCTCCCATTTGTGCAACAGCGAATACCGTTGCGTGGTCCTACCACAGTTAAAAGTAGTAATTGATTGCAGTTAAAGTATCATTTAATTGCACCAGTTTTGTTTTAATGGACAGTAAATAGATTTTTTAAGGAATATTCTCGTGTCATTACGATATGTGTCAGCCCTATGCGCACGCGCGTTTGACTCCGGTTGTTTAACGGTATTGGGAACGCATTACCACACTACGACTCTATCCACGCGTAGCGATTTGGTGTTACCGCGCGTAAGAAGTCTATCCTACGTTTTCTCAAACAGATTTATGACATGTTTAGCGTCGAGATATTGACGTATGTTAAACACCTGGTCATACGACAAAGTTTGTTTATATGGTGTATTTTATTTTAGGTTATGTAAAGACTTCCTTTCCAGACAGCCATTCAAAATATATTAACAATTTTGATGTATTCGATAATAATCGATAATAAATTTAATGGCAATAAGTACGTATTTTGGGGAAGGCTATGTATGTTTAAACTTACCATACGTCCCGTTTAGAACGGGACTGTCCCTTTTCTCGGATAGCTGCCCCTTTGTCCCGGAACAAATCTTCGGGACGCAAAATTGTCCCGTTTTCCGAAACCGCGCGAAATTTTAAAACCACGCTGCGCTCGTCAGACAAGATCATGAGCAGCGCGGAAAAGCTGTGTTGATGATCGGTTATTCCCGGTTATTCTAGTAACGCGGTGGGGAGTTAAATAGTTTTGTAGATAATTTGAAGTTTTGTTGTTTTGAAATTTTTCCTATAGTTATGCCGTAGCCCAAGTGTTCAGTTACAAACAAAATACCCATTTATTAGGCAAATTAACACTTCTTCGGATGTTAGTTTAGAGTTTCTCATAGTGGTGCTGGTGATATTGAACAGCTCCAGTTCTGAAAGCGATGCTGATAACAAAGTTTAACATAAAAGAAACGTGCCAAATTTTATTCTTATTTAAAATCGGCACGTTCTTTATAATAAGTTCTTCCTCTGAGAAATAGAAATATATTTAAAAACATACCAATGTTTTTAGTAATAATAGTGTACCGATGATTTTTTTTTTGTATCAATTAATTTGTTATCTTTTCGGAATAAAGAAGATTCAAAAGTTATGTTCCGTTTCATTGTAAACCAATGTCCCGTTTTGAGTTAAAAAAAGTGGTCAGTTTATGTATGTTCAGCAGTGGACTCAAAAATGCTGAAATGATGATGATGATAACGGATCAGATTTTTTATCCGACTCAACACGAAGAGGAAAAGACAGGAGTAAAAATCTTTAGCATCATTCTCTTTATATAATTCGTGATAAAGTGGCGATTCTATTACGAAAGTGAAGTAGTCCATATTTTTATATATTAACTTATATAAGATTATTTCATATTATATCGATAAACAATTACTCTACACAATCAGTAATGGAATGGTTTTAGTTTGCGGACTCAATGACCGAATTCATGCATTATTTCTTTATATAGTTTTACCACAAGGGCATAAACAAATGTTATGCGGCACTAAGCTGCTTTTTAAAATTATTTTTTTCAGCAAGCCCCTTAATGTAATACAAATACACATAATTAGATTGATAAATAAGTATATTTACAATAAAAATTATTCAACTCCGTATAGTTACAGATCGAATATTGAATGAATGAATGAATGAATGAAATATGCCAGACAAAATTAAAAAAGTAACAAACAATTACATAAAGGTACAATTGGCGGCCTTATCGCTTAGAAGCGATTTCTTCCAGGCAACCATGTTACTGAGGATACAATGATCAGTGAGAAGGGTTTGACGTATACGCTATTGTAAATATAGGTATTATAGATACACAACACTACTATACACAAATAAATGCATAAAATAAATAATATATATATATGAATAAATACATATTGTGCAATGAAGTCAATAAACCGATTTCAAATAATCGTCGCTTATAATTTCACTCATTACATCTGACCTAATCATAACATATATTACATTACACGTAACTCTTCCACCTTATATTCAAGTATTTTCTATGATCTATTATCGTACCAAGCAGTTCTAGTTTATTTAACTCATGATGTATCTTGCTTTCATTTGCATTGCACGTATTTATTACGAAACATCTATAAACTATATTGAAACGCATTTCTCAAACGCAATTAATTTATAAAAATGATTACCCAATAACGAATAAATAATAATAATGATAATAACCTCGTGAAAGCCGAAACAGATAAGAAGACGAAGTATCTGGACCTGGCTCACGAGGTGACCGACATGTGGGGTGGTGTGCCGACCGAAATAATCCCGATAGTCGTGTCAGCGAATGGGTTGATCCCAGCCAGTCTCTCCAGACATCTGAGGCGACTGGGACTCCGGGACGGAACGCTCCAAGCTCTAATGCAGAAAGCGGTGCTCCTCGATACCGCCCGCATCGTCCGCCGGTTTCTCTCCCTAACCCTCGGCCGTTTGGTCTCCCCGGCCGAGGGCTTCTGTCTGGTTGGGCCCTATTTATATATGTATTATATACAATATTTATATCGTTATGTTTATTTTTATTCATAATGTTTATTTTATATATGCAATATATAACTATATGTTTATCTATAAACCCAACCAGACGAGAAAACAAATAAAAATGATAATAAAAACTAGTTTAAATAGTAGACGAAAAGCACGTTTCTTTAGTGTCGTACAGTTTATATAATAAAACTTTCACTTGGCGATTGTAAAGATTTAAAAATACTAAAGAACATCGAATAAATCAAAGCCGCCAACCGCACCGCAATCAGCGTCCATATATTAAAAGAATCGATTATAAAAGGGGATTTAATTAATCGCATCGGAATTTCGCAATCGCCAATTAAGATATCTATCTAACGAGACATAATTAAAATGCTGTCACTTGTTCTTTCAACGATTGAATCGAAATAAACGAGTGGGAAGGACGACGCAGAAACAAATATATATCACGTTCTAAAGTGCAAGTGAAAATAATAGCTTTTTTTAACTTAGCACCAAACAATAATTATACAGTTGTCCTAGTTATTTTGTAATGAATTACCAAAGTTGATAACGGTTTAGCATTTTGAATAATCAGGAATAAATAAAGTGAATTTGTTATTGAGCTATAACATAGAATCTATTTGTTTAGACTCTAAACTTTAGTGTTTCTAGAGAGACTTTATTCACTTTTCACAATCGTACACATCGAGTTATGAATTTAATGAACATGGCATACAAGTTCCAATGCCAAGTAACAAATCCAAATTGTCGACGCGTCTATGTTGTAAGTGTCGCGTTAAATATATTAGAGTCTAAAAAAAGTTCGTACAATGGCCACCCAATTAAAAGATGGCGCAATAATGTCAGGTCCGGGCACATCTCTTTATTTATTCGTAACTTGATTGCTTATTGTATTGTAATGGGACAACATGATGAAGTGTGGCCAGTAAAGGACCTTATACAATGGCAACTTTCTAAGCCTCCCTTTTTTAGATATTACAAAGCAACCTGATGGCAGCGTCCTTCAAATTTACTGAAAAGATTTATATGTTCTTTAAGACCATTCTTGTACTTTTTTAAAAGTAAATCATTTAATATTTGTTTCATTATCAACAAACGTATATTTAGAGTTTATAAATAATTATTATTCATTGGTTTCAATAAAAGCTTAAATTAAGCCTATATTGAATAAATAAATTTTGAATTTGAAATGAGGACAATATTTGAAGGGAGCCGTACCCGATATTCCTTCAAGGTACTCTAGGAAAAAGTTGCAAATACGACGACGGATCGCGACAGTGTGAAATTGTCTTTAGGGCAATTCAACAGGACACTGTAGAGAGTTCCAAAAGTGGGGCACACGACAATGTCGCCGGTTCGAGTGCGGGGTAATTACTGCCCACAATAGAGCATTGTTCGCGACTGTACCCGACACTTCCGCCCCGTGCGCGTCCCGTGCACGAGCGTACCGACGGCATAGGTTTCCGATACAATTCAACGTGATTATCAGATGACGCTAACAAAGGAAACGTGTTAACAACACCACTCTACACCATCTGGCCTCTGATCATTTGATGGTGTAAATCGCTGAAGTCGCTGAAAACTATATCTTATACAGTTCTAAAAAGTTTCCACTGTGATGATTAATCCTTTTATGCTGTATTTCAAGGAGCTTTTACATACTCGATTACTTCGATATAAATGCTTAAAATTTACTTTATTAAATAACGTCAAGTTTTTCTTTTTACATACTACGTATAGAAAAGCAGATGACTTGGAATTATCTATGCTCAATCCTATCATTAATAGAAAAATTATCATCCAACAAAAAAATTGTAAGCGTGTTTTAGGTATTTAAGAAAGGAACATCTCCTTTCTTGTACGTTCTTCTGTCGTATAATAGAAGTACCATATTTACATACGTACAAATATTAACACTACTTGTTTTGAATTAGGTTTGCATAAGAAATACGTAGGTATATATATATATATATATATATATATACATATTTATATATATATATATATATATATACATATTTCAAATAGTTATCGCCCGACTAGCATTACAAGCAAGAGTAGTTAATACACTCGCTGCTTTTGTTTGTCTAAAACCAATATTCAACCAGCATCTTAGTGACAACAATATTATTCCAAGAAGATCCGAAATGATAATCATAGCATGGAATACTGATTAATGGGACATGGGTGACGTCACCTCAATTATTCTTAGCATACTGTAAAAAAGTAGAGTACATCGACATTGTGTGTTTTTTGTTGGAAACAATTGATGCTGGTACCGGATTTCGACATCAGTGGCCACATCCGTCGGGTTAATTGAACTCAGCTTTGTTAAATGGGTTTGAAATCTGTGTATATATGTGCATCCATTTGACATTGACCGACTTTATTAAAAAAACCTATGCAATTTTACCATATGGGAATGTATAGTTTAAGGTGTCTTTCATGTCGACATGAGAAAAAAATCTGAAAAGCCTCAGTTTGACATGTCAATAGTCGTGTATATAAAATCTCTATTCTGAAATCTGTCAAACGAAAATTCGGATATAAACAATGTTCGATATTTTATCATTTATAACTAGCAGTTAATGTTATTAAATGTCTTATCTGTAAACATACATGTGTCTGATCTCTTGATATCATTAATTATTAAAATATCACATAGAATAATTAGTACACTTTCTAGACTTAAATTGCTGTTCTGAATATTACGTTTTTGTTGAAGTATATATATCTGTGTGATTCAAGTGTACTATATGTAATAGCAGCATGTATCCATTTACCTCTGATCGCCATCTCGACGCGTATTATGGCCCTTTTTTTTTCTTTTCACTCGATTGGCCCTATCAAATTCCTCAACAGATTAAGTCGGATCAGTATCAAACACTGTGGGGGCTTCCCCGTGGTGTTTGAAACTTATCGCCTTACCCGCTGCACACGCCCGGTGACACTCGCACTAAAAATAAACGGAGCCCCCTTATTGAGGCACCGACGGCGATTAGTTAATCCGCTTCAAGTATATCGAGTCGACGGTTTTTTCGGCCCTTAGCTGTGCAACTATATGATAGAATGGATATTTAAATAAATCTAGTAAGACATAGGTACCACGTAGAAATCTATCATACCTTAAGTTTAAATAGTCTTCACTGAAAAATCACGATCAATTTACGAGTCTCTCGTATTCTTCTATTTTTTTTATAAAATATTTTAGGTGATATATGCTGAAAATTCTTTTCGATGCGGACTACATACACAAGTTTATAATGGTCGTAAACTCGAACACTATTGATTTATTATCTATTGTCTACATTTTGATTTAATTTTTATTTATAAATAGTTTCTATATCCACATTAGATCAACAGGTACTTTACTGGGCCTTGCCTATATCGCTACTTTCGTATATGCAATACACTTATAAAACCTTGTTTAAAGATGCGTTAAGATGGATTTGTTTAATTAGCACCATTGGATTATATCCTATGCACATAAATCGGTGCACAGTTCTTTCTTATGTGAGAAGATGAAAACCGCCGCCCATGGACTTTTGCAACACCTGTTGCCAACTTTAATAAAGTGGGCTCCGATTATCTCACTCACCAGACGAAACGCAGAAGTATAACACTTCTACTTAACGCCGGTCTTCTGTGAGGTGGTACCACCCCGGACGTACCTGCCCATTTGTGCAACGGCGAATGCATAGTTAAAGTTAAAGTTCTAAGTATGTTCCGTCCAATAGACGGTTAGTGTCGTTACTCAACTACTGGAACGATAACAACACGTGTCATCTACTTCCTTATTGTCGGTCTTCGGGTTATCGGGCGACCCGAGATGCATAGTTGTCTGTTGACAGGATCGGCGTCAACATTATCATCTTACACGATAAGTGACTCCATTTAACCTTGTTATGGACGGGGAGCACAGCGATAGTGTGTTCTCGGTAAGTAACATGAAACTTCCTTGAGAGTGTTATGTCTACGATATTCCGCTTTGAATATCGCATTAGAAAAGTATATGAAATGTTTAGATTGATGTGATTGGCACCGACAGACATAATGTTGATTAAATTATACTTAGTTTTGGATATAGAATTTTAAAGTAAAGTAACAGCGAATGTATGTCCCATTGCTTGACAAAGGCCTCCTCTGTATCTGAGTATTAGGGCATAATCCACCACACGGCCCCAGTGCGGATTATCAGACTTCACATATCTTCGAAATATTTTGTTTTGTTATTATCTCGAAAATATGTAGGTTTCCTCACTATGTTTTCCTTCACCGCTGAGCGTGTGATAAGTCGGCACTTAAAATTGTAATTAACAATTTCATTAATGCCGCCACCGGGAATTAAACACAATCTGAGTTAAATTCGGCTGGAGTATATTAAATGAATAGCAAACGCATACGCACTCAGCTATCAGAGCTCTTTTAAAGTAATATAGGATTTTAACCTACTCGTAATTATGTAATACTCGAGGATCCGATTGAAGTTGTCTTGTACACACGACTTAAATCCTATAACATCTTATAAATATTTTTTTTTAAAAAATGTAGTGTACCGAATTGTGACTGTAAACCATTCTCGAATCGACCTGAAGACACATATAAAATTACATAAAAAATCGCTTTTTACTGTTTTTTTATAAAGCTTTTATTATGACAGAAGACTCTCAAAGCTTTTTTACTGATGGTCACAAATCAACGCAACGGTTTATCCGTTACGTTGATTTGTGACGTGACATTTTGACATCGTGGCACAAAATTTACACGTGCCTCACTTGAACAGGAAGGTCACCACCGTTATCTGAAAGTGCTGTTGTCACGCCATTAGATAACTCTCGAGGCATCCGCCGCCTGGTTATCTTGCTGGAAAGCACTGCCCATCTCCCCTACTGACCGCGGGTCACTGGGGCTGGCCCAGATTCGAACGGTGACGCTTTTAGTGGGACCACACGTGAGGAGATAAGGCTATCGCGCACAAAGCGGGTGCATTACAGCCGGCGGATTAGCCTTGGAGCCTGTCCATAAATCCGTTCCCGGGAGCCCCCAAAAATGCTGTTTAGAAAAGCTGAGCCGTAAATAACAAGAAATGGATGTGGCGGTTTGTCTTCTTGTTATATCTTCGAAATAATGTTGCACACCTAGCCATTGCCGAATTTCATAAATTTGTCAACAAGCGACTTAAATGGAGAAGTATCCCAGATGTCTTTAATGCTTTAATTGAGATGCTTTTGGAATAATAGAGTATTTTGGAATAATATAACTTTACAAATATAATAACTGTAAACTGTATAGGCCTTTTTTAAAATCTCTGTTTGCAATACCTCTTTTATGAAACAATTTACGAGTAGCAGTGTTCTTTGGGATTGCATTAATGATCAGGTGAGTCATAGCCTGTACTGCTTCGTTGCTTACCACGACAGGCCTTAGAAGTTAATAACAGACCACGGTGTAAAGACAGATTGACCCACAAAACTCACGCCTAATTAACATCTACATCACCCAGTGTCGTAAACGCCGACTTATAGAATTGCGAGGTAAAGTTGGCAGCTTCCGTCAGTATGACCAATTTAAATGTGATATCAAGATTGACTAGTATTTTAGTTCAGAAATAATAGTATAAATTTATAGTTAATAATAATAGTATCGATCCGTGTGTAACGATCGTGCGTAGATCGTGCGTAACGTACTCGTGTATTTAAGAATTTATGAAGTTCAAATGGACACTTCTGTAGATAAATACTGTAAAAACCGACCAAGTGCGAGTCACACTCGGCCACAAAGGGTTCCGTACCATTATCGAAAATCGGCAAATGAAATCATGTGTTAAATGTGCATCATATGAGAAAATTTCAACTGTCTAACTATCTTGGTTTATGAGATACACCTTGGTGACAGACGGACAGACAGACAGAGAGCGAAGTCTTAGTAATAGGGTCTCGTTTTACTTTTTATAACCTTTAGGTATGGAACCCTAAAAAGTGGACATATATTAGGAGAATTTTTAAGAGGATGACAACAGAACGAAATTATTTAATTTGATCATATAATTTGAAAAAGTAAACATTAAAAATATTCACACTTTGTATAAATAAATTTTTTAGAATGTAAATGGTTAATATTTAAATTATGATAGTGATTTCTTCACATCTATAAAAAATTAATATTATATTGTACTAACGGACTGGACACACGTTGTCCTGTACACAAGTCTTAAATTCGAAACTTCCAAACTTTTTTGAACAACTTTGAGAATCTAAACCATTCTCGATTCCACCTTCAAATTTCATTAAAATCGGTCCAGCCGTTTAGGAGGAGGAGGAGTTCAGTGACATCCACACGTACAGAAGAATTATATATAGAAAGATATAATACAGTCGTTGGAGTTGTATATGGCGTCAGTTAGTTTGTAAATATACTAAGTCTTTGTTGTTAACTACTGGGAGAACTGTACGACCGCTTCCAAGTATATTCCATACAATTCCGATGGCTCCCGTAACGGTACAGAAACGTGGTGTTCCGCATTAAACTCCCTAGCGGAGGCATCCGTCACGATGTAACCTCCTTCACCATGTGTTATGTAGATCGAACCGGTGACATTTCCATGGCGGAGCGGACTGGATCCATGTCGATGTTCGCCGCGAGCGCTAATGATTGGCCCCGCCCGCCGCAAGCCATGCGCTGAAGCGGTTAATCGACTAATGATTCGAATTTTGAATTAAAAAAATAATATCCTTCAATTAAGCGGCTTCTATTATAAATTCATTAACTATATTAAGAGAGATTGACTAGACCGAGATAGACATTAAGAGAGGTCAAAAAAAACAATTCACAAAATATACGTACGTCGAGTTTGGCATTGATAGATAACTAACAACACAAACTTTATATAAAATTCTTATTTAAACTTCTTAGAAATAAGTATCTTATAGAAAGGCTCAATGATTGTAAATATTTATTGCCTTGTAAAAATCAAGGCATTCCGTGACAGATTTTCTTCTGTGTCCTGGGCCCACCAGTGGCTGGCTTTACCAAGCGGCCAGTTTGAAATAAAATGACATTAAGAAGAATAACAGTCGTCATTGCGGCACGATCGCCGCCGCTCGCTGTTTGCACCGCAGCCAGAGGGACGGTGGTCCGGGCCGCTGGAGCCGCCTTCCGTCTCCCGGCCAAAATCACCATTCATTACGGTCTGCATTACTCTGCGGCTGAACACACGGCGCGCGGCCATTTCCTACATAGCTTATAACACAGGTTATCGTTGCATATTGGAACTGCAACGGCTTCCCGAACGTTCTCTCATCGTTACGCACAAGTCGGCCCCCTCTATTGGATTCGCCGGCGTGCTAACGGTGCTGCTTAAGGATTCGTTCGGGATTTATCATCGTTGGCTCGATGACTGTGCGGCTAAATTAATTCTGTGAAATATAGTAAAGAGATAGCAGGAAAATTAAGTTTTACACCGATGGCTTTTGATTATAAGTAAAGCTTGTGCACGAGATAAACTTAGCTACTCAACGTTGGACCTTTACAATATATTAATGTTACATCAATTCTTATTCGTTTCACAAAACCCAGTTACAGTTAATGTGAGAACTTCTTTATACGATTTCAATAATAAAAAAGAACATAGCACTGTCGCGTCTTTCATGACTCCTCAGTTAGGTTTTATGTGCAGTTAAAGTTCATCTAGTAATTAGCCTTCAAGGATTATTTGACAATTCAATAGAAACCGTCAAACATATCAGAAATAAGGTAATTCTTCGAATTCTTACACAAATAATGGCAAACATTATGGTCGGGTACACCCGGATGGCTATAATACAGCCATTATTCTGAATGCCATTGGATGCAGGCTAGCGGGTCAAGGTTTGCATAGCGAGTATGGGTTGTCGTGAGCGATTGCTAAAGGGCTCTAGTTCCTTTGTTTTCGCGCAGTCTGCATCCACGCTTATCCTATACGATGGCGCGCCGAGTTACAATAGAACGGCACGTCATAGCCGATTATATTTTTAAGGAGTCGGTAAGGTACGGTGGTAGGCCCACGCAGCAGCCTCGGCTCAATGAGCAGGCCCGTCCGGGTAAGTACCACGACCTCACAGAAGACCAGCGTAAAGTGGAAGTATGACAAATACTTTCACTTTTCGTCTGGCGAGTGAGCTAGCCGCAGCCCAATTTTCAAAAGGTTGTCAACGCATCTGTAACCCTCGGGTGTGGCAGATGTCCATGGGCGGCGGTATTCACTTAACATCAGGTGAACCGTCTGCTCGTTTGACAACTTTTCGCATAAAAAAGGGAGCGATCCAACATTTCGCTCGGCGGTAAATATAAACGCTTGCAACAAGGGTCTGCGACGGCAGTGCCTAATGCTGCCTTGCTCAATGAAGGAAACGCATAACAATGTACTATTAAGTATGAACACATAGTTTCTCGGTGAAAGCACGTATGACGCAATTCCGCAGGCCCATCAGTTACGTGGAAATGCAACTGGCGGCGACGATTGGCGATTAATGGCTAGCGGGAAGGCGCACGTTAAGTACATGTCATAATTTACACTTGGCAATATTTCTCGTGTTAAACTTTATAACGCTCTATAGTGTAGCGTAACTGGAAATGGCGTTATCGTAGGAATCAGGGTTGTCAGCGCCGCTCGGGAGGGGCGGAATGGCCGCTTTCCGCCTGGTTTTAGATCCGAGCAAACGGTGACTAGTATATATGTTAATGTGCTCGCATTCACTTCGATCGTGTAGAGTATTTGTTTTATTTATTTATTCTTTATGCAGTTAGTACAAATGCGAACTTAATGGCAAAGGAATTATCTCCCAGCAATAGTATGTGTATAAATTACTTAAAAAAAATTCAGGATGAGACTATTGCGTTGAAATTCTTCAACACTCAACAAGTTATGGCATTTATATTAACTTTGATTTTAATTAAGTATGAGCTTAGTAATCGTATTGCTGCCAATATGGTGTCAAATGTTACCAACTTATGGTGCACCATTCGTTAGACTATTAGCAACCCTGATAGGAATGGAACTGTAACTGTCTCCTTAACGGTCATCTTTGAGTGCGGATTACCACTGCCACCGTGTTCCGGTCCGAATGGAACTTAACGACAGGGGGCAGCGAACGAGTGAAAGATTCTTTATAGATCGCCTTACGAAATTATCTGTTGCGCAAAATTCGTTGTGCGCGAAACCCAACCGGTCATTTTGTGATGCAGGTATTAGATTTTGCGGTTTGGGGTTTCGGTTACTGGCATACCGGCCGCCCCAAGAGAAATGTCCCTTTTGTGCCGGAGCATATGAAATATGCTCGAAATTTACGACCGTTTACACAAAAACGACTAAACTAAGTAACTCACTAAAACAAGGTTGTTTTTACCACGCGACACGTCTTTGAGGGCACAATATTGAACTTTGTAACACGTGCGTGTAATCTTCATAGTCTCATTTAAAATTATTTATGACCACATCGAAACAAATAGCTTGGTTCTTTGATAACAGCTGAGGTCAAAATGCAGGTGTCCTTAAATGTCTTCCATAAAGAATAATACCGTTAATAATAACAGCGTTCTAAGTTATTTAAATGTTTAAACAAATAAATAACACAATGATATACACCCATATTCGGTATATTATACAAATATTTGTCTCCTGGCGGAATCAAATCCACGACATGTGACATATTGATAGATTAAGAACGTAGCTAACGAGCCATCGGACCCTTATTGTAGCTCAAAGATAGCTCAAAGAAGCTTCGTTCTTTGATTCCCTTAGAAAGAGACAAAAAACTATACCTAACAGAATAAAAGTAACATATAATGGACGAAACGATGCATGCTACGGTTGACTGACGATGCCACATTCCTAACAATATATTTCAGAAACATTTAGCCATCACTGTCTATCGGTATTCTTTCTCAAGCGATGTTTCAAGGGTCAAGGTTCCAACCACCGCGGCGGTTAAAAAAAGTTAATTTGCTACGATTGACTTCTCAATAGAAAGAAGTAATTGACAGTTTCTCCGGACATTGTGTCATGGACATAATTGTCGGTCACAAGGTCTCCGAAACTCACACAAAAAGTTAATGAACAATACGAAAATTTAATTTTGAAAATTACAATGGCTACTTTTTATTAAATTGCTTTAAAAATCCTTAGTTTTGAAATGTTGCATCTTTGAACATACATATGCAACATTTTTAAATCTTTCTTATTTTCTTACAAACTAGTGCTTATTTTTCGCGAAGTTACATCATCAGTTAACGAATTGGTAACATAATAATGAGTAAATAAATATTTATCAAGAAAAGATATCTGCCATTTAAACAAATTGTAAATAGATGGCAAGATCTTTTCCGTCAATAGCGTCAGACATACACTTTAAAATGGTGTTTGAATTATTGAATTTGATGAAGAAATATGGAAGCTATAGCGTACAGATAAAAACACCTTTGAGAAAAAACTTACAGAGGTAAAAAACGCGTGGATAAGTTACGTGTTGACGAGGGCAGCGATCGTCAAGCAGTGGACTGCGAATGGTGTTAGGAAATCAACGATATCAATCGTGGTAAAGCTGTTGTTGCTAGCGAACATGGGCATGTTAGAGAGATATAGTAAAGTAGCCCGGACGCGCTTGTGCAACTCGCCACGGCAGTGTGTCGCCCGGCTACGGCCAGTTGCAAAACTTCCCGAGACGAGATCTAAGCTTGGTTGTACAAAAATCCCACGCTATGGACAATTCACGCGAGATTTAACTAAGTTGGGTGTCTTACATTTACGCGTGAACAAACACGCATTCCCAATTCATAAAAAGTCAAATTCGCGAAATATATAATAATGAGATACAACAATTAAAAAAAAAAGACTAAAAGGTAGGAAAGAATGCACCGTAACAAATAATCGAAAAGCTAAAGCAACTCGGATAAAATGTATCATATCCCCCGACTTACATTTCAGCACAACTCTCGTAATCATAAATTGTTTAAACAATCGGAAATAATAATTAAACGCGGTAAAATCCGTGTTATATAACGACCGAACGTACGCAGTCTCGAAGGTAAATTTAAATTTTATAACAAAATTACTTAACATGCGTCCAAATATTGCGAAAGCATTCCGTAGCGAAAACTATCGAACGTTGATAAATCAACACAGATCTGTGTATTGACTAATAGTTTAAAATTAATTACCTGATAGAAGGCACTTTATTGATTGCGGTGACCTTTCGAGAGGCACGCTATATATAAATCTCGTTCAATATTGGCTAGAGGAGGCGGAAGCACAGGTGAATAGCGGCTGGGCGCATCGTTTGCGTTGCGCAACTTGGCCGCATTCCGCTGCCGAACTCCGTTGTGAACGGACGTGTTTTTTGTATGGCGGGTGGGATTTAGCGAGGAGATGGTTATCCACATTCAAATTAAAACCATATGTAATAAATGCGACGTCATTGTGATGATAGGAAAATAAATCAGGTTCTGATATTCCGAATTTACCTGTTTGCAGATGTGAAATTTTGTTAAAATTTTGTTTTACATCCGATTGGTACTTATGACCATATCGAAGTTTATAGTTGATAGGCGATATAAAGAGAATCGCTGCCATTTGCGGCAAAGACGATAGATTTCATTTTTGCAGAAAATAACGCAAATGATATCTTTACTGCTTTCACTGCTCTATTTTACACAACTTCGCATAACCGCCCCATAATCGCTGAAACATTAGATGGATGACTGTGCTTGCTGGTTAAAATAATGTTAAAAAGTGTATCTTTCATCTCCTAATAGCAATAACCAATTATCAATGACATCGATAGTCTGAAATTATCAATACTCTGAATTTAATTTAGTTCGTTCTTTATTTTTAAACGAGAGTTAGGGCGGCAGCGGCCAGGGTTAGGGTTTTTGCGTAGACGCCGAATTGCACCCGTCAGGTTTCCTCTTGCGTAATCTTGTTTGTCAATGGTAAGGCTTCATGTATTGGCGCGTGTCGCAAGTATTAAAATGGGGCAGTATTGCGTACTTTCTAATAAAAAATTAACCTTATGTAAAAGTATATACATAGGTCCCCATTACCTTGCTTTTTTTGATTACGTGGAGGAAATGCCTACGAATACCATTAAGGCAGTCTTTTTTTTTTCAAAATATACTTTCAACGAGAATGTTAGACACGAAAGTTTGGGTCTGAAGCTAGATTTTGATTTGATTTTGATGCGTTATAATAATTGAAACCAACACACAAATCACCTGCATAGGCGGGCTAAGTGGTCAAGGCATTCTCTTCTTTTAGTTCGCCAAAAGGTGATGAAGAGATAAAAGAGGAATTTGGAAAAAGTAAAGAAAGCAAAGTTATAAATAAATTAAAAATAAAATATGTGTATATATAAGTATGCCTCTCCTCTGGTAAGAGTGCGTGATCAATACTTTACAATTTATAACGGTGCCGGTTTTTATTCGATAAACAACTTTTAAAGCAACGTCACAGAATTACATAAGGTGATTAGGAACGTATTAATATCTGCCAATGTATTGATATCGAGCGGTTTATTTTAATTATAAAACCGGTTCCAAGTGGACCTGTCGCGCTGAACACACGCTATAAATATAGCCGTCCGTGTTTATGCATACAAGATGAGATTCGATACAAGCCCCGACTTCCGGCTTGTTATGTTTACAAACGCAAAGCTCCATAAACTTCGCGGGTTGTTTGTTTTTGGGATATAATATGATTGCATTAACCAAACACGTTGTTTAAGTGAAAACGTAGTGGGAACTCTGTTAAATCATTTAGCAACATTATCGGTTAAATCGGGGATTGACGGAAATAGTTTATTAGTATGTTTTTCTACAGTATATGTATGATGTAGTTTTAAATGAAATATACATACGTCACGATTGGGGGAAATTCTTTAATAGTATTTTTTTACAGTATGTTTGATTTAGTTTAAAAAGAAATGTACATACGTCATGATTAAGATCTTCTTTGGGTAATGGTATGAGTCAACATTTTTTTGGAAAAGAAAAATTTGAACACCATTTTTAGAGGTACTTATCGGATTACCACCACTTATTTAAGGCGCGTTCCGTGTAAAAAATATTTAAAAACATTAAAAGGGAGGGAGGGGGCTCGATAAAACGGCAATTTGTTAAGAGGATCCGATAGTTAAAGGTCGAATGGCGAGGTGGCGATAAAGATACTTAATAGTGTATCCGTTTTTGTAATAAGTCACAGAGTGAGCGTTTTATTTCTCTTTTCGTCGGAAACTATTCGTCCGTGGTACTAGCGGCGCCGCCGCAGACCTGTCCACGCTTCCCTGGTAATTAACGTCCAGATTTTTAGCATTCCGGGACTTTAAAATGGCGCCATTTTAATGAAGAATTTGTAGCGGCGAATGAAAAAATAAGCGTGAGGTTAATAAGTGCAAAACTAGTAAATTACACTTGCACCCTTTTTGCGATAATCGTCGAATGAGAGAATTTATGGTTAGGTTAGTTTAAAAGTATTTGCGTCGTCGACGTAAATTGCAGCGCAATGAAAATTGTTTTCAATTCAGTAAAAAAGTCTCCGGTTCTTTAGGAATAATTTATTAATATAAAATGTTCACGGTATTATAAAAATATATTGCATTGTTATTAAGCCTGTACCTTTTGTAATAGTAAGTGGACTTTTATCAATGACCAAAATTAAGGTTCTTTACTTTTAACTGCCATCATTTTAGTAGGTAACTGTGGTAGGGCCACGCGCGTCTTGCGAGTGAGGTAGCCGGGCCGAGTTAATTAAGAGGTGGTAACGCATCTGCAACCCTTGCAAATGTCCATAGCCGCCTGTTATCGCTTAACATCAGGTGAACCGCCAGCTAGCTAGGCACCTTCTCACATAAAAAAGTAGGGCTATAAACAGTAAAAAACTCACTCTGCATGATACAAACATCTCAACTACAACATCCGAAAATGTACTTTATACTAAACAAAACAAGAGTTATACTCTGTTCGCCGGGCAGGCGGAACGGGCGAAATGCAAACGGTTCGTGGGGCGCGGGTCTTGTGCACGCGGAAGATAACTTAAGAGGGCCCTCAAAGTCTGGCGAGCGGCCATTCGCGGTGTTCCGCATTGCTCATTAGCCCGCACATTAATTTGCGGGACAGCTCTTCGTATGCATAGACAAGCGTGTCCCCGATGACGGAGGGCGCTAAGTAGGGCTGCCACATGACCGGCCGACTACAAGGGTTCAATGGTGTTCATATTCGGCGGTTATGCTGGAGCAGTAACGCCGTATGTCACACAACGTTTGGCAACACGATTTATTTCACTGTGGCAGGGACTGTTGCACGAATGGGCAGGCTCGTCCGGGTAAGTGCCTCGTAGAAGACAGGCGTAAAGTGGAAGTATGCATTATACTTTAGCGTTTCGTCTGGTGGACGGTGGAGCCGTGGCCCATTTTTTCTGCGACCCGTAATCCGTAATCAATTAACCTCAGGTTCTCCACATACAAGAAATTGCGCCTTTATAGAAAGGAAAAAAACATACTAAATATATTAAACCGTTACTTGACGATTAACTAATGATAAATTTACAAGAGACGATATAGTGAAGTATATTTAATTAATCAGCAATATTAGATAGGGAATACAAACAAAAATAAGTCGTAAATACTTTTTAATCTATTTTAAACAATCATTTAACATTGGCGTTAAGCGCCAACCCTACGGCTAGTGCCGTCGGATAAGACGCGTTTAACTGTAAAGCACTGATTACTAACACGTTCAAAGAATGTCGTACATGGGAATCACATTATCGCCGTTCCCGGGCTAGCTTTTAGCGGCGGCCTTTCGCCCAGCTCTGGATGTTAACGCGGGCCACGTCAAGGCTTCGGCGCCGTTAACTTTTCTTGACGGGCGACACCTTGTGGCTTCGGTCTAGTCGCGCTTTCGTGAAAAAGTGTGACGTCGTAACAGCTTTGCTTCGACAGAGATTAGGTATAGTCTAGTCTGGCTTTCGTGAAAAACTGTGACGTCGTTACAGTTTCACTTCGACAGAGAAATCGTCTAGTGGTTCAGCTGCGAGGCTTTCGATCTCAGGCCATAGGGTCGAATCGGTGGCATCGCGTTCAAATTTGTCACGTGTTTTAATCTCTCTCACACTTTTGCTTTGCGCAAGAATGAGAACTAAAGGGAGTTAATTCTTTGATACATCACATTGAATAATACTGCAATAAGCAAGTGTTTGTAAACCATTAACGATGGTTGTACGTCCACGATAGTTTTGACGTAATTAAAAAATAAATAAAAAGCACTGCATCGGCTCCAGCGCACTAGATAGTTTGATACAAATTGACGTGCATTTGAGGAGCTGAAGCTGTTATACAAAGTCAGATGAGTCGACACCGCGTCCGTGGCTGAGAGGCGGTATTGCGGCCTATGGGTTTATAGATAAGGCGAAGCATCCCGTCAAAGATCCTTGCTAACTCCATTAGCCGTGACTTACAAAGTCTGAGCACTTAGATTCAGTAGCCCTTCAACTTTCTCGTTAATCTTCGTTTATTTGTCGCTTAGATTACGCACTGTTGCCGTTTGAATAAAAGTATTACTTCGCCCGCGTCGATTGTGCATTGCTAAGTGGACGGATTTAAATGATGTAAAATACACTTTTTCGTTTGGATAAAGTCAAAAGCGATGTCCTAAAAAAGGGGAAATTTGTAACATTCTGGTCTATTAATTTATTTATATTTATTCATACACTAATTCATATTATTGCTTTACTGCTGAAGGACAGTTTATTTACCTACCACGAAAAGGATAAAATCCGTCGGGAGGAATCAAAAATTTCGAGAAGACTTTGAATTATGTATCTTTTTCAGGCTTTTTCTGATATTCTTCACCTATGCGGGTTTCCTCACAATATTTTCTTTACTGCTAATGCGATACAACAACTGCTTTTATTACATGATAATTTTTTGGGTTACATATAAATTTAACGGTCAACATTCAGACACTGAGCTGTAACCGCGACTCTATGATTATAATCAATGGCTTTAAATTGTTCCGATTTGCAAAGTACATAATTATGAATGGGTGCAAACTGAAATCGACGAAAGAACAAAGCTCCGCATTCTAATCACGTTGATTCCGCAAATCTGGCAAAGATCCGTGCACTAGCTGCTCTCTCAATGTCCTATCACGCGCCTTTCACCGCGTGCTTGATTTGCATCACGCGGTATTCGTGCGTGCGTCGCCATGCGCATGCATTCACGCATTCATGTTCGCGTGTTGCAAAGCGCCGATCCGCCCGAGTTGGTACTGACGCCCTGTCGCTGTGTCGTCGGACGGCCTTTACCCTAAACGGGGCGAATGAATTGCGAGTTATATTATTTAGTCACTGGCCGTACCCCCATTGAATTCATATTTGGCGTAATGGCATGCTCATTTAGAAAGATGACGGGAGAAAGGCGGCAAGCTACACTTCCGCGCGTCCCGTTTAACTTGTTGTTTAGTTCCCATTGACGCTTTACTTGATTTTTAAATTAGTTAACCTGTTTAAGCTGCATGCGACAATAAACGATTATATTATATGACATGTACGGGCGGCCCAGTCACTTGATATATAACAAGTCTGAAACTATATGTCGCCAACGTTTCACAAATGATGCACACTTGACTGTAAGATCTCACTGAAAGGTATCACTTACATTAAAACAGTTTTTTTTAAATTTGTAATCTCAAGTAGCAAAAATTCTTTACGAGAGTCTTTATGCACGAAAACACGAGAAAAAGATACACGATACATATATTTAAATAATTCCAACAAGATTAGAATTTAACCCAAATAATAATGAAAAACGAACAAAAAAACTATGAACAAGGAAAAGGAGATAGGATATTTTTAAGATTTCATGATTTTCATCCTATTTTGAAATAAACATACAAGGTAAATGGAATTGATTATAACGGGAGTTTCAACGCCAGTTTGCCATGTTTTTATAGCCTCGTCGCAGTCCGCCACTGTATACGGGTGTATAAAAATTCGTTTCGAAATCGTTACGCCGCTATGAATATTTATGAATGCAACGGATATATGTGAAAGATTTGATACTGATAAGCGAAGGCGGGAACGGAGCGCGTCGGCCGATTTGGCGATACCTGTTTTTGTTGAGATTGAAAGTTGACGGTTGACAATTTTCGCGATCTTGCTGTGACTATATGTGAAAACGAACATTTTTTTTTTGTATTAATCATTTATAACTTAACACTTCCTTTAGAGAAGCCACAATTTTGACAGGAACAATCGTAAGCAATACAAATAATTTCGACGTAGTGTTGGCTGCTTGCATTTGCAAATGAGTACTTATAATTCTTGAGTCTACTATGAGTAGCTTTTGTATTAATGTAAGTTACATTGAATTACAGTCGTAAATATACAATTCAAGTCTCAGCGATCAGCTGACGTCGCGGGGTCACGATTTCAAATAGAATTTATTTATTTATTCAACGATTTACCTATCCTTGTCTTAATGAGTGTATTTATTCATTCTTTACCCAACTAAATTATTTATTAACTTTCATAGCGAGTATATTGCTAAGAGAGTAAGGCGAGCGTCCGGGCACTGTTTCGAAGTTAAAATCCCGGTGCTAGCAACAATGAAATTGTTAATTTTAATTGCTAACTTATCATGTGCTCAACGATGTTTAATCGTGGAGAAAATAACAAAATTTTCGAAATAGTAAATAAATATTTCTAACATAATATGTGAAGTCCAAGAAGAAGAGCAGTGGGGTCGCGTGGTGGGTTTTGGGACAGTTCCCAATACCCTCTGCACATAGGAGGCCTTTGCCCAGTAGCGGGACGTGTATAGGCCAGTTACTTTACTTTTCTTTTAACTTTTTCATTGCGATATTTTCCAATAATCTTTGAAGGCGGAGACCACGTATCTAATCGGTCTTTACCAATTGAAGGATTGAGAGCCGGGCGGCAGTATTTCCACTAACGAGTCAATTACGGGCTGCGATATAGCATGAGCTTTTCAGTACTCTACCGCTTATGGATTGGAACGGGTTTGAATTCGTAACGAGACTGGTCGTAGAGTAGGTTTGAGCAGTGTGCCAATGGGTTCAGTGATTAATTCTAGTACCTTAGAATACTTAATTGCGAATTTTAAAAGGGTTGTCAACGCATCTGTAGCCCTCGGGTGTGGCAGATGTCTGCTCGTTTGGCAACATTTCACATTAAAAAAAAAGAATTATAATCAAAAAGACCAACAACGGGAATGGTATGAATGATCCATGTTGATAACATGTATGGAATGTTAATGCATGAGTTCGTACTAGTATCTTTTTTACGGCTAATAAATGAAAGTATTTTACGGATTTGATCGCGTTTTTTTTTTTTTCATTTCTAATTCTCATACGTTTCGAACCACTCACGGTGCATTTAATTCGCGTAAAAACAAGAACTTAGTATCTGCTAGTTTTTAATATTTTTCTGTTTTGTGGTCGTAATAAACTCCGATGTATTATGTAAAGCTAAATAATACGAAGCCTTTTACATATAAAGATAAGTTTTATTTTAAATCAACGTAGACCGAAATTTTCCTATCTCTGTTTACGATTAAATACCGCGGTTACATTGCAACTGGTCGGCTGTACTAATTAAGCTGTGACAAAGGAACTAGGTACCAACTAATAAGACGTCGATACTCGACTGCTTCGCGTCGGTGGACTATAAGAGAAAGTAGACTGACTTTTTATAAGCTAGGTTTGTACTCACGTGTTCGTCCAGGGAATACGTCAACTCGCCATCGTCGTACAAAACGAACCACCTCCGCTGCCATCTCTGAAACAACGTAAAGAATCATTAAATATGTATCCATCAATACGAGGTTACCGATTATAATGCATTTATTCCATGGCCGGTGTGTCATTGCATGCGTCAGAGGTGTCTTAACGATGATTGCTTACATTTTTTCTCCCCCGTTACCAGGAATTTGAAGCAAATTAAATTAGTTACACCTTCGCCTTATCAACGCATTTAATATTCAATAACCGTATAAACATTCTTGGATTTTTGAACGTGAAAAATGAAACAATTCAAAGCATCCATATTCTCTATATCGATAGGAATCACTACATAGTATAAAACAAAGTCGTCCGCTGTCTGTCTGTCCCTATGTATGCTTAGATCTTTAAAAGTATCTTGTATCTTGTATTAACTGATGTTTTTGCTTTCAGTCCCGAGACTATTAAAGCTTCATCGGACACAGAACCGGTGGGCTAGCCAGAACCCACGGGTTTGGACCCTCCGCTATGGGTAGGATCGCGCATGTGCTCATGCGTGCATTTAATTATGGTGTGTCATCTAAGGGCCGTCGAGGTCGCGGTTCGGACCGAGACCCCGACGGCCGTCGACTGTGCATTTAGCTAATCGGTGGCTGGGAGCGGTGAAAACCGCCCCGGAACGCGGGTGTACCTTGTGTACGCGTTGTGTGGGTCTCGCCGTGCTCGGAGGCGAGGGCGAACTGGTGTGATTGTTGTTACACTAACTGTGGGTGTAGTGTTATCCGGCGGGACCCCCGGCGGTGGGTCCATCGTATCTAAGTCCTCTTCGTCGACCGGGTCGATGAGGACGTTTCGCGGGCGACGCTTGTTTACGTTCGCGTTAGTGTCCGGTTGGTAGTTTGCTGCGCATACCACCAGAGGGTTGGGATGATGCTGGACTCTATCGAAGAACCGTTTTGTCAAATCTTTAAAATGTGTGCGAATCGTCGGGAGTCTGCAATCGCTGTGCATGTCGACGTTGCGCTGATACCACTGCGCACCGGTTGCGTGGCGGATAAACTTATTTTGTACTATTTGCAACTTGTACAAGCGAGTAGGGTGCGTGTGGGCGAAGATCATGCATGCGTAGGACATAATAGGTCGGCTTTAAAAGTGCGAAACGGATCCTGATGCGGTTTTTTTTATTAGATAGAGTGATTCAAGAGGAAGGTTTATATGTATAATACATTGCAACTGTGAGAAGGGGCGGATCGCCAGTGTACACCTAAATTAAAGAAACCTAAATTAAAGAAGTACAGATTAGTGTTGCATCAGACGCTTAACACCGTCATTCCTTTGTCTAAGCGCATCAACCGTAACTTAGGCAATGTTTGCACGCATTGCCAAGCCATTATCCGACAAATCTCCGCCAGATTGCGCAGCTCTGCCGTCAACTCATTACTTCTAATCACATTTAATGTATGCACAATAATATATGCAACAATGTGAGCTTGAATTTGTGGGTGGCACGACGCGGCAAAGCGCCGCCGCGCAGTCACAAATCCGGAATGAACTTTGCATACAAACGAGGCGCAACAATGAAATTACGCAGGCGTTCATTACGCGTTGGTAACGCTGATTACGGCGGCCGCATTATGCTCAGCTGTGCCCACAGGCGGCGGCTATAAACCCTTAGGTGGGAAAAAAGCGTACCCGAGGGGGTCGGACTCGCACGAAGGGTTCCGTACCATTACTTATAAAAACAGCAAAAAAAAATCATGTCTGTTGTATGGGAGCCTCCGCTTTAATATTTTTTTATTCTGTTTGTTGTTGCAACGGCAACAGAAATACATCAACTGTTAAAATTTTAACCGTCGAACTATCACGGTCATGAGATACAGCCTGGTGACAGACAGACAGACAGACAGCGGAGTCTTAGTAATAGGGTCCCGTTTTACCCTTTGGTTACGGAAACCTAAAAACGGACTCGAGCGAGCGTCGCTGACGAACTGCGGATCCGTACGGTTTATACTGCGAAACAAGAAAAAGAAAGGTGACATGAGAAATTACTTTTAGCCTTCAATAATAAGAAGTCTCGTTCCTTAGTGTTTCGGGTTATTTTTCGTTCCCAAGGTTCACTTAAAGGTTGGCAACGTTTTACAATTGTGCGCATTTAACATTGAAATGTATGAAATGATTTTGCACTGGATAATCTGAAGTGGGTGTATTCAATGTCATACAAATCAAACACGTCGAAACTATCCACGTATTTGGGGTTCTATCCGCACGCGGAACCCTAACAGCGGTGACACTTGTTGGCCTATTTCTGGTTTACCGTCAGACATTCATCACGAACGCGACAATCGAGTCTCAGTGATTATAGTGTGATATTGTATTTCTTTAATAAACATCAATGTCCTCATGTTCACGAGAATCATACTTACTTAAGTGCAATCAATTCGATGCGAAGAGGAATTTAATGAAACTGTAAAAACATTGAGTTGTTAAATACTAATGGTCTCTATTTCTGAACCTGCTAACGAAAAATGGAAAAACGACCCAATGGCGTCGGCGTTATGTAAGTAAAGTAAGTAAATGTTTATAAATTCACCGAATATAATTCGTATGGCAACACTCTACCAGGCCGGCCGCATGCACAAGCATTGTACAATCCTTACTAATATTAAAAACGCGAAAGTTTGTATGTATGGATGGATGTTTGTTACTCTTTCACGCAAATACTACTGAATAGATTTTAATGAAACTTTACAATAACATAGCTTATTCATATTTTATGTATGTATATCTGTCTTTCTGTCTGAATGTTACGCCTTCAGCCTATTCAACGCAGGCGTAGTCGCGGGCAACAGCTAGTAAGAAATTAAATAGAGATTGCAACAATACTGAAGCTCGAGGGGTCGTGGGAAGCGCAAATGTACAGATCACTTAATTGCAGACAATTAAACTGGCAGAAATTGCCGACGGCGATCATCGTTCGTTATTTGGAAGAGTTTCGACTTTCGAAAATTGACTAGCGCTGAGTTCTTGCTCTCGTTCTCTTTTAAAAAGGGACCTCCGAATTTCGCCTTAAAAGGAACACCGATAAAAAATCGATAAAAGTCACCCTTAAAATAAAGGGTGTAAAAGTCGATCGAAATACTTACACGTTATTTTATTTTATCTCTGTGTGGAAAGAGCTTTTGATAAAGTTTCCGACGATATAATTATATACGCAGGCAGTTTCAGACATAACAAAGATTTAGTACAGTATGATCTGATCTAAATGAATTTGAAATGATCGTTAAAATATGTTTATGGAGTGTTCCATAGTAAACTCCATAAGTGGGGCCGAATGGTGGACCATGCCTTTATACAGATATACAGGTATATAGGCTGTTCCTTTACTTTACCATGGAGTTTTACCACCTGGTAAAAGAAGTCTTGTTTCTTCTGATTTTTAGTGGTCGTCCCCACTCATAGACAACGTGACATCAGCAAGAATTGTAGGCAGACGCATTATAAGGTTTCAATTAATTTGTACATAGATTACTAAAAAAGATCAGATGAATTTTAATAGATACATCTTTTCTAAAACTCGTCAGTAGTTGCGCTCTATTGTTTCAAATTGCGCATAGTACATCTCCTTTCTAAAACGAGTGCAAGGAGTCAGTGACACTGTAATCGCGACAATCTACACGTACCAACCAACGCGAGCCGCACTATCAGTTAACATTCTAACACGTTAATTGGAGTGGCATTAATTGTGCTCCGCCGGTGGTGACGGTGATCGTGTTTTGATAGCCATCTCGCTCGCTCCAGTGAAACACGTTGTAATACTGTCCTCGCCAGGTGATTTCGGTTTATTGTGAAAACGAAGACGGACCTGATGTCGTTAAAGCTAAATTACACGCTACTAGTGTGCGAAGCGAACAGGGTCTGGGAAGAAAAATAAATACTCGTCAAAGGTTTGTTAATCTTAGGGAATAGGACAACTGTACTTCGAATAGAAAACAGCAGTTACTATTCAACGCGCGATAACATTAACAACGAAACTTGCTATGAATCGGAATGGTACTCACGTATCTCGATTAAGGGCCAGCTGGGTCAAGAGTTAATGGCGATATAGATTTCCCCGCTCAAGCCCCGCCGGTAATTATTAGCGATAGGGGCGATTTATTGGCGGCGCGGCGGCCGCGGAACGGGCGGCCGATAAACGATTTCGCGAGATCTGCAGCGGCAAGGGGCGACACGATAAAGCTATTAGCGGCCGGGGAGGCGCGGAGAAAAACGTATGACTATATTAGGGTGGAAAGGCACGGCGGCGAAGTGACTGAATTACAGATTGCCGCGATAGCGGGACGGACGCAGATCGCGTGGCCGACACGGGCCCAGGGCTGGTTGGGAGCCGATGGAAACGTTTTTAAACGGCAGGGCTACGGGCAGCTGTTTAAATTGATACAAAGTACCTAAAGAAGGTTTAGTAGTATTTCACTGTTGAACCTCCTTTCGAGTCGAAATTACAGGACGGATTTTCGAACTGAAAGATTTGAAGAGACCAATTTCAATGATTGCACTCTTTCAGTTGCTATAGGATTAAACTTTTGAAAGAAAGCTTATAATGTGTTTACGTAAACGCGAAAGTGAAAATGACGGAGCACATTATTCTGCTAAGCAACTGATACAGTAACAACAGAACACAAAACTTGTGATTCCCAATTCGAATAATCAATTGGAAATATACATGTGTTAAATATCATAATTAATTATGAATTTAAAGTTAAATAAATAAATTATGAATAAATTAAACGAAATTTTATCATACCGTACGGTCGAAGAAAGATAAATGGTATATACCTGAAATAACACTTAAGTGATTATTAAATGAAACTAATACTCGTAGTTTACGGATTTTATCGCGTTTTAATTTTTAATTTCCGACGTTTCGAAATCTTTCCAACGTTCATGTTGACGGGACGGACTCCATGAACTCTGAATGCTTAAATTAAAATGCGATAAAGTCCGTTCATTTATTATGCATAATATTCGCGTAAAGAAAGAAATCGATATGTGAACTTCAACGAAGAAAAATTTCATCGAAGATGAACACAATAGATACAACCTCTATGTTAAGAAGGCTTGCTAAATTTATCAGTTGTCAATGAGTTGCTTAGTAGATTCGAGTTTTATAGTCTCGCGGGTGGTTTGAGCTTTCTGCAAATAAGGAAGGGGGGATTCCCGACAGCCCTGTTGCCGCCTCACATAAATCCGGCGCGATTATGCCTCGTCGATAAACTAAGCGTTCATGTCGAACTAGTTAGCGCTGCTCCCGTCTCGGAAATAAATCGGACGCCGACTATCTATCAGCTGTTCGTAGCACCGCGATAAATTTGTTCTTCGTGACGGAGCGCGATCTGCTCCGGATAGCCAATTGGTAGATGTAACGCGTCGACAAGTGCCGCCGTGAAAAATGTATTATATCGAGACGGAGCAGGAGTTATCGTCGCGATATCTGCTTCACGTGAATATTCAGGTTGTTTATTAAACATCGCGACTCATCAAATGTATGGCGGAATTTGCGAAAAGTTGGGAAGCGAGCGGGTGGCTCACCTGTTAAGTGATCACCATCGCTCATGGGCATCTACAGAACCCAAAGGGATGTAGATGCATCGCCAAACCTTAAAACAAATTGGCCATGGTTATCTCACCAAACGAAACGTGAAAATATAACATTACCACGAAGACCTTCTGTGGCCTTCTGTGCAAGAGCAGACACTGCTATTTAACACTACCGCTATAATATCCATTAGTCACAAGGAGCTAATTTGCGTGAAACTCGCGGTCCGTTCACTCAAACAAGACTTGAGCAGTGGAAAGTCATTTAAATAAACGACGGACGGACAGACAACAGCAAACAGACGTTGGAAGCGTTGCGCAGATAGGGAATTAGAAATTAATAATAAATCGTTCCGCCCATCGGGGACAATCGGACGGAGAACGGACCTCCGTGGGTCCATTTATCTAACTCTGTCATTGTACGTGGAAACGCTTCGGCTGGTATTTTACAAAGGCGCGGAGATCGCGAGGGCTTCGCCTACTCCGGGACCAGTCTTGTAAAATTTATTCAACGGTTGCTAAATAAGTAGGCAGTTGCACGCCAAGCAGGATGTGACTGGACAAGAATTAAGTGCAATATGCTCCATTCGTATGCGATAAAAGCAATTTCCAAGTATGAGCCGCTTCATCACTTACGTACGTTTCTATTACGCGCAAACCACAATTAATTGTCAGTCGTATATTATTGATTAAAATAAGGTTCAATATGAGATAATTGTATTCTTTTACGACCCGATTAGCATATAGTGAATCTGCCTCACGCGCCAAAAGCTGTGGGTTCGATCCCCACATTTTCAACAATATTGTGAGTTGATATTGTTGCAAATGTGGGGATATTATATAATATTGTGTTTCCTATTGTCTGTGTATTTTCATATCTATAGCATGCGTTGATTTACAAAAGCAAATTATGTTTAAGTGTCTTTATCAATTATCTAGTACCAGTATCATCATCGCTTAGTTTGTGAGCTGTGTGTGTTGTGATTATGGTAGTGCCCAATGTCCAGGAATGTTGATCGCTGTGATACATCAATCGACGGTGCGGTCTTTTGGAATTAGCACGGCGCTCGTAAATCGAAATTGGGCGCGAGACCCCAGCCAGAGGCCGCTCCTAACGCATTCCGAAGTCTGCTGACAACTGTCGCAGATGGCTGTTAGGGGAAAGTCGGCCGGCCGCCTAATGGGCGCGGTTGGGCCGATGCGGTGGCCCGATAAGATGCCTAGCGGCCCGGCGAGGCACCGGCGGTCGCAGTGTCCGGACATGCCTTACGATAGGATTGGTCTCCAGCGGACAGGGAACGTTTGGCGAGTATCATGCGCCTGACTGCGGGTAAATCGCGAGCCGAAACTAACAAGGCCAACTGTAAACCCAGCGGTTGTTGCGACATCGCGCGATTCATAGGCTAAGATCCCGTAGGCGAGTGTGAAAAGGAGCTAAATTCTTCATCCAAGAGATGATTACTTACACATTTTAAAGAGGGATGAGTGACACGTGATGCGTAATTCAAATATTTCCTTTGAAGTGAAGAGAAAGAAAAGATGTATGAACGGAGGATCGAGTAAAGAAGATTAGAAAAAAGTGCAAGCTGCGCTGATGATTGATATATGGAAGGTGAATAAACTACCACCGAAGAACTGGTAAGAGCTGTGGTTGTTATTTTTTTTAAGGTTTAAAAGTAGATATACAAAATTATTTAAGTAAAAAATCAGCAGAAGCAAGGGGTCTTGCGTAAAGCAAGAGTCATTGCCACACATCCTTGTCCTCAATATGTTTCTATAGGGTAGCTATTTTTACAAAATGTCTGAAATTGTTTACACTCAGTTTCTTTTTGGATGTCACCTATTTTATTATACACTAGCGACCCTTCCCGGCTTCGCACGGTTGCAATGTATTATACATATGAACCTTCCTCTTGAATCACTCTATCTGGTAAAAAAAACCGCATCAAGATCCGTTGTGTAGTTTTAAAGATCTAAGCATACGTAGGGACAGACAGACAGGGGCACGACTTTGTTTTATACTATGTAGTGATGCACAGCAAAGAGACGTTTACGTTTCAAGTGACATTTTACCACAGTCAATCAATTGTTTTGCCTTCCCGGAACCCCTCCACTAACGCTTAAACTTTATGGTATGGTATTAAAGTTCAAATTGACTTTTAAGTAATGTTGCGAATCTTTTGTATATAGAAAAGTGTTGTTTTTAGACTTTTTCAGGCAATATTTTAATTTTTTCTCTCCGTAAGAACCATTTTCCTACTTCAAGGAATGTTATAAAAAAAGAATTAAAAAGGGAAATAGGGGTTTATTTTTATACATATAGATATACGTTAATACAACTACCAAGAAACGGCTTTCTTGCAAAGACGAGTAACATTATCTCAGCTGGAAATTTTAACTCGTTATAACGCGTCGCAATGAGCACGTGCGTGATAGAGTCTGTTCGATTGCAAATGCCGACAGCCGATCGCTGCCCGCGATTAGTCGAATTCCTCTAATGTTATGTAGAGCGTTTCTTGCCCGTGCCCCCGCTATTTAGACACATCCGCCGGCGCCTTTATCGTGCCCGCCTTCTTCTTTTTGGACAATCACTGCGCGCTCAATTAGTGCCAATGACGTATTGATATTTTGCCGGTCGTTACGAGTAATGAGATCCTTAAGAGGTGCGCCGATATGATCGGAATCGGCTGGATTAGGCGCCGTACCTAAGTTTGGTGTCTCAAAAATTGATTGGTTGGATTTTCAAGTATTCGCTCTGTTCCGTATTATCCCCAAAGTCAGATATTTAATAATTTTATTCCATAATGAAAACAAAATACTTGTGATCAAAGAAGTACCTCAGGGTTGGTAAATCCTGGAGTGTAGCTTATATCACGACATGCCCCCTAAAGTTTCCATTACTGATCAGGTACGTACATATTCATACGTGAATGGTAGGGCGAATCCAATTTGTAACAAATATTTCGAAAAGCGACTCGTTTGTACTATAATCGTTTATGATACAGCCTACAGCAGGCCTATCTGCTAACACGAGTCGCGACGAGCGTTTCCGAGATAGAACGGCCTATTGTTGGATTTTTCACAGCGCACCGTTTAGCTGACGCGGAATTGAGTCTTCGGCCGATAGCGTGGAAGAAACGAAAGCGGCTATCAAGAAAAACGAGAGTTAATTGTTTCGATTGTAATCTGTGGCAGAAGAGTGATATATGTGGGAGACTCATTGGGTCGCGTTCACTTTTGTTTGCGTAATAACTATGGTTGTTTTACTATTCCTATCCGTTATACGGAAAGGGAAATGTTTATGGTGTAGATGTGATCGTGAAAATAAAAGATATTTTCATTATCTCTATTTGATACAAAAAAAAATATTGTTTACACCTCAAATTAAAGATAAACAAAAGAAAAACTTAATGCTAAAAATCATTCTCTTTCTGTCCAACAATGGGAGTAATGAAAATTTGACGTAAATGCAAAACAAAAATACGTGCAAATCATTGTCTCGCAAAGACTTTCTGTTCGGGTTATTATATTATAATGTTATTTTAGATTAGCGTTTAAAGCCACTGAGCGCGAATCCGGAAGTTGTCCGGAAGTAATTTGTAATGATAACAAAACCGTTTAACAGTTTTCTTTATGCAGTTATTTCTAAATTCATTTTTGTTGTCGGTAAGTGTCGTTTAAACAATGGACCACGTGCGCCTCGCCGCCTCCGTTACATAACCATGTTCCACGGCTGACGGTTACCGGGGAATTTGCACGTGGCTTTTCGCAACAGCAAGCAAGACCGGGCGAGTGAAGCGTCCTATAAGTATTGATATTAAAATATGCTTAAGTAGTGATTGTTAAGTTTCCTTAAACTTAATATAATTATATAAAAAAGTTATGTTTGCACGAGCCCTAGCTTAATACTTATCTATTAATTAATACTTAGACGACGTAACCTTGAGAGGTATAGAAGTGATATAGACGAGTTGCCTGTCACCTGTAGTACTTTAGGGACTTATTGACCCGCTCAAAGTCAGAAGCGTCTGTTTACCAGGGGCTGGGCCACGCAGCGCTTTCGGCTGTTGCAAGTCCATCTGAGTAAGACCTCAAAGAAAACCGGCGTGAAGTGGAAGTGGTAGCCGCATCTGCAAACCTACGGGTGTGGCAAATGTCTACAGTCGGCGGTTATCACTCAACATCAGGTGAACCGCCAGCTCGCTTGCCACGTTCTCACATAAAAAAAATCTCTGTCACTGTAGCGGTCATGTGTGCCTTGTTACGAAGGCGGCCGTCGCGTAGGCGACGCGTCGACCACATTTAATTAGCCACTCGTCTGTCGGTTTATCGATACAAGGATTACCGGTGTTTCCGTCGCGTCCGCCGCGCCGACGAGTGGCGGCGATCGATCATCGTAACTCAATATCGATTAGCCCCTCGAACGCTCGTTCGGTGCGGGGAACTTGAGCTTTACACGCGAAATTAGGGTCACTGTCGCGTACTCTGCGACCTTTCCGAGTCAACTTCACAGAGGACGGTTATTTTGTGTAAAATTCCACGTGTAATTTTACCGACGTCCACTTCAAGGCGCGGGCGGTTGACGCAATGTCTGTTATTATTGTAATGTATGCAGTTATGGCGATTTTTCTCGCTTCGATACAATGTTGTTAAATAATCACTTTGCGAGTCTCGATACAATCTCGATATAATTCCAGATAATGTCGTAAACTGATCTAAAATACGTTATTACACTTAAGAGCGTTCAGCTTTTTTGTTACATTACACGTTTTCACAGCTCTGATGGGTTTCGTTTATATAATAAAGTAAAAGTAAAGTAACAGCCTATACATGTCCCACTGCTGGGCAAAGGCCTCCTCTATATAGAGGGTATCAGGGCATAGTCCACTACGCGGCCCCACTGCGGATTGGCGGACTTAACATATCTTTGAAATATATTTTTTTTGTTATTATTTCGAAAATATGCAGGTTTCCTCCCGATGTTTTCCTTCACCGCGGAGCACGTGATAAGGTTTATATAATGTAACGATAATTTTGAATGGTATGTAGAAAAGCTATTAAAAAAATAACATGTACCAAGAAATGTTTTCTTTTTCATATATTTTTGAATTATAACATATTCAATAAACAAAATTTCTACTATCTGAAATTTTGTTGATAAGGCGCTCTACACTAAAGACATAAGAATAGATGACACTTTACTTACTTGTTTTTAAGCAACAGTTTCGAGGATAATTCGATGATGAGGTACGTTCGATACTAACAAAGACAAAGATAGTGCAGTCTGCGATTTAAATGTGATCAAGCAACGATCATCGTCTTAGGTAAGAAAACCGAAGAACGTAACGTATAACGATTCTACGAAAATACAAATTAAATGCAAAGTATGATGAGATGACGCGGACAATGCACCAGCACCGATCATCAGAGCATGCGACATACGTACAACTCCATCGGCACGCGGCGTGCATCAAAGATGAACACAATTTGTCCGCCATTAGAGGTATCGGTGTACATCTAAATATCGTGAACGAAACTACTACGAACCGGTACCGACAAAAACTCCGGTCCGGTTCGACGTTAACGGCACTGTCATAGTTGCCGATAATTGCCAACGTTGCAAGCGTTTTGTTGTTAGTTTTACACTAATTAGACTGTTACGCGAAATAATGGGCTATCGAGACGGACACAAGAAATAAGTGACTTCTACACGAGTTACTTCTCGCTCTTTGTTTCGAACAGTGGTGGCGTGGAGGCTGGTCTGGGCTTGCGTTGTGAGATGTGTCACGAATACGATCCCAAGGGCGTGCACGAACGAGTTTTGCGTTTATCATTTCAGCCTGTTTTAGTCCAACGCAATGGATAGGCTCCTCCTCCATAGACTGCCACGAAGCACGATCCTGAGCCACCCGCATCTATCGACATGCCGCACATTTGCACAGGTTGTCACTGCATTTAGTAGGGGGTCGTCCTATACTTCAATGGCCACTACAGGGCTGCTAGTCCAGAACGTTTCTTCAGCATCGATTATCGGTTCTTCGAGCTTTATTTATATAGCTCCTCGGATTTTTAATACAGTCGGACATTTATACTCTATGTAAGACTACAGGACTAACTACAAAGTTAAAAACTCAACGATGGAAGTGGAATGTAAATAACAGTTGCAGCCGTCTCTGTCTGGTAGGTTAGATTAAAAAGGACGTGGGAGCTTACTTTTCAATATTTATTTATTTATTTGGTTCTTGTGTACGTGACTATTGCCTAACACAAGAGTGAAGTCAATATTGAACCAACCAAAACGGATTTCGTAATAGGAGTGTTTCGCGATCATACAACCGTAACCGTTAAAGAGAAGAAATATCGAAACATCGATATCGAAAATATCGAATGAAAATTGCAGAAACGGTGTCACTATAAAAATGTTTGTGAGTTAATAATTATAATTTTAAACAAAAAAAAAACACCGACTTCAAACAGGAAACTAAAAACATTGTCAACACCTATAGCATTTGAGGATTGACTTCGATTTCTCAGAGATGCTATCATCAGATCCGGGTTTCCTTATCATGGTACCACCCTTGGGACTTACTTTTTACTTTCTAACAAAAAGAAGAATCATCAAAATCAGTTCAAGTTCGAGTGACGAAGTTATCCGCGAACACATATAAAAAAAATTAAAATATATACGGTCGAATTGAGAAAACTCCTCCTTTTTTGAAGTCGGCTAAAAAGCTAGAGTTTTAATATTGAGCATACTACAGATTTGAGTACGATAGGTGCTGAACGTGTAACATCTTTTTAACATATATTACACGTTTAAAAATTAATATTACTAGACTAGAAATGAAAGACATTTTCAACAATTCATTTTAAATTAAAACATAACGGATTCCGAAGGAAGTAACAACGGGTATCTCGTATTACAACTGTAGAGATATCGATATACGATTTAAATACCTTGTACTCCGTAAATATAGTTCTGGCTGATTTATATATCACTATTTGCATACAATTGATACCATCAGGGGAGTTCACTTATCGGGGCTAACAACATAGCGCATAACTCAGGTGGGGCGTGCGAAGTTTTCTAATTCTAATGAAGGAAATATAAGGGCTTTCAAAATATTTAATAGTTCCCGGAAAATAATCCAAACATTAAATAGTACAGTTGACAGATTGCCGAGTTCCGATTATTTATAGTTAGGACATAAGAATGGATGCGCCAAGCATTGCTTCAAATGCTAAAAAACAATATTAGATAAAAGAGGTTGAGATTTTTGTCGCTGTCCCAATCACCCGTTTACTTTAGTGGCTAAAGCCTCAAGGCGGGAATCCCGATGACGTGGCTTCGATTCCAATTTAAGTGAAAAGATTAGCACTATAAAAATTTAAATGGATTACAATGACGGTTTATGCTTACGGTCAACAATTGAAACGGTCTTTGCCCATAACAGAATTAGGAAACCAAATCATAGATTCGAACCTGATTATACGTTACTACAGAAACTTGTGCAACTGCTGAAATCACTCAATGAGCCGCTACCGACTTTCTTCAATACGTAACAGCACCGCCGGCAAGTTATTATCTACTGCTAAAACAACACGTGAACTGTGGTATTGTTATCGACATAGGCCTGTGTTCGCGATAACGTCGATGCCGGAACAAAGCAAGGTAATACAATTAAATGAACGATGGAAGACAAGGACAAAATTGGCAAAGTGCCAGGGAATTATATTTATGAACCGTCTTCAAAAATGATGGTTCTCGATTACGTTTTATGTTTTTTGTTTGCTCTCAGAAAAATTTCATTTATGAATCGATTTCATTTTCAATTTCATGTACAAAATTTTATGTAATACCGAACTGCCTAGTGTGCGAAGTGGCTTGCTCTTTTAATTAATTCTTTGGCTGGCTTGGCTTTCTTTTTGGCTTTCTTTTTATTTGCGAATTGTGGCTAGATTAATTATGCATCCATTTTTATGTTTGGTTTAAGTTTATACTAAAAAGTAAAAAGCTTTCATTAATAAATTGAACTCGTGATATGAAGACGTATTGTGAGCTAACGGAATTAACAACGCATAAATATTTTTTTTTATCTGTGGGTACATCCGTTTATTCGCGTCTTTTTATAAAGACTCGACACTAAGTTAAAGTTTCGAACAGGTGCGTTATACATTTATGATTTAATGCTGGAATGGATTGTGCTGAGAATTTGAATCTCAGACAAGCCATGCTTTCAACGCCATGTTTTATTACAGTCAAAGATAACACCAGACCTGACAAATGAGTATTTAGCAATGTTAGTCTCGTCTGTGAATTCTTGGCTGGAATGGACTTTTGGAAATAATAACTCGCCACGGCTAGGCCTAAATAACAGTAAGAATGCGGTTCGCATTTCGGTATGCAGTGTACGTGTTTCCATCAGTCGTCGGCAATGCAGTGACGCAACGAACATCGAGTAACAGTTTAAGGCGGGGGCACGTGCCACGTAGCCGTTGTAGTGTTGTAGTGCCTATTGTTCAACGGTAGGTATGCCAGAACATGTTGAGTTTCATAAAATTTTGTTTAAAATAAAATACCAAAGTCAAGTGCGAGTCGAACTTTCACGCCGAGGATTCCGTACCTACCCATTATACCGCTATAATGAAATTGGTAAATAATTACCACCAGTTTTCTCAGGAACAGAAGAAATTTGTACCATATACTGAGGTCTATAGTCTCTACTTGGTGTAAAAAAATTAAGGTCCCGAGTCAACATGGTTTCATACACCTAATAGGGACCGGAAGCCTCAGTATCTGGTATAAATTTCATCTTGCTAATTCCAGCCGTTCCTGTGGTTCGGCGGTGAGACACGGACAGACAGAAAGGAAAGGAAAGTGATCTTATAAGGGTTTCTTTTTTTGACATTTTAAGGTTAAAGAAGATTAAGGAAAGCAGAAATTGTGTCTTTAATTTCATTTCATTTGAGTCCACATCTAATTACATAGTTTAAATTAATAATTATTGTAGAAAGAGAAAAGAACAGTTGTTATCGCAATAAGCGACGGTTATAAAAAGAGCGGTCTCGTGCGACAATACGTGCGCGCCAAAACACGTCCGAAGCGGTGCTTCATTTGTCAAAAAAAAACGTGCGGCGGCCGAAGGCAAGACAATCGATTATAAAACCACGTTCAAGCAATGCCAACTCCGAAATTAACAGAGCCTATCGACCAGCAACACTTGATTTATTAAAAAGTTTATTCTTTTGTTTTCGCTGACAAAGACATGCGTAATGTACACCAGATAATAGTAGCAAGGTGTCGAAGTAGGCTACCTTGCGAGATAACGTTTATTTGTACTCGTAAATCGGGAAAAAATACTTCAATAGTCTACGGTTTCTAAGGGGAAATATTGGCGAATTCAATTTATTGCATCTACTTTAACTGCTCCAGTTTCATTGATTAAAAATTTCCTCGTATTCTTTATGGAATTAATTGTAATGAACAGTTTATGTACAATAATACGGTAAAAGTAACAGCCAATACATGTCCCATTGCTGGGCAAAGGCCTCCTCTATACAAAGAGTATCAGGGCATAGTCCACCACGAGGCCCCACTGCGGATTGGCGGACTTCACATATTTTCGAAATATATATTTTTTTGTTATTATTTCGAAAATATGCAGGTTTCCTCACGATGTTTTCCTTCACCGCGGAGCACGTGATAAGTCAGCACTTAAAGTTAAAAACTTCATTGGTGCCGGCACCGGGGATCGAACTCAGGTTGCTCGAGTATATTGAATTAAAGGCGACGCCCGGACACTGAGCTATCACGGCTCAATAATACGGTGTCGAGTATTATTAATACAGATAACAAGTCGGAAAATAATTGTGTCACTCTACCTTATGACTTAAGTCAGTTCAATATGTATGTCACATTAAAGTTGAAAGTCACACAGCTTTCGCAAATATATCACGTGTGTTTGCGACGCCCTTCATGGCTCAACACAACGCAATCATCAAATAGAATGTGTTTGCCGATGTTATCGTTAAAACATCGACAGCCCGAGCTCTTTACTCTGTTCAACACTTAAAACGTAAACCACGCTGGCCGTTATAAAGGGAAATATTTACAAAATAGCGGGACCTGTCCGAAAACTCGCGGAGCGCGGGCAAACACGAACGTTCCGTGCTAAGCAAATGTTTTCGCCCAAAGAGGGAACACGGCCAAAGTCAGGCGCATGATTAAACGTCGCCCCGCTCAGAACTAACAACTGGTTATTGCGATGATGATGCAAAACATTTAAAAAACAAAAACAGAGAATTATGCATTCAAATTGGACACGCATGATGCGTTTCGGGAACCCGTCATTTCGGTAGCCGCAGCCGAGTGAATAAAAGCCATTATTAAAGAAAGGGTTGGGTTTGGGCTTTTGTGGCTGACAGAGTGCACCCGAGAGGAGAGAGAATATTTCCAAAATGGCTGCCCAGGTCCGGCGTCCGTCGCGTTGAGTGATTGCTGATGCGCTGACGGAGGCGTCTAATTGCGATGTACGTTCTCTCGAATCACTTCAAAAGATTCCAGATAATTGAACCTGATAATTGAACTTTATTACGGATCCACCTCTGTGGGCGGATTTTTGAGAGGATTTTCGGCCGATGGTAATGCATTTCGGCAGCCAATTTCTATGGCCTTCTCTGAATAGAATATTACTGGATACAGTTAGCCTCCACTGAGCATATTATTGATTTATAAATCTTCGAAATATTTTTACTCACTGCATGGACATTACGTGTCATAAGAGTTACTTTACTCAAAAGGCGTAATGGAAGATCACGAGCGATCTGGGTGGTGCTTCCCCGGGCAAGACCTGTGGTAGGGCCACGCAACAGTCTTCGCTGTTGCAAGAATGGGAAACTATTTCGTTGGCAATCGCAGCAACCTATTGAATGGTTTTAACATTCAAGGATCTTCGATCTAATAAAATCGCAACACGTGTTTCAATTAAATATACATTACCTAAACAGTGACAATTTTAGTTATGTTTTTTTATTAAGAAATTTTAAGTTCCAAATATTCATTACATTCGTTTCCGTCAAAGAGATATTGTTTATGTATGAAAATATACACTTGATATTAATAAAATTCTCTTTAGTTACGCGTGTGTGTGCGTTTTTTCCGTATGTGTTTATGATAATATAGTGAGTGCCTTAGTGCTTTTTATATGTGTGGTTATAACGTAGGGTTTTTTATTAAATCAACGTCAGAAGTCCATTAAAGATGGGCCCGGCCGCGGAGCAGGGGCCATCAATCAATCGCAAGATACAGATACAAGCGAGAAACTAAGAAAAGGGCCTAATTCTGGACACAAAGCTTGTTTCATTTTGGAAGTGGTTTTCCAAAACGTTTATAATAATATGCGCAATTACCTGCCATATTCATTAACAACTTCTATATTTCTTACGCTTATTTAATAAAGCGTGTAATGACGTTTATTATCATTTAATTGGCAAAGCAATGGTTGAAAGAAATGACTGTAAATCTTTAAATGTTGATGTTCAATTAGTTATGAGAAATGACACCAAAACCAATTATGATATGGTTAAATCATCACATTTAATAGTAGCTATAATGACTATTGTTTTAAACATGACACAGCTATTCACACATCTCTAAGATAAGTTTCTATTAAGAAAATTTAAACAATAAATCATTATTAAATTATACGAGAAATTCTAGACTTTACCAAGAAACCTTCAGCTCAATCTATTTCGCTGAGGGAATTATTATTCGTGGCGAGGAACCCTAAACTTCGATATTGTTTTTAATATGTCTCTGTAATGTAAAGGGCAGCGTTCTCAGACGTGGCGCATTAATTTCCTGTCGCTGAGGGTTGGAAATTAATTTTGGGCCCCAATAAAAGGAATCGTTTTAAATTCAGTTACAATGTAGCGGTGATGCGTAGCTAACAATTACGGCTCGGAGAAAAGAACGACCGAAGTAATGGATATATGTAATTTGTCGTGTGCCAGCGGTGCTCAAAGTTCAAACACTTTGGATACGATTGTTACACGTGTTTATACATATAAACAGCCTTTTAAAAGATACTTGCATGCCCGCACATGTGTAGTGCGCATGGCGGAATCAGTAAATGGGAAAAAAATCGCATTTTGTTTGTGAATAAAATTTACAACAAACCTCACCGCACAAAGTCAACACGAATGTAACTATTGGCTATCAAATGTATTTATTTACAAGAAATATCAAATTAATCCATAAATATAAGCAACATTTGTGAGTCATGTCCCTCGAAACATGTTATTTTTATTATAATAATAAAATAATTTGATTTCAGGTTGAAGCATAACGAATTTCGATATGAAGCGGGAAGCCGGTATTTATTATCTGTGCTTCGTCATAGCAGCCCTCGATCCTTTTAAAGGCATTATCTAGGCAATGTTAGAGGGCATTAGAAGGCGCGTTGAAAAAAAGGACGGCTTTTCGAGGAGCGACTTAAAAATGCGGCGCGGGCTCCGAGCCCGTTAAAATGTTCCCGCCATAGATTTATTACGTACCAGAGCTTTCTTCCCTTCTTATTGAGAGGGCGTAATTGTGTGGATTTATGTACACCATCGCCGGTAGGCGGAACGGATCGGATTTAATTGTTCATTTTGATTGCTTTCAATACGATCGCGGTGGACCCTCGAGTGTTTATATCATTTATTGAGGATTACTTCGTCGTTAAAATTTACTTCGGGTGCGGTTTTCTTGCATGTTCTTATTGTGTTCTTGTTACAATTACAATAACTTGCCACTTGTCCCGGATTCACCTAGGTGCAACTCCGCTTTTACCGTCGATACCTCGAGTAGATGTAGTGATATAACTTTTTATTTACCCCCAAAAAAAATTCGGGTATAAAAAAAAAAAACTTTTTATTTTAAACTTTTCAGAAACGTCTGTCGCAAAAAAAATAAGATAAAGAAAATAAAGAGTTCCGACTTAGTTGACGTTCCAGAGATTACCCCCATATACAAACACAAAATTCGCGCACTTTCCGTATAATAATCGTTGAATTAAGTAATTACTAGTCATTAACTTGTATACTATGAACAGATCTAATCGGCATTGGAATAAATACAACGTGAACCCGGGAACATTACCCGTACAACCACTGTGAAGGAATAACCCTCTGTCCTTGAGATTCCTTTTTGTCCCGGGTTGGCCCATAACGTCGGCTCCCCGCCGCCTCGTCACGCTCCAGATCAGAGACGCGCATTAGATAAAATCGAATGTCGTGAGTAATCCTCAAAACCCGATGCCACACGGAACGCTCATTTCATGCGTTAAATACGTCCTGTGTACAAACAAAACTACTCATAGCTTCGACTTTAGACGTAAAAAAATATTAATTCGGAGCAATCCGAGATTTTATAAAGAAGATCAAAAACAGGATAGACGGTTGAATACGCAATTTACAAAGAACACGATAGACACTGTTAGTATGATGTTGTTACAAATTTAGCATAATTAAATTTACTCATCGATATATTTAATGATGTTTGTTGAAAGACAAGAGATGTCCCTTCTTTGGAATAATAAGCCAGCATAATAAATGGACCCGTTGTATATTGATGCTCCTAAATTCAATTCATTTTAAATTCAACCAAGTCCATCAAAACTTATTTTGTAGTTTAAAAGCGGTACGTTTATCCTACTGAAAGAGTCACTGATTAACTTCAGGTCAAGGTCTTCCGATAAAGTATCATAATCAAGAAAGAATGATTTGGAAAGAAAGAAACAAACCCTAGTGAGGGGTTTCAAAAGGCAATATTTTGACAAAATCGTCAAAGGAAACTACGCACTTTATTACCTTGAATCGAGAGTTATTAGATCAACGTCCTCTTTTGAAATTTTGATGTGAAACAAATTGAGTGGAAATGAAAGATCTTCATTCCTACCGACGTAGAAAGAACAGTTATGTCAGAATAAGTACCTGCTTAGAATGAAGGGGATAACAGGGCCTAAAAGGGGAATCTAATTTATTTCCGTGCAGCTTTTCGAAAGACGTAGCTCTCTTTGGCAAACTCGTAAAGTTAGTTCGATTTTCTTGCGACCTGTCGCCGTCGCTTTTGCTTACATTGCCGCTTTAGGCCTCGGCGTCCCGTTTTTATTGGCCCCGTTGAATGATTCAAGTCCTTCGCGACAATGTAGGGAATTGATGCGACCTTTGTTTAACGAGCGCAATTTGTGCTCTCAATTGTGTCGGGACTAATTTAACCTGGTCGTTCTGTGAACGCTGTGATGCCTACATCAATACATGCAAATTGAGTTCAATGCTCCTAAGCATTGAACTCAATTTGCATTGGCGCGATCGTAGGTGAGTTCCATCGACGCGATCTTGTGCCTGATGAAATTGGAATCATGGTGTTTAACGCTAGTACAGTCAGCACCGGCAGTTTTTGATACAGTGATCGGGAAAAGTTATAACCAAGGTGAATGAATAGGAACTTATCAAGTGCTCGATCTGGACGGTGTGCGTGACGCAGTGCGCACGCGCGTAGCTCATGCACGCACGCGCAGTCCTTGCTCCGTGAACTTTGAGATTGTCGTCCATCACAAACGCAGCGATATGTCACTTGCGCGGTCACCGGCGCCTTTCTAAAGTTTTCCCCTAGCAGTTAGATAAGCGTTGCGAAAGTTGCGATTTTATCTGTCACATTTAGAATGTTTTACTTGTGATACGATTTCGAGACGTGATAATTCAGCATTAGGGGACTTGGAACCCAGTTTTTTTCGTTAGTTGATACTAGTCATGCGATTGACAAACTCTCATTTTATAGATGTTTAATTGTGTTCGTATGTAGAAAAAATATATCTAATGTTTAGAGACGCTTTTACACAGAGTAACCACGCAATAACCAGAAACGTAAGATTTAGACGTGTTAGAAGCAGCAACTATGAACATTGCCTTCTATTTCACCTTTCATTAAATGAAACACAAAACTTCTGGGCACGAACATATGACGATCGCAAGAAGATCGCGAATTACGTAAACCTGAACGGGGGGAAATAACGGAGATTCCTCCAATTATTAACGCGCAATTAAATCGCGGTGCACCAGACGGCCGAAACGTCAGCGTAATCGATTCGAAGAAGCCCGTATCGTAGCGTACACGGCCCGCGCCGCGGTGTCTCAACGCGAGGAGGAAAAAATGAACGTCGCCAACCATCTTAAAGACTTGGGAACGGCCGAGGGATATGTGAAGGATCTCTTTCTTCACACACTTCCCACGTGCACCTCTCGTTGACATGCAAGACCATGTTGTTTTCAATCGAATATATTATCGTTTTGATGAGTCGTCGATCAGATACTCTTTTTGTAATTGTTCCTAGTTCAATTACATTCGTCAAAGATGATGTTCAAGTATAATTCGGAATTGTCACTAACCTATAACTTAGGCAATGCGTACGCTTTAATTACCACATATCTCGTTTTCATTGTTATATATGGGTACCTATATTATTCAAGAATAGACAGAACACCTCCATATTCGATACCTTACAGAAATTAAAAATAAAGATTCAGAAAAAGAATCTATTAATCTAAAATTGATAACGTAAAAGAGCATTTTTAGAAACACAGAACACAGAGGATTTTCGTATAAGCTAATTATAAAAAAACTTTCATAATAATTCTATGATTGTGAAGCCATAATAACGCATAGTCTGTGCAATAAACTTGATGGGCTATCTCTAATTATTCGCTAGCAGCGGGTGTACGACATTTCCTGTGGTAACCGCAAGTGCGCCGCATTTAAAAGCAAGAACAAGGCACGGACTCGTAACACGATCCGTTGACTATTGTACGTGGTGAGTTGGGCGTTGGCTTCTAAGCGTTCGCAGACCGTGCGGCTTATTTGCTACAGCCAGGCGTACCTAAAGGAACTCTCTTGTTTACGGCATTTCATTCGCACAACAATTGGAAAAAATCCAATTTTCAAAAGAAAGGATTTTTTCTATACTATATCCAGGAAAATTATTTCACAAACTTTTAGTCAACTAAAAACAAACAAAATCTCAAAATTTTTGAAATTTCACCGACATTTCGATACTGAAATGTTTACACAAAGTTTGAAAAAAAAATTATAATTTATGCATTCCGGACGGTTTAAAGTTACCTACGCTGCAATATTCGTGAAAGACCAACACATGGATTTTACGGACGCGTGCCACAGATGTGATCAACTACCATCTTTATTTACACACGGTGATTGCATCTGATTCGTTAAATTTGCGAACGTATAAAACTTAGCTATGGTTTTTAAAACTTCTGTTTTTTGCCATTGCTCAGCAGATTATCAAGTGTTGTTTTCATATTTAACATCAATTATAGTCATCATCTTCCTGCCCTTATCCCACGGAGGTGGGCAATATTTTTACGACCGGCCGCCCGACTGACGACTTGACCCTATTAGGGAAACAAACAAATCCGTGGGTCACTCAAAAACTTGTCCCGTGAGGGGGAGTGACCCACGGAATCGAACCCACGACCTCCGCCGCCGAATCCAACAGCTTCGTAACGGCGCCACCGAGTCATCTAATACCAAAACAAAGTCTCGAAGAAATGTCAGCCTTGAAGTCTTAAAATAAGTTAATGGACCGGTGCACATGTTACGTGTCGAAACATTATATTAAATGAAAATGAAAAACATCAGGCATCAATTTAAGCTTGAAAAGAATACGGAGGACTTGGATGAATGGCCACGGGCATGTGGTAAGGAAAATTAATAAGGAATACTTTAAGTTCCAGGAAATTTTACGAATTACACGAAAGTGAGTACCCGAAACGAAAGCATAAATAAGGCTGATGGGATTACCTCTCGGCCTCCGCCATTCGCGCATGCTAATGTAATAATGAACAAAGTTTGGGACTCTCGGTCGCGTTGCACACCGTCCGACGGGATCCCGAGCTGTCCTTTTTTGGATCTGTCAATTTACAATCCTATCAGATCCCAATCGGTGTAATTACGGCAGACAGGATGGGAGCTACGGGCGGTCAAAGAGTATTCATTTACTCGCTCGACGATTTACATTGCGTTATAAAATTTAATGACCAATATGAAATTATTACACTGTACATCACGGGGGCGTGGCGTGAGTAATTTTTTTTGATAATTTCCATTAACTTGTGCGTAAATTTTCATAAATGAATACGATGTGGAAAACAGAATAACTATGCATCAGATCGATCCAATATTTATATATTTGATAACGCCATTGATACTTTTTAACTTTTACTAGGTCTAGGTGTAAACAAACAAAATTATTTGTTGCATATATTTCTTGTGACTCTTAGTAGTGTTTTCTATATAGTGTTTATAGACTTTTTTTATAAATTACCACATGCTCAGGGTCGATTTTATTGACTCCGTCTAAAATGTTGGGCCAACTTTAGGATCTTCTCTTGTTATTTCTTATGAAATTAATAATAAATTCAGACACATACATAGTATTTCATTGTCCAACTATGTTAGAAGATCAAGGGTTATTTTTTATTTATGAGGCTTGGATCGAAATGAGGGTTGATTCAAAACTCCAAACGCACACGACAGTCGCCTCTGTAGCGCTCATGTTATTTTTAGTCTGTGGCTATTTACTATTCATATTCCGTCGTCGATTACTACGCGGAAGGGATCAGGTAATAACAAAGCGGGCCGTAACCAATCCGGTAGAGATTCCGGGCCATTAGCGGGCAAGGATCTTACCGGGGCCATTCGTCCCTGGTGAGGTGGGGCCCGGGGACAATTAGGCCGCGGCTGCTGTGGGCAACTCGATTGTACATTATTGACCCTCGGTAATTGCTTACGCCGTTGAACTTTATCTCGTTCGTCAAGATTAAGAATGTTTTTACGAGTTTTTTTGTGATGTTTACGGAGGAATGTCTCGAACCTCGATTCATCGTAAAACTACTGGGTGTGCTTTATTTTTCTAGTATTGTGGTCAATACTTGATGGTTGGAAGATGTTGACTGGGGCTAAGCTATTGACTTAAGCATCGAGGGTCGTGGGTTCGATTACCACACGGGACAACTATTTGTGTGACCCCCAAACAATAATCCCGGATCTGGGTGTTTGTTTTCCAAGGAGGGTTGACGTCAGATAGGCGGCCGGTCGTAAAAAACATAGATAAAACAACATTCACATGTTGTGCCAAAAAAAAAAAAGAAATGTGATGTGACTAGTTTCTGAACAAATAAAGCTTTACTTTATCTGTACTAATCCTGCCTTATATAACGGAAATAACATCGGAAAACTATCAAATATCGTTCACTTTATTTGGTTTATTTAAACCGCATTTGCAATAAATATGCATTACATCTGTATGCAGAACATCAATGCATACGTATCATCCGTTTTGTATTTAGTGTTAAAAATGCTTATTTTTTTTCAAAAGTCCTCTGTTGATGCAAGTGGTAATAAAAATAAATTAACAACTATCGTTGAAACCAGTGAATTCCTGAGCCGTATTCGGCACACAGATACCATAGTTAAGAAAGTGTTTCGTAAAGTAGAAATCGATAGACAAGGCCACGCGTCCCAAGACATAATAATTGTTCAGCGCGTGCAACACACAGACAACAATTGACAGCTTGCGCGTCTGACCTTATAAGCGACACAAAAACTGAACGTAAGTCATCCCAACTGCTTCATCAAATAATCGATCAACTCACCTGCCATCTTACAAGTGCACGTGTCAATTCTGAGTGCACAAAAATGTCTTATTGTACGTCCGTATGTGTTGGCCGAAAATTAGAAGAGTTTAATAGTGCTGACAGAATCGAACTTTTTTCCCGTTTTAAGTTTAACAGTTACGTACAAACGAAATGTAAATATTATATACTGTCTACAATTCGTGTCTGAAAATAAATCGGATTGTTAGGGTACGGATACATCTTACCAATGGCTGAGGGGCGTAAGTGTTTAAATTATTATTGTTTTTTACAACAAAGTGTCTAATTTTTGTATTACTAGTGTAAATTTACTTTGTTATTGCAAGTAAATACATAAACGTATAGAAAATTATGAGTATCAAAGTCGTTCCCTTTGACGAAAGTAACGATATACCTCGGACGGGTTACGGACGAGCGCACGGAACTTTGCGGCGATTAAGTCGGCAGCGTCGACATGAGTTGAACTCTGAACCGGGGCATTTGTTTGTTGGTATGATTGAATGCAGATATTTCACAATGGAGCGCGCGGATCGTGAGCGGCCTTCGCGCCGCAGACGCGTGGGAACACGGCGGACGCGAAATTATCTCAATCCACAGCGCACTCGCGCCATTTCATTACGGTGACGTTTCTGAGGCAATAGTTTTTAATTCGCCCACGCAGCCTAGTTTCGGTCGGTGTTTTTGTATCGCCTTTCAATTGACAATAGAGACATAGGCTATAATGGAGAGCAATAGTTACTCATCTTTGGGTTATTACCGTATTGATTGAAATGAAAAATGAAAATTGACATCCCGAATAGCGTAGTGGGTAGGGTACCTGCCTCCTGCGTTAGGGTGTGGGTTCGATCCCCACTACTGGAAAAATATTGTTTGATGAACATAGCGTTTTTCTAATGTCTGGGTGTTTATATCTGAATGATGTGTATTTAGGGACGAAAGAAAAGTACACTTAAGTATGTTTATTAGATATCTAGTACCCATAGTACAAGCGTCGTTTAGTTTGGGATTAGTGAGCGTTGTAAAAATGTGTATGAAATATTTATTATTATTTATTTATTAAAATGAAAAACAGATATCACACGGACGAAGCCGGTGGCGAGGGTTAGTTATCTATTAACTACGCGGAACGGAGCTGTTGTTGCCCTTCCCACCTGTCGACGGAGGGCGAGTTTTTTCGGTGCACATTATTCTGGAATCCTTCAAGCTAACTGTACTGGCAGGACGTGGGGGCGTCTAAAAATATCAATGGCGCGGCCGAGCACGCGCACTCGACTGACATTTGTTTTGGCGCGCACCTGCGCTTGCGCAAGCGGCCGTTTCCCCCCCAAGTCCAACGCGTCGACCGCCTCGGGGCCCGTAATTAATTTTAATAGCGGACCACATAATTGCATCGCCGGCATTGTTTGTACAAAACACGAATTACATGTATCATGTATATCTCTAGTTTCCTAACGTCCGTGTATGCGACACATTCAATTTCAAATTTGACCGTTAGTGAGTACGCAGTAGGTACACTCTTTCGTGGTAGGAAACTGCATGCTAAACCTTATGGCAATAAAGTAACTTAACGTGTCGATCGGGTTTACAATGCGTTTTCAATACTTCCGGGCGCTGTAAGGTTATTACAAAGCATGAGTGCACGCTGTGGGAGTTGCGTGAACGTGTCCCGGCAAAATGAGCTTGAACCGGGTGACCATAAGTCTATCGATTGAACACGAGATATTTAATTTATCCTCTAGTTTATATAACAGAAGTTGGTAGAACATAAGTCATACAGACGTCATTATAAATACAGTTGAAACGTATATGACGAAGGCTATTTAATCATGTTTATAAACCAAACGTATACCTTGTAGCGTAAATATTTAGCGTCAGCACGAAGTGAAATGGCTTTCGGAGAATAGTCCGGGACGTTCCAGAATTATGGGAGGCTGATGTTCACTTCTAATCTGGGATTAGATCCATCGTCGGTGCCTTTGTGCGGTGCGCACGCGCATCCTAATCGCAGACGATACGCAATCAGCGGCCGCCGTAATAGCAGCTCTCTCGCCGATGCATCTCGGTGGGATGCAGCGGCGCAGGATTGACTCAGCGCTTCCCAAACTTCATTCACAAGTTAGCTACTCAATCAACTAAAATGACCGAGCAAATAATAGCCTTGGGCGCTGCACTCGATGATGGTTTAATGAATCAATGATTACCCATTTAGACGATTTGATTAGGTTTTATGATTTTATATAGTTTTGACGAATACGACCAGCATATATACGACAGTAACGACCCAAGTTTTGAAAAAGAACATTGTAATTTAAACGTCATATGTATATGTTGATTTGGTTACTGGAGATAGAATTTTGAAGTTAATAGGTATTATGAAGATAATGACAAATGCCTATCAGTAAACAAATCTACCGATAGGTAGAATATTGAAACAGGCCGTGAAACAAAACACGGTTTATTGTGATCTTTATTGGAATATTGTCATTTAACAAAACAAAGAATGTAACGAGTTCCAAGCTCACACAGTCCAGCAAGCGATTCCACGGAGATGGTCCGCAGAGGATTGGCTAACAAGGTCTAACCTCCGAATGACATTATGCAATTACGTGGGAATCGAGCGCGGCGGGCGGGGCGTGGTGCCTTTTTGCAATTGCGCATCGAGTCCGATGTGCAGGCCGCAATCGGGGATGAGTTGCCGCGACTATTGTAGAGGCTTTTTTCCGCGAAGTGTTATCGACCGCCCGCAAGCGGAGAATATTAATGTGCGGTGCCATGGAGCAGCATAAGACTTTTGCGCAAGAGACGATTGCGCCCCATAGAATCAACAGGCACTTATAGGTCTATTGTTTGTGATTAGTCGTCGCAATTAAACGATATGTAACTGGTCTATTATAGAAATCTGTTTTATTTAATCGCTTACTGAATATTTGTACACCATTTTTTTAAATTAGTATCATTTATTTTTTATTTACTCGGAATACTTTTAGTGCATTTTGCTGTCGTTTTGTTATCTACGCAGGACAAATATGGATCGATAGATTATTTCACTGCTACAAAATTATTCGTTACAAGTTTAATGCATAATTAATAAATCTGTGAACAATATTGTCAACTGCCGGCAGTTCAGAATTAATACGGAGCCCTTGAAGCACAGAGCAGAGCTCATATTTCAGAAAGTTTGGTTGAAATTACGCCAACAGCCGTTATGCGCTGAGTTATGAATTCGATTCCCGATTGGGATACAAATCTGTGTAATCCGCAACTAGTTCTTCCAAGTCTATTTATGTTGCAATACGTACGTAATTTTCGTATCCGTGGAATCCGAGAAAAGAAAAGCGTCAATAACAGAACATATTTTACATAAGTTAAACGTTGGTAATAGATCTATTGTTTATTACGACAGACGCATGGATTGCCCGTCAATCGAAAACATACTGGCGCATAATTCTTCTTGCGAACCGATTTATTACATACGCTCGAGCACGCACCTTCGCTCCATCACTCGTGACCGAGTGTACATCACTCAGCGGTATAACGTTGCTGCAACTATTGCACATGGCGAATATAAACCATCAATACGCAAATCACATTTCTCGCTCAACGGAAACACATTTGTACTGCCCTAGCATACGCCCGCCACTCACAAGGGAGCCCCGCAAGCACACAGTTTTCAGTTTTATAAGACAAAATACATGTGTATACTTATTAAAAAAGAAACGTGTGTGTACTTATGTACGCACGTATGAAAAATATGTACAAAATTCCCCTATGCCAGTAATTCTTTGTTTGTGAAGTAGATATTAAGTACAATTGATAGCGGTTTAATTAAATAGCTTGGAATTATAGGTAAATGTTAAAAAGTTGTTATTGGTTGCCATGGTAATATCGTGAAGATGGTAGAAGTTGGTCGCTTTGCAACTAATTTCATTATGTCACTGTCGGTGTGCGCGCTCATCGAAAGAAACTCTCTTTTTTTCTAAGCGCGTCAAAAGACGCAAACATCGGAGCGGAGACTACAATCGTTTCCCAAAAACTTTATTTGATAATTACAAATCAATGTGTGCGACAATGGCGAGCTATGCCCATAAACTCTCCGGAGTCTTATGACCCGACATAGAAAAACCATAGCACCGCTGACATCTTAAACCCTAACGTCAATAGATACAAATTTTTGTATTTGTATCTATTGACGTTATTGCATCTATCTATCTATTTGTATCTATTTTGGTTGTACAAATTTTACTGAACATATGGTTTTCTAAAACGAAAGTCTATCACCATACAATGGGTCCATGTGAAACAATATTGAGTATTATTTTTTACACACACACAGCCACGCCACTTGGATTCCCAACTCTGATAGTTAGACTTTTTTATGTGAAAAATTGTCGGACCAGCTGGCAGTTCACCTGATTTTAAGTGAAAACCCATAGATATCTACAACACGTGAGGGCTTTCGGATACGTTAACAAGTTTTAAAAAATAGGCAGTGGTTACCTCGATCACCAGACGAAACGCGAAAGAATAATAATTTTTTTTTAATGTGAAAAGTTGCCAAGCGAGCAGACGGTTCACCTGATGGTAAGTGAATACCACCGTGGACATCTGCAACACCCGAGGGTTCCAGATGCGTTGATAACCTTTTGAAAGTTGGGCTCCGGCCATCTCACACAGACGAAACGCGAAAGTATTATACTTCCACTTTACGCCGGTCTTCTGTGAGGTCGTGGTACTTACCCCGACAAGCCTGCCCATTCGTGCAACAGCCGAGGCTGCTGCGTGGCCCTACCACTGTTTCACCACTTCACTTTCACTTCAGGCTGATCTTCTGCGATCTGTACTTCTGTACATATACGGTCTCGCCTGCCCATACGTGCAACAGCGGAAGCTTTTGGGTGGCCCTACCACAGTAAAGACGATGCCAACCGCTATACTACTGAGTATAGAAAATATTTTATAACAGAAAGATCAATGTTACATAAGATGAAGATTAAAGAAATTCATTGCATCATACATTTAACGCGTCGTACCGTTCGCGTAAGCTGGCCTCCAAGTCGGGCCGTACCCCGCGACCCCAGCCCAGGTCGCCGCTGGCGGATTGATCGATGGGACCTCGTGGTAAAATATCTCAATTCATTAGCCGCGGTCCGCCGCCGGCGCGGCTGTCGGGCGTGTCCGAGCGGCTCTGACGCCGGGCGGTTGGAACGCCCGTTAGTTTGTCTTTTACCAGACTGGTTTGGGTATCGAATGTCATAAATAAAGGTCCTACAGTTTTCGGCTTTTTTTGGATGTATATATATATATATATATATATATATATATATAAAAGTCAAAATTACACTAAAAGCTGATGGCACATGGCCTCGAAAACGTATTTAAAATTTCGATTCGATTTGACCGAATAGTCGGTTTTTTTGTTTGTTACTTTTAACTCTGAATATACATATAAGAAAAACTAACGTCACCGCCAATAAAAAAGGAAATAAAATTAATTTCAAAACTTGTATTTATTTATGTAGTAGCATTCTTAGAATTATTTATATAGATATATCTATATCAATGAGAACACAACAACATAAATACTATGTATATATTATCTCTATGACAACTAACTATTTGTTAAATAACATTATGAATAAATGATGCCTTAATTTTTGCCACTACTGAAGGGATAAATCGATTTCAACCACGTTTGCGATACAATGGAATGGAACTTTTTTTTTGCATATATAAATATTCAAAAAGATATTTTTATTAACGATTTGTCATCGTTGATATATTCGTCAAAAATCGTCGGAAGAGAGTAAGGCCACGGTGGAAGGCGCGGAGCACGGTTCGCGTGCAACTTTTACTTTTGCCGGTGGGGACGGGGGGCGGCGGGTAGGGGGGGGGGGGGCGCCAAAGGTCAGCCGCCGACTTCTCAACAGGTGTCCCAGT